>OY756438.1:14660693-15194448 GCA_963576905.1 Mystacides longicornis
TTTGAGTACATAAAAATCTCTTAAGGAGTAACTGATCCAATAAGGTAGGATCAAGGAATTTAGAATAATCCTTGAACATTTAACTTCAAGAGTTCCAAAGTTGTAAGGGGTATACCAAAGATAGATACCCTAGTTTAGTAATTAGGTATAACAAAAAAAATTTATATTTTCATACATATAGATAAGGAATTTAAACATGGCATGAGAAGAAAATTTGATTGTGGAAGTATGGGACAACCCTCATGAAGAGTACAACCTAGATTGGTAAATTGTTTGTCACACTTTCTTACCTATTCATCCATCCCTAACGGCCTTCATTCATAACCTCTCACTCCTAGATTTATTCATCAATAATTACTATCACACGGTTAGACAAACAACACAAAAAAAAATTTATTAAATAATGGTTCCAAGCAGAGACTGCAATCCAATAATTCCACAAAAAAAATTATTATTTTTAATCAATACAATTAACAATCCAACTGTCAAGAAGTAGAAGGTGACAGAATATTAAACATAAACATAAAAAAGATATAAATAAAAAAAAAATATTTCGTACAATATTTCCTCTTCATCAAGGACATCTCTTAAGAATATCTGATAGTGCTCACTTAGATTATTATTAATATTGATTTTAAAATGCCCATAACATTTCTCAAAGTGAGAAATGTCCACTGATTTAGTTCACTGTTCACTGAGTAGTTTAAGAGCACTCCTAAGGTTAGCTTGTAGCTCAAAGGTTTGGAGAGAACTAATTTAAATGTTCTGGTGTTTGTACATAAAAAAAAATTATTATATCATTTACAATTGCATAAGAGTATCCTGCAAAGAAAGAAATTCACTTAAAAAAAAATATATAAGAGAAAGGTATCCGTTGCCCAAAGATTACGGATCGACAAGTAAGAAGAGATGTCAAACTTCATGCTAGCTATTGTCCTGTAATTAGGACACAATACTAAGTTTTGAGCGCCACCTAGTTTGGGAAAATACGGGGAATGAACTAGGAAAATTCCAATAATAAACCAAAACAGCAAAAAAAAAATATTATCTTACTTCCTGACAAGAGAGAAAGATTTGAGTATGCCAAAGTTGTATAAGATTGATCCGAGCGTCCTCATTTCAATCGAATAGAAAAGTTAAGAATATACTTAAATAGAGAAAACGAGTTGCAACTCAAAAAAAATTGTCTAAGATTATTAGAGAAGTATTAACTACAAATTGTCAGTAGACTAACGTTATGAGTCGACTAAAATATTAACTAATAATTAAGAAGATTTGTGGCCTTAATTAGGAACACAAAAAAAAAGTTTCATTGAAATTGATGTCTGCTCTACGCCAACAACGCGGTGACGAAAGATGCCATTTTTACATCAGATAGCGTGCTTATCATTGCACAGATTTACAAGCCTGGCATAACCAGAAATGTACCAAAAAAAAATTTTATTCAATACACATTATCATAAGGGTGCATTGCTCATTTACAGCTCTCAAAAAAAAAATAGGAAGGTTGAGAGTGTACCAAAGTTTATTATTGCGCTTATCATAGCACAGATTTACAAGCCTGGCATAACCAGAAATGTACAAAAAAAATTTCATTCAACACACATTCTCACAAGTGTGCTTTGCTCATTTACAGCTCTCAAAAAAAAATTAATTAGGAAGGTTGAGAGTGTACCAAGTTTATGATTCGCACAAATTTTCTTAACGGGTGCGATTAGATCAAGGAGAAGTGAATTGAGCATTCCAAAAAAAAAAAGGAAGTGAATAACTAATATTGACCCTGTGTGTAACAAAACAGTATAGAAGGTATTACTACGATTAGGGTAATATCATGAAGAAAAAAAAATAGTTCCATGTGGATAAATCGTGACTACAATTAACGTTCAAAAAAAAAATTAACAATCGCAGAAGCGAAAGACAACAACACAGAATAGTATCCGCGCTCAATACCAAACTAGAAATTATATAGGACACCTAGAATTACACTGACCCAGTAAACAAAACGTATTCGACAAAAAAATTATTAGTGGGGAATTTATGAAAAGAGTCGATATTCTGACGCGCTTCTATGAAACTCGTTAGCCGCGATGCGGGGCGCAGGGAAGTTTTGTGGGCCGGGAGGTGGGTCTAGCGGTGCGCATGGAAGTTTTTACGGGGCGAGCGATGCAATTCGTAAACAACTGTGGAAGTTCACGTAATGTGTAATATGTCTGAACCACTCTCTCACAGGCTCAAAACATGCCATCTCGCTCACTCGCCGACTCTGGGCGGTGCTGTGTGTCGGGGACGCAACACGATTAGTGAGTGAAAAACCAGTTTAATGAAGGAGAGAACACACATTTTGTTAGTGATGTGAAGTTATAATATGAAAAGCGGAGCGGGATAACGTCACAACATTTATTTATTAAGATATTCTGGGAAGTATTTTTATTTACTACAGTCACACAAAAAAAAGGAACTTAGGACGTAATTCTTCTACAAGTTATTTGAGATAATTATAATTATAAAAATTACTCGACAACCTAGAGGGATGTGGGTGGTATAGAAGATATGTTAATGGAATTCACATAATGGAAAGAAGTCTTTCATGACTTAGCCTACATCCTCGGACAAGGAACACGGTAATCTAATGAGAAGGCGTACCGAGTTCAAGTCGTTAGACGAAAAAAAAATTAATTAATAAAAAAATGAAGTTACACTTAGTGCAACAAAAAAATAAATAATAAAAATGGAGATCATGCTTCTTACCGGGTAAAACAGTATTTAAACGTGGGTTGTCCCAATATGATAGCCTGAAGCAAGAAGTAAGCTATCATACTGGACCACAAGGAAGAGAGATGCCAAGTAGGATCGTATACTTGGAATTCTCGCCCTGCTCCTCCCAAATGAATAGCCAACAGAAGGTTGGGTTCCAGGAGGCACACTTAGGATCTCTGAATATACTTCGATTAGAATTTTTTTGTTAAACAACATTCACATGTATTGGGGTGAGCCCAATTTGACTTATGATTCTGACTGTACGAGACTAGTCAGGGTGTTAAAAGATAATAAACGTATGGGAACGGGTCCTCAGGAGCCCTTTAACCATAAATCAAGATATGATAAAACCTAAACTACAACTTTATTATATCCTTCGTATGGAACCTACCGATGGATCCACTATCACAATCCTTTAGTTCAAAAATTGTTCTTGATATTTTACGTACAACCTGAGACTTAATGAAGCGAGGAGCTAATTTTTTTGAAAAATATTGCGAAGCATTTGAGAGATAATGAGATCTTCTCCATACCAGCTGACCAATTGACAAGGATATGTCTTTACGACGCAAATTATAACGGTCCCTATTTTTATTAAAAGCTTGTACCAACGTTTGTGAGACTTTATTATATAGATTTTCTAAGGTGGAAATGTCATTCAATCTTTGTTTTAAGGGATCAAATGTTTCAGACGGGGAATCATGATTTATCTGTAGTGGCTTATAAAAAGAGGCGTGGGGAATGTACTCTCTACCGAACATCAAAAAATGTGGAGAATATCCGGTAGCAATGTTAGTCATAGAATTTAAACAAGAACAGATTTTTGGAAGATGTTTACACCAATTGCGTTGGTCCTCCTCTACTAATATTGCCAACAAGGTTACTAGAGACTGATTATATCTTTCGGAGACATTATGTTGGGGATGAAAATATGCGTTATATCTAAGATCATTTATTCCGTGGGAATGTAAGAATTCTTTAAACTGTCGAGAAACAAACTGTTTTCCGTTGTCTAAAACAATCTGTCGAGGGATTCCAAAGACTTTAAAGATTCTTTCTTCTAAGATTTGAATTATACTACTGGTATTTGCGGCTCGGAGAGGAAATGCCCAAGTTATTTTACTAAAATTACAAACTACAGTGAAAATGTAACGGTTTCGCTTATGACTCAGCGGTAAGGGACCTATGAAATCCATAGATATACTTTCCATGGGACGTTCAATTTTTTTAGGGTATTTCATAAGACCATGGGGCATTTGGTTATTATACTTGTAGGCCTTGCATATTTCACACTCATTCACAACCTGTCTAACAAGAGGTAATAATCGTTTACAGAAGTATGTACGGGAAATAAATTCGTAGGTTTTTTCCATTCCAGAATGACAGTTTCCCTTATGGTAGTCCAATATGAGACTTTCTATCTTACACGCAGGGACAACCAATTTCCAAAGGTGAGTGGGAGAGTTAGACAAGGAATCTTTTTTATACCTAGAATAACGATACAAGTGTCCATCATTTATCATAAAATTAGTGAACGATTGGGGTTTTTGAAGATAAGAATTGTACACCTTTTTATACCAGGGGTCTATAATATTTTCAAACGGTTCTGGAACAGATAGACTAGAAACAGGAATACGGCTCAATCCGTCGGCAAGGTTATTTTCGCAGCCACGCTTAAATACAAAAGTGAAATCAAACTGTGAAAGTCGGCAAGCCCATCTGGCTAACCTACCAGAAGGTGAAGAAATTGAGTTTAGGTATTTTAAACATCCGTGATCACTGACTACTGTAAAGTGTACTCCGTCTAGATAGCTTTTAAAGTGTTGTATAGAATCTACTATGGCGAGAAGTTCTCTCTCCGTGGTACTATAATTTCGTTCTGGACCGGACAATTTACGTGAATGATAAGCAATTATATATTCTACTCCATTAGAGTCTTTCTGGGACAAGAAGCTGCCCAAGGAAACTCCACTTGCATCACACGTCAATGTATACGGAAGGGAATAGTCTGGTGGTTTAAGGATTGGAGCGGAAATCATTGCTTGTTTCAAGGCTTGGAAGGCAAGTTCAGCTTCATTTGACCATTCGAATTTTTTACCGTTAAATTTATTACTCGTGAGGCGAGTCAAGGGAGAAGCAATCTTAGAAAAGTCCTTAATGAAACGCCTGTAATAAGACATTAATCCCAAAAATGAGCGGATTTCCTTACTGGTGGATGGTCTAGGATAATCTTTCATAGCACTAATCTTATCTGGGTCCGTATGAATTCCCTCCCTGTCAATAATATGACCGAGGTACTTAAGCGATGATTTACAAAACACGGATTTACTGAGCCTAATTGTCAAGTTGGCTTCTTTCAAGCGCTGGAGAACAATTCGTAAGGTGGAAATATGGGAATCAAAATCTGAACTACAAATCAAAACATCATCAAGGAAACTGAATACTCTTTGTCCCAAATCGGAGAAAAGCTTATCCATAATTCTCTGCATTTCGGCGGGCACGTTTTTCAGGCCGAACGGGCAGGTAACAAACTGATACATCCCTTTGGATTCTACATAGAAGGCTGTCTTAGGTCTGCTTTCTGGACTCAAAGGAATTTGCCAGAAGCCGTAGCTCAAGTCTAAGGTGGTTAAGAACTTGGTGTCTCTCAGATTATCCAACATATGGTTGATATTAGGGAGTCTATAAGAGTCTGAGACTGTGACCTCATTCAATCTTCTAGGATCGAGAACGAATCTAGCTGTGCCATCGGATTTTGGTACACAGAAGCAGGAATTTAACCAAGGGGAACGTGAAGGTTCTATTATTTTTAAAGCTATCATTTTATCTACCTCTTGACACATCTGAACTCGTCGTACATGGGAAGCTGGATATAATTTCTGTTTAACGGGCAAACTATCACCTGTATTAATGACATGAGAAACTACATTTGTCCTACCCAAACCCATCTTCTCAAAAGAAATATTCTCGAATTCATTTTTCAGGTCATCCAAAATTTTCCTCTGCGACACTGTCAAATCGTTTATGGAGTTAAGACATTTTGGAGCTGATTCTACATTAGACGACTGTTGATCAGATATGGATGCTACCGTAACATGAGTTTTGGTGGGGAACAACCGAGGAATTATTCCTGACTTTTCCAGAAAGGGTGACCCTAAAATGAATTGGTCAGGAATGGAAGGAACAATAACAAATTTAACCTGCTGAATTTTATTGTTGTAACATAATGGCAAAACTATGGTACCTATAGATCTTATGGAATTATTGTCAACCCCACGAATATTTTGCTGACAATATTCAGGACGGAACCCTATTTCGATAAAAGACCGATATAACTGACCCCCTAGGACATTACAAGCTGATCCGGTATCAAGCAAGGCTCGGAGTTGTATTTGAGAGATAGAAAATAGCAAATAAGGGCGTCGATCTCTCTCGTTTATTACGGAAACTTTATTGACCTGCAATGTTGAAAAGAACAATTTAACACTCTGAATCCACGACAATCTTTCGCGAGCTGAGGTCTCTGGGCTCGGGAAAATTGCAGGATTCATTGTTCGTTTTTTGAATTTCTAAGTGGGGGAGGCGGTTTACTCACGTCAGGTAAGCGTTGGCGTGGCACAGGATTGAAGGGTTTCCTAAACTGAAATGAATGAACATTATTGGCACTGGGTCCTGACTTAGAGTAACAGTTTCGAGCAATGTGACCTATACGTCCGCAGTGAAAACATTTAATCATAGGAGCAGAAGGCTGTTGAGAAGAAATTGATTGAACAGGGTTTTTCCTTACTATCTTAACTTTAGAGGGAGAGCGGGTTGGAACTGTAACCGAAACACACTCCAACTCCGTGCAAACTTCATCTAGCTCAGCAATTGAGTTCGGTCGCCTGGACACTAATACACTGGCGTATCTGCTATCTAATCCTTTTCTGATGGCCTTTAGGATATCTGACATACGCAATGGAGACTGTAAGGACTGATTCAAAAGGGTTATACGTGAAATGTAATCACTAGCACTCTCCAAAGGTTGCTGTGATGCAGTTAAGATTTCCAATCGTCTGTTGCCTTCAGCATCAGGCAAATCGAAGCGCTTGATAAACGATTGTTTAAGCTGTGTCCAAGTTTTAACACTGTTATAAAATGTCCGGTAGAAGGTGAGTGCTTTTCCCTCCAAAAATTCGGGCAAGGCGGGGCCTAGGTTTTCCAGTGGAAAATTTCGAGCTCGGGAGATTTCCTCCAATCTCAAAAAGAAATCCCTAACATCCTCGACACCGGAATAATGTTGAACTGGCCATGAACTAAAATTTACTGAATGTATGATGTGTGATTGGCTAACTGTAGGATTGGGTCTATCTAAATTTCTGCGAACCGGTGTAATAATTAAATCGTTGGAAACATTAGTATTTATCATTGTCACGGCTTGAGTGGGCGGAGAAGAAGGTACAAAACTATCACGAGGTGGATTAATCTCCGAGAGGCTATCAGGGCGTTGGATACCTAACAATCCCGAAGGGTGATTGTCACGCTGACCTACATCAGACAATAAGTTAGAATTGAAAAGTCTGCATTGCCTTCGCAGAGATTCAATACCTACATCAGGCTGGATTCCTCTATTCAACAGTGCTTTAGAGAGAGTCTTGCATGTCGCCCTCTCCACACGCGGAATAACTTGATCGACCAGGGATGACATTATTAAGAAATAAAACTAGCGGAGTGTGACTATCTCAAACTTTGACCACCGTCGGGAGTATTCGATCACAAGAAAGTCAAAAAAAAAAAAAATTATTAAAATTATCGAAGTTTTATCTCAACCTCACTCACTTATCCAACATTCAAGGGAGGAAGACCCTTTCTCAAGGAAAGTTATTGAATTATTGTGGCAGAACAGAGTACCCAAATGCAAAAATAAAAATTTTTAAGAAAAATTGCAACAAAACACAAAAAAAACTTTTCTAGTTGCCGTCGGCTGAATTTATCTGTAGGTATTGCAAAACTTTACGGCTCTTGGCCCACAACAAAATTTTAGCAATTTCAGAATTTAAATTGAGATAATAGAACTTGCTAATACTCAAGAGAGAAGAAAAGGAAAAAAAAAAAGGCAACTTAATACACCATTATCAAAAAAAAACTTTAAACACCAGAACACTGTGTTATTGCATTATTTAGTGATTTTCAAAAGAATTGGATTATTAATTACGTTTCGCTCACCAATTTCCTGTCCGGCATCTATGTGAGTCAAGGGAGGCGCAGACAAGGTTCCTCTGGATGTCTTCGAATCTTGACGCTGCTCGCATTGCCATCAGCTCGTTCTGGATTTGATGCTCACACGTTGGATAGCGCCATAATTGTTACGTGTCTTCTACGGAGTCGGAATCTGCTTCAGCTTCTCTTCTTCTTTTAACCATGAATACTTGCCTCGGCTAGTGTTGGTAGAGCGGACTCCAGAATCTCTGGTCTTTGGAAGTTCGATCCAGGAGGAGATGATGATTTGTTTAATCAAAGATGTTGTTTGATAAATTAAGAAACACTTGTTTATTGCGTGTAACAGGAAATTGGAAAATATACAAAGTTCAGAATTTTCACGTAATTCACAACAGTAATTGTATCAAATTTACAATCAATTAAAATGTTTGCTTATTCTTTTAAAACAACAATATTAATCACTTTTCGTATCTATGAATATAATTGGTTGGATTCTAAGGAAATCGCGGTAAGAAATGGTTTGAGTTTCTCCAACTATCAGGGAGTACTCTAAAATTTTATACGTCTGATTCCCACAAGGTGAGTTTTAAGAATGAATTTTGAAACAAAGGAAAAAAATACTTAACGGTCGTTTTACTTGGGTCAGCAGGCCCGTGATCATGTGACTATGGGTGAGAGAGATGGAAGATATCTGCCTCTCATATTCCCATACTCAGTAGCGAAAGTTTGACAACATAGGAATAGAATCTGCGTCGTAACTAATTATAAAAAAGGGGTGGAGAGAAAGTGAGTGAGTGAAATGCATAGGCATCCATCCCACTTACACCAGTGCAATTATATCCATATTTGGCAACATGACCTGTGGCCTACGTGCAAAATCGCACGATCAACAGAAACCAAATTATAAATAGATGCATACCTGTTAGTATAGGGGTAGGTATGTATAGCAATATTTGAAATTTATAAAGAATATTCCGTACTGAGACGGGTGAAGCTTCACAACAAAAAAAATACATGCTACATAATACCTACGTACCCACAAAACTTTTAATACATTTACTTGACATTTATATTATTAATGGAGGGATCTATTAGTTACGTATCACAATAATTAATCCCTAACCAATGGCTTCCTCCTATATTTAACTTAATTGATGTAGAGCTACGGTCTATCTATATATTCTATGAAACCATAGTATAAAATACTACTGTACTACGTACCTACCTAGGTATGTAGATCATCTCTTGCAATCTAACATGTTGAAAACACTCGTTATAACAAACGTTTAATTACACTGCCAGCCCTCGATAGAATAGCACAAGACGCTAAGTACGTAGTGGTTTAAAATTAATCGTTTAAAAAATCGAACACTCGAACGAACCTCAGTACACTGATCCGGTTTTACCAACCACTTCTATATCGATATTCCTCGGCTACGCAGCCAGGAGATCTACCGGCTCCTCGACAGCCCTCTACGTTACCTTTCAAAATTAAATCAGGCGATACTTTTTATTTGAGGATCAGTTTATGCATATTAGTTTTTTAAAAACATTTTGACCCGTGCCGAGGGATGCGTGACTAACGGATAGGTTAGTAACTAACGGAGGCTCCCTGATACCAGGCAACCTCAGGGTGAATTATAGCCTTATGCAGTGGGTTCCTAGGGAGCGGCCATCTTCAGCGGGCGTATATTACGGCAGCTTACGACAGCGGTCTTTACGGTGACATTTGGAAAGTTCCGTGCCCGTATTATTCCCTCCGTTTTTTTTTAATGACAAACATCAATTTGCGTATTGTGTCGGAACGTGAAAATGAACGATCTTGATTTTGCTTTAGATATTTGTTTGGAGGTTGACCAGGCATCAGAGGAGGATGAATATCATATGGGAGAAGACAATTTATATCAATCTCGTAGCACAGAAGGTGCTTTTTTAATATGTAATAATTCAGTGCTATCAATGAAAGCGTTCACCAATCATCTGACACTGACAAGACGGCGGCCGATTTTGAAAATAACGACAATGTTTTTTGTAACTACGGTAACAAAATATGTAAATAATTGTCCCTTGACATTCTTTATAAAAAAAAGAACACATTGATACAATCAATCAATCAATACTCCCTTTTACACCCCACTCAGGAGCATAGGGAGGCAACAAGAGCTCTCCAATGTGCTCTGTTTATGAACTCCTACCACACGATGTCCAAATCCCTCAGATCTGCTTCGAAGGAGCGGAACACAGTGTGAGAGGGTCTTCCTCGTCCTTAGGACCCCGATGAGAGGAAGAACAGCGCTCTGCTCGTACAACTGTCATTCGGCA
This sequence comes from Mystacides longicornis, assembly GCA_963576905.1. Classification (NCBI taxonomy): domain Eukaryota; kingdom Metazoa; phylum Arthropoda; class Insecta; order Trichoptera; family Leptoceridae; genus Mystacides; species Mystacides longicornis. The sequence goes on from OY756438.1 coordinate 14,670,972, forward strand.
TCCTTTACCCATGCCCCAGCCAAGTCCATCTCCTCTCCACAATGGTAGAGGTGACGGGCCTTCGCTGGGTGCGCCAGCGTATAGCGTCGTTCGTGATGCGGTGGTCACCATCTTATACCCAAAATTCTCCTGAGGCACCTAATTTCAAAAGCAGAGATTTTTTGTGCCTGGGCTTTGGTCAGGTGCCAGGACTCACACCCATACTGGAGAATGGGCAACACGCACGAATCAAACAGTTTACATTACGTCTCGACTCTAAACGCCAACGCTTTCCAAATCTTGGTCATGTTGTTAAAGGCGCCACTTGCCATATCGGGAGCTCAGCCCCGAGGTCACCAGAGGTGGTAATGGTTGCTCCAAGGTATTTAAATTTGTCCACCCGGGAGACCTGGTGACCGTCGATGGTTATCGGTAGCTGTTTATCGTTTATACACATTTCTACAGCACAACTAACCGACCTCGTTAGCCTAGTTGTACTATCGTGGACTTCAGATCCGAGGTCCCGGGTTCGATTCCCGGTCGGATCAGAGTGTTTTTTCACTTGAAATTTCTACCCGGGGTTGGCCTGTCTCAGATTGAACGGGGCCGGTTGACTGGAAAAAATTGCCTCAGGCAATAAGTTCCGCCGGCTATACTGACACCTTTGTATAGAAAAGTGTTATATTATATTATTATTATTAACTAATTTAATTTATTAGTTTTCCAGACTCAGATATCAAAAAGAGAAAATTGAACAACATGTAAGGCACCCGTTCTTTACGAAAATAAAATTGAATATTTATTTATCTTATGTGACTACCCTACAAAATACTAATATTTTCCTAATGTTGTCGTTTGTTTGTATTGAAACGGATATAGGTACGAGAGATATTTTATCTAAGATTACATTTCCCTAGGCCTTGATCCTCCCATCTCTATATAGCTCTGCTAAAATAGATAGATGTTATTTTGTAATGCAAATAGAGATTGGCAGAAAGTCAATACTACAGCATCCGGATGGCTCACCAAAGATTTCTCTAGCCACACGTAATCGTGAATAGGAAATAGAATTCATATAGGTATCATTTCGTAGGGATGCACTTAATCCAATATTGAATAGTTAGGTAGCCAAAATATCACGAACTATTATTTCCATTCAATTATAGGTATTATGTACCTACTAGAAGCGGCAAGTCCTTCTAAAATGGACCTATGAAAAGGAATTCCTTTAAGTCACGTATGCTTTTAGCACCTATACAACAGCTTGTGTTCGATGAAAGGACGTTGCAAATTTAGATACTTAAGTAGGTACTTTTTTCTTTGACGCTACAACCGTGTGTAGGTCTGGGCCTCCCTCAGCAAACTTCTGCAATCCACCCTATCCGCCGCCGCTGTGCGCCACTCACCGACCCCCAGATCCCTCTCAGCGCCATCCAGCCATCGTAACTTTGGTCTTCCTATGCTCCTCCTTCCTTTTGGTCTCGTGCAGAGCTTCCTGTTTAACCCACAAGGTAAGAACACGTAGAAAGCCGATTCCTTTCATCAATCATCCTTTCTAAAGTTTTTTTATCAATTTGCTATCCCCTTTATTATAACAATTTAAAGCAACAAGTTGGAAAAAGACAACAACCATTAAAAAAATTGCCGCCTTATTAATTTTTTTAATAAAAGGTCACTTGCCTAGCTTTGCTTTCGATAAAATTGTACGTGATGTTGCCTATTATTGTATAGGTACGGGTCACTGGAGTCATTCGAAAGATTTTCGGCAAAAATATAGTATCTAATATATAGGTACAGTCAACCCTCTCACAGCTAGCATCTCTCAAAACGACCGATTCGCATAACGAGCAATAAAAATTTCCGCTTAGAAGGCATTCTCGTATTTTACATTGATTTATTTAAATGAGTCTTTTGTTTAACGAATAAGACTCTGGAACAATTATGCTCGTTATGAGAGGTTCCACTGTACCATGGCCCATGGCTACATTTTTGGCAAACCATGATCCTAAGCGAATAAGAAATTTAAAATGCACACATATTATTTACCGTCATATCAACAATAATTATTAATATAAATACATACCTTATATCACTCTCTCAACACAAGCTTTATGCTTTATGAGAGAGAATTGTTGTTAAAAAATTTAATATTATGTTTTTATATTTATATTATATTTTGTAATTTTAATTTTCATTTTTAATAAATATATAAAAAAAAAAAAAAAATCTAAATTAAGTACCTACCCATTTTATGATACCTACACTTTTTCACAAATCTACATTTTTTTTCAACTCTGTGACGATCAGTTGATAGGATACGTAATTTTAAATGAAAGACTAACAATATAATAGTAGGTACTCTTACTAATACGAAATGGTTCCTTATTTGTTAGAAAAAGTAGCAATGTCTGCCAAACAATGCACGAAAATATTATGAAACGAGCTTTAGACGGATCCAATTAATAATATTTCTCTATGAGCGACACCTGTCACTCTGCTGTCAAAATATTTTTATCATTGATTTTCCTGATTTCCTTATGTCATTATTATTGTAGCGATATTTTATTTTTTGAAACTGGCAACGTAATCCGAGTTTTTCCCTACATTTGAATTGTGTGAAAATAACGATGAAAGTTTTCCTTTACTTATTTTGATCCATAGCTTGATAACGATTATATTTTTAGTAATGGGATTTTTCATAGCCCCAGCATTTTCTTATTTTGTAATTTTTATATGGACTAGACTCAAATGAAAATAAATTCAGATCACAAGAATATGGATAGCAAAAACAATAAAAATGAGTAAGTACTTGACAGAAACCTCGGATATGCTATAACCCTTCCCAAATTTGCGATTCTCACTATTTTATTATATATATTTTTATCGCATAGGTATATAATACTTCGGTGGTTTGGTTAGGTACATATTTTTGTTTTATAATATAATAATATGTTGAATCAATTATTACCTATTATTCCAAATATTTTAAGCTTATTTCTCTAACAATGCATTCTTTCTTACTGAGATTAGGTACCTAAAAAATGGGAGAGGAAGAAACCACACAGACCTTCTGTGTCATCCCTTGATGACAGATTTTTGTAGAATGTGTGTTAAACGAAATGAAATGTGGTATTTGGAAAGAATGTGTTATGTAACAATGATAAAAAGTTGAGGTGGTTTGTGGATGCTAAAAGAATGAATCTTAATAGCGTAATGAAAAATCTTATTACGGTTAAGTAAGAACATTGTCGACCCAGAATGTTACCAATTAATCACGCTGATTTGGACCCTAAAACTATTCACATTTACGATGATCATTTACAAGTAATATGGGAGAAGCTGCAATAGAAATGGTACAAAGCTTGAAAAAGCGAAGGAACTGTGTCTAGAATCTAGAAATACAAGAGTAGATTTCCATTGTCTTTGCCTAATTACTTAAGGGATATCTACTCTGATGGGCAACATCAGTCTCAAATTTATTAATACATAGGACTTGGTACAACATTTGTGTAGAAACTTGTTTATTTAGGTATTGCCTGTGAACAAAAAATCAAATCTAGGTAACCTCTATATTATTATTTTTCTTGATTTCAAAATTGGAACTTATTATAACTGTCAAAGCTTTTCACCAAAATATTTTTGAAGAAGTGACATTTTATAGTTTACTATAAAGTTGTTTAAAAAAGTTTACTGAAAAAAAAAATCTAAAAATGGCTCCAGAGAGTGATTCAAATTCTGCACTGAAGAGAATTTGTAAATATTTTCGTTATCTGAGTCATTGTGTTGCTAAAATGTGTTGCAATTATCTAATATGTATGTGATTTCCCTAAAGAGATTAAGTGATTTGATCAAAACCCTGAACTGTTGGTTAAGATTTGATCAAATTACGCCATAATATTATATTAGAATCTTCAAGATCATCTAACGTAGGGATTTGATCAAATCTCAATTTTCATTATTTTGCTGCAAGTATGAATAGTTGTGTATTCTAGCAGTGAAAGTTTAGTATTGGACATAGACCTCTCTTTCCGACTTTCACAATTCTCCGTCTCTTGTCATTCTGTGCCATCGATTGCCGGCCACTCTCCTAATATCGTCAAACCACCTCACCTGTGGCATACCAGGGTTTTTTATGATCTGTTCTTGGCCTCCACTCCAGGGTTTTCTTTGTCCATCTGTTGTCTGTTAGCCTCACTATATGACCGGCCCAGTTCCATTTTAGCAGCGCTAATTCATTAGTCACATCGACAACTTTGGTATTTTCTTTAATCCATAAATTTCGCTTCCTGTCTCTCAGACTAATGCTCAACATCCTTCTCTCCAACGCTCGTTGTGTTCTTGGAGTTTTTGTTTTGACCGTTTTGATAACGGTGGTAGTTAGTAACCGTATCACAATTTTTTGTCTCAAATTGAAGAATAATCAATATTGTCCTCGTAAATAGTGTTTTTTTTTTAAATATAATTAATCATTTTATTCATGTTTATTTCTAGGGATGTTTGGAGCTCGGCATTTCGTTACATTCATGCTGTTTCTCGGAATGGCCAATGCCTACGTCATGAGAACCAATATGTCTGTTGCAATTGTCGCTATGGTGAATCACTCTGCTTTGGAAAAGGATGAAGAAATAGTTGATGATGAATGTGGACTGTTCAACTCTACAGAGGTATGTATTCTTCACAATTTCAACACTTTTTTTTACAAAGAAGGTCAAAGGACCATGTCCCTTATGCTACCGCAACTGTATTGAATCTATTATGACATCCTTCAATTTGTTCATGGGCCTGCCTCGTGTCCAAAGGCCTCTAGCACAGTGTCACTGCCTCTTCTTTACCACTGTCCTACGCAAGAAGTCTTGTTTGGACTTTGGACTAAACTTGCTATGTAACAAAGTGTAAATAGTCCTATGTCAAGGTTTCCTATATCACAAAAATATGTATTTATGTATTTCTTAATATCACAAAAATTTGCTATAATTTTGATAACAGCAATTTAGAAAATTGGATTTTAGCATCTTTAATCATTCCGGATAGCAAATAATTTTCGCTACAAAATTTTACCATCTACCAATTTCTATCGCTTTCTGCAGTTAATATACTTACGTACTTGTGTTTTTTAAATTTGGGCTGGCATCACTGAATGTTGTATTTCTTAATATTCTTCGACAATGTCCAAGTTAAGGTATCTAATGAAATTTTTGGTTTTATTTACAGTCAAATGAACAAGATGGAGAATTCGTTTGGAGCACCAGTCTGCAAGGCTATATCTTATCGTCCTTCTTCTACGGCTACGTCATCACCCAGATCCCATTTGGAATTTTGTCCAAGAGATACGGAGCTAGGTTGTTCTTAGGTATTGGAATGTTGGTCAATTCAGTGTTTGCTTTCTTGGTACCAGTGGCGGCTAATGGAGGAATCGTATGGCTGTGCATCGTGAGGTTTATTCAAGGCTTAGGAGAGGTGAGATCAAATTTTTTTAATTGTGGACTATTAAGATTATAAAAACACAAAGTTTTATGGATGAAACTATTTCATTTCTATATAATAAATATAATTGAATAACTAGCATTTATCAAAATAAATCATACAGCATTTCCTGATGGCACTTGAAGTTTATCTAAAATTAGAAACGTTAATACGTGTAATATATTACCTTCTTCTTCTTCTCGTGCCCTATCAGGTCTCCCCGACGTTGGCTATATCTTGCTACCCGGAACAGCTCTTGCACTCGCCCTATTCCAGTCCAATCACGTACATTGCGCAACCACGTAACCTGCCTTCTACCAGGTCCACGGTGTCCATCTATCTAGCCTAGCACATCAAAATAAGTTTTTTCAGCAACTCTCTGTTGCAGTCAGCGCCCCACAGTACCTCTGAATTACTAACTAAATCTGTCATGCGATGACAAACTAAAATAGGGCTCCATTTTTATATGATAGATATTACTAACAACTTGCACATAGTTCAAAGCATAGGCGTATTTTACTAAAAACACATTTTAAATTTGATTTTTAGGGACCCATCGTACCGTGCACACACGCCATGTTGGCCAAATGGATCCCTCCAAACGAAAGGAGTAGAATGGGCGCAGCTGTGTATGCAGGTGCCCAGTTTGGGACCGTCATATCTATGCCCCTGTCGGGACTATTGTCGCAGTACGGTTTTGCTGGTGGCTGGCCATCCATATTCTATGTGTTTGGTATCGTAGGAACAATTTGGTGTGTCGCATTTCTTATCTTCGTCCACGAGGATCCAGAGTCTCATCCCAGTATCAATGAGGAGGAAAAGAAGTTTATCATGACCAATATATGGGGGGCCGCTGGGAGCAGTGTAAGTATTCTATACTTTGTGATAAAAAAATATTTTTGAAATAAAGTAGGTATGTATGTACTTATATGGAAAAAAAGTTTTTCTTTCTTTAAATTCTTTTTTTTTTTATGAATCTGTGCTCACTCAACGTGAACACAAATAGGAAGGTACTCTCTTTGACTCTTTCACAGTAAGCTACTTAAAGCTAGTGTCGTGAAAGAGGAAGATGGTCAGCACCTGGGATCGAACCCACGACCTCCAAACGAAACAGTACGAAAGCCAGCGCTGTAGCCTAGCGGCTACCAACCACCCCCTTACCCTTCCTTAAATCGTATATTTTTTATTAAATGGCAAAGCATACAGGATCCCTATCCTAATATATCCTATGTATGAAATAACACATATGGCAAAAAGCTTTCACTTACACACTCTTTTGTCAACATTTTCTGTAAAATGTGGCTGAATTTTATTTATTGAGCGTTGAATTTCTTTCTCAGTGGCTTGTTGGTAGTCACTGCTGACCCGATAAAAAAAAAGAAATCTAGGTATTGTTTATCACACCATCTAGAAAACTCATCAGTTTCAGTCTACCTTCTAGAAAACTCATTAGTTTCAATGAAATGGATCCCTAGGGAGCGGTCCATCATCTGACAAGACGCCCTTCTTTGAAAATTGCTATAATCTTTTTAGTTGCTACAGTAACAACATAGACAACATTCTACTGATGTCATTCTCCGCTGTTTATGTCCGTTAAATAGCAGTACCACATTCCTAGGAAAACAAAATATTAGGAGGACGAAGTTAACACTTTTCCGACCATATTTTGTACAAAATTTTACTGCGTGAATGGTAGCAAATTGCGTTAATTATAGGACACCTATACATGCAAAACGCCCTAATTTTATGTTTTTTGTTTCAGTCTCCGCCAATTCCATGGACTAAAATTTTGCTGTCTCTACCATTTTGGGCCATCATGTTTGCACATATGGGCCAAAACTATGGTTATGAAACATTGATGACGGAGTTGCCAACATTCATGAAACAAGTGTTGCATTTCTCGCTTAAGGATGTAAGTAACATTTAATTATATTATTATTATCTTACTCTATATATTATTTCTTGTGTGCAGATTCTTTATAACTGTACTCCTCGTTATTGGTCATTCAAGAATGGTTTAGAATCAAACTTTGAACTTTATATTATGCTAGCAGCCCGACCGTCGAACTTCGACCTAACCCAGAATAAAAATAAATAATTTTGACTTATTACATGAATGTTTATGACATAAATACTGAATTAAATTTAACTTATATTGCATTGTGTAATAATTATTGTTGATTCGGATGCGGGATGGAGATCGACAGGCCATAAGTTTGTAATAAAAACAGTTCCTTGCATAACTTTAAAAAAAACCAAGAGATGGCGGTGTAGTAGGAAATAAGTCACATGTGAAGCGTGTTACATTATTGTATATGTTGTTGGAGGAATAGACTCCCTTAAACCCAAATTTTACTGAATTACTATGGTCATGGTATGATCTATAGATACTTTATATTTTGATCTTCGGTTTTAATGGTAAAAAAATGAGATTTTACCAAATTTCTTCTTAACAGCTAGACGGATTTTAATTTAATAAAAAAATTAGTGTGTTGATGATGGTTCAATGATAGATTAGAATAACAATTTGATCTTCTAGCTAGGTACAGATATGGAAAAACTGCGAGGAAAAGAGTAAAATAACAATTTTGTTTTCCCACACAAAATCTTCCTACCTATCAGATGTATCACAACAAAGGATTGTTCTTCTTTGTTTTGAATAACTGGAAAGAATAAGTGTGGTTAGAATGTGGGTAGTACAATGTTTACTGATACAAAATGGTCTCGAAGAACACTTCTGCTGACCTTCATTGTTCATGTCTCTATGCCGTAAAAGTATATGGAAAAACAGAACTTGTAATGACATATGAAGTGGTTGGTAGACTGGCGGTTACAACGCCGGCTTTCGTACTGTTTGGTGCGGACGTCGTGGTTTGATCCCAGGTGCCGACCATCTTCCTCTTTCACGACACAAGCTTTAAGTAGCTTACTGTGAAAGAGTCAAGGAGTGTATTTGTGTTCACTTTGAGTGAGCACAGAATCATTTTATAAAAAAAAAAAAATGATTAAAATGAATATTGTTAATGAATTTTTTTTATTTTGTTTCAGAATGGAATTGTATCAGCCTTACCGTATCTAGCCATGTGGCTGTTCTCTGTATTCATATCCATAGTAGCTGATTGGCTGTTAACACTCAAGTATTTCAATCATACTATTGTACGGAAAATTCTCAACAGTATAGGTAAATAGTCCATCTTAACATATTATAATAGTGAATCAAAGGTTGGTTGGTCAAATTCAATTCCCGACATTGCAACATGTCAAAAAATCCCATGCCCAGCAGACCTATAAAAAGAGATTAACCCAAAATTATTTCGGATAATTCCTAGAATAAGCTATGAAAATTAATAAAACATACATAAAAATTACCTTAATGACCTAATTTGAAAGTCGAAGACTAAAAAATATAGATGCTTTCATTAATTAATTTACGATTTTTAAATATAGCCATTTATTCATTGATAAAGTATTAATGTTTAATGATGATTTGTATTTATAACTTATTCTTTATTATTCTAGGTCAATATGGACCAGCGATTGGTCTCATAGCTGCTTCGTACACTGGATGTGATCCCATGGTCACCGTGGCCATCTTAACTATTGGTGTAGGACTCAATGGTGGTATTTACTCTGGCTTCAAAGTCAATCATCTGGATATATCTCCCAGATTTGCTGGCATCCTGATGTCATTCACAAATTGCACGGCCAATCTGACTGGGTTGCTGGCTCCTATAGTTGCGGGGACAGTTGTCGAAGGAAAGGTAAAATTGAATTTTGTAAAACTTGTTTCTTTTGCAATTACGAACTCTAAAGGCTGAGCCAGTCACAATAGTTCCATACTGGGACGCAGTGTTACATAATAAGTTCTGCCATCTATATGTTTGTAAAAAAAGTCTTAAGTTCTTATTTATTTAGTATTAAAAGCATACAAATCGTATTAAAAAAATTGTGTTAAAATTTCTCATGCCTGTGATTTTTGAGCAAAATTAGACGTGCTATAAAACTTTTAGCCTATCATGGTTGCCGTTGACAGAATATCATTGGCCAAGTGAACACACTGCAATTAAGCTATACCTAATTATTTATTTGACAATCCCATGGTTCTTTTTTTTTTTTAATATTTTTGTTGTTATTTTTGAGTACAACTTATTTGCAAAAATATTTTGTATCAACTTGCATAAGTTGGGAAATACGTTTTTAAGACCACACAAAAACGACAAATAAACAACCGTCAATTTAAAAAATATGAACTAGGTACCTATTCTAAATTTTATTTTTTTTATTAGAATAACTTTTAGACATGGTCAGATTGACGAGTTGCATGAAAGAATAGCTCTTTTTTTATTAATCTTTTTTTTTACAATATACCTTCACTGTAATAATAAATCCATAAAAATTAGCTAGTAAAAACCGTTTAAATTTTACTAAACATTTTCAATATACAACTTCTCATTTATTGTGTGTTAATAAATTTTCTTCAGACAAATATACATAATGTGTTTACTTTTGCAGCCCACTCAAGCCGCTTGGAGGAAAGTATTCTTCATAGCCTCCGGTGTTTACATATTCTGCGGCACATTCTACAACATATTTGGCTCCGGAGTCAGGCAACCCTGGGATAATCCGGATAACGACGAGCAAAACGCTCTCAAGGCCAAGAATAAGAAGGCGAAACGTGACGCCGAGAGAGCGTCGAGGGATGGGGGATCTTCCGGAGAAGTTAACATCGCTCATGTTTATACTAACTCCAATGGTACAACCATAACAGAATCTAGACATTGAAATATATTCACTATGTTTTCATTTCATTCATGTTCTTCATTTACGGGTTTTTCATTTCATTTATCAACACGACCTTCGTTAACTTACAATTGAAGTCTGTTTTTAAAACAGCCTAGAAATCTATTGAGTTGAAAAGTTTTTTTATTAGAACTCAAATATATAATTTCAAGCAGCAGTGCATCAAATGCAACCACACCAATAAAAAATAATCCATCAGAAACTTGTTGATTCCCGCAACATTAGAACTTGTTTTGATTCCGTTTATCTAAAACTAATATTTTTTTCAGGATTTTCAGGCGAACCTTTCCGCTTTGTAAAAACAGACTTCGTTGTAAAACACACTCTTGTCATACCTGGACTCATCTCTTCTCTTCATTTCTGATGTTCCATCTAACATAAAAATATTTTTAACCATAAGTTATTGTTTAGGTGTAATAAAAACAGTATTTCTATCTGTAGGGAGTATGAGATGATGTTGCTTACCAACTTCCTCCATAGATGGCGGCGGTGGTGTCCTTTTTTGTCAATTAAAAATGTGGAGTTCCCCACATATCCATATTAACGATTTTTTTTTATACTTATTATCTCTATTGTTGAAAGAATCAGTTGATTTTTTTTAGAATAAACTTTTAAACCAAATATAAAAAAAAACTCATATTTAAATTCTTATTACCACCAATAGACTTTTGAATCTATATATTTTTTAATAAACTATAAATGTATTAACCTAGCTTATTAATAATAAATATGAGTTTGAACTAGTCTACTTTTAAATCGAGTTTGTTAAGTCACAGTGAACATATTGTATGTAATGGTATTCAAAGCAATCATGCCCAACTTATGTTTTTTTTTTTTCATAGAGAGTTATGATACTGTGGTCTAATTACTTTAAGTGTAATTTTGAATGAATTTTACTACTATGAACAACTAACACTTGAGAATGTGTAAAAGGAAATCATTATAGATAAAAAATACAGGTCAAATCTTGTTATATGGATATTTTTAGTTCAATTTTGCATCGAAATTTCTTTCTTAAAACAAATTTGAAGCACAAATCTAGATACTGTATTGAAATTTTATATTGAAGCTACAAATTAATAGGAAAACGGTTCATTTTGTATAGAAAAGTGTTGTATTATTATTATATAATAAAAATATTGTGTTAATGTTTTACCTCAAAAGTTTTTCATCTAAACAAACACAAACTACCTATATTTAATTTGTAATGCCTTAGCCTGTGATAATCAAATATGATTTTATCCATTGATAGACATATAATTGTAATGCATATCCTTATTTGTGAATAGTACAATCATATTTGTGATTATTTGTGCCTTTTTTTAGTACAATAACAAAAAAATATAAATCCATTTGGATTTTAATTGTGTATTTTAAGAGTTAGCGGCTTTTGAGAGCCCTTGCAAATTTAAAACTACAGGCAACTCTTCTATAATGCGCGATTAGAGTTTCATCATTTAAATTATTCTTTGATACATTAAAAACACGCTGTATTTATTATTTCCTGCAGATTTGCTATGCTTTTATACATCCACTGTTATTAATAAAAACACCTCATTACTGGTATAAACCATAGAATTTTTTTTTTATAATTAATTAGGCATTCCACCCATAGAGGGTGATTTGTGAAACCATAGAATTACTAAATCTCTAAAACCGTGGTACAACGAGGATGTTACATGCCCTTTCTATGGTTTATTATGGTATACCTGGATTATTTATAACATTTTTCTTAGACCATGGTATAACGTTATACCAAGATTATTAATAACGCTGATCATGTTTAATTAGTGTGGCGGGATTTTAAAATGTAAAATATCGGATTTTACTCACAGTTTAAAAAGTGGCAACTCGTGGCGCTAGTAGTTGTTTCATATCACGAGCGGATCGGGAACGTATCGGAGCAACCAATAGCGTTCTACCGTAATGCGCACGCGCGTTGAACATATAGGTGGCTGATATTATCAATTTTCGGCATCACGTCTTAAGACCACAGCGGACGAATGGTTACAAGCGCCGCCTTTCATACTGATGGTTGTAGGTTCGATTCCCGGGGCAGGCCATCTTCTTTTTTCCCTTTTTTTTTTACATTTGAAGTACATATTATTTTATCAACCAATTTTAAGTAAAAATCAATTTTAAAAGTTGCCTATTTTCTCATACAAAGTTTTCTTTCATGGAGTATGGAGTGACATTTTATGTTTTGATTCACAAATTGGTGTTTTTGTTTGAAAAATGAAGATATTGCTGGTCATTGACGTTTAGTCAATTTGAATAGATTAGGGATTTCATAACATCCTCGAACATTACGATTTGAATAGGTTAGGTTAGGGTTGGAACACAGTTTTTAAGGGGGGTTTGAGGGGTGGAACCCCCCATACCTCTTCGGACACCTCCCCGAATGATAACACTACACTCTGTTAGGTTGAAACATATTCATTTAGAAGGGTTTTGTCAAAAATCTTTTCCTTGCAAGGAGTGACATTTTATTTTTGAACTACTAGCGCCGCAAGTAGCCATTTTTTGAACTATGGTACATATGGCGTCACACGCAAGTATTCCTGTCAAAACACGCTAACTAAAATCTATTGTTTTTTGCACGTGATGTTATGGTGAATCGTCGGGGGCCACAAGATTATACAAGACATTTTCTTTGGTGAATAATTCCATAGAAATATGTCAAATTTCATTTTGTGTTTATATAAAAATAAAAAAACCACATTTTAGCTGTAAACTGTAAAAAACTAAAAGAAATACCTATGCTTTCTAAGATTATTTTCTATTAGTATGACTATGAATTTCAGTTTATTTTTAATGGTGTCAAATACCCTATTAACATATAGGATTATAATATATTACTTGATGCAGAATAGCTAATACACTATGTTCTTTTTTTTTGGAATCTCAAAACATTATTTTGCTTTCAAGATAGAGTTCGACTACTGTGTAATAGAAGAGATGCCTGTACATTGATTAAAAAAAATTGGTACATTTTTGAATTACGATGAATAAATTGTAACATTCCATGCTTGTTGAGACTTGAATGCTGCTCTGCATCTAAATGGGGATTCACGGAACAAAATGTTGCTCTTAAAGAGAAAGAAGTTTGAAAATGAGAAAGAAGAAATGAGACAATAATTATGAATGATGCTTGTAACGAAAAAGTATTTTAATGTAATGTGATTTAGTTAAGATTATAATTATATGAAATGTATAGTTATAGTAATTATTGTTATATTGTTAACATTATCATCATTAAAAATATATATTTTATTATTTGAACAGATTTCTTTGTTAAATGTTTTTTTATGTATTAATTTCTTATCCCTGTCTTGGTGAAAAGCTAATTTGCCTCCATGTGGTTCACCCTGGGTAATGCTAAATCAACTAGCACTGCAGGTCATCATACAATTTACAAGATAAATCTCCTGGCGTACATCACATCACAGAGAAAACAAAGAAAGCTATGAATAAAGAAGATACTGAATATTGGTACAAGAATTTACAATTGACGTTTATAATATATTTTAATATACAATATAATTATCTGTATTGTTTCTACCTGTAATCATGTGATGTACTTTAATGACCATACGATAAATGAATAAAATCCCTCTCTTGAACAGAAAATATGTCATGTGTTAAATAAAAGCCAAAACATATTACATACGCTACAATCCTGAATGCCTCTTCCAGAAGATTTCTATTACCCTGTTCTTCACCAATCGCTAACACCAGCAGTCCAAGGTTTCTCAGCACTTTGTCCAGCCAGGGTCTGCAAATGCTCCTTCTTTCAGGGGGTCTTCCACAGAAAATCTCTTTGAGAATGGTTGAATCGTAGGTATGTTAAATAAATAAGTTTTCAAAGTGCCAAAGGAAAAATTTGGATAGTCATAATTACTATTACCACCTAGAATCTTATGGATAACAGATCTCTAAATTTCTAACACATTTTGGTCCATAGATTGACATCTCAGCATTTAGGTTCAAAAAGATACTTATGATGGGTTGACAATTTGACCAACCAATCTGAACTAATTGGTTATTTTTTGAGACAGTTTACACAGAAAATGATTTTTATCTAAAATCCTTGCCAGCCATTATTTTATCCAACAGCACCTATATAAGAAGGCCTTAGTGCAGCATCACATCGGGAGGCCCACCGTTCGCTTGTCTATATCTGTATGTACTTACCTGTACACTATGATATCTGTCTACACGCCGGCGGCCGTGACGCGAGAGGCCAAAAATGGCCGCCAGCACTAAGGCCTTCTTATATAGGTGGTGTTGATTTTACCATGCATTTTCTGTCTATACTAAACACTGAGCAGTTTACACTCAAATCACCATGGATGGGAAGACAAAGATAATGAATAGACTCTTTTTGACATTTTAATTTAACATTTATTCATCATCTCGTTTATTATAAAGAGAAAAGGATCCTGTACCGCTTTTACACGGTTGCCCGACCATCAAACAACTAGAAGCAGACTTCAATTTGTCCACTTTTCCTTTTATGACTGCATCCTTTAAAAATGTCAGAGATGATTCAAAAGACATTTGTTGCAGTGGCGACACTGACGCCTCCATTCCTTTTCTACTCAACGGTTCGAATATTCCGTTATAAGTCATGTAATCTGAGATAAGTGACAGATGTCTAAGATCTACGTGAATACCATAGACACTAAACACGTTTTGTATTTCACTGATGATTACTTTACAAGCAGCTTCGATACCATAAGTCTTAGCCATGGCGTGAATATCGTTGGAATATAATCTTTTCAAATTTAACTGTTCGTTCCATTGGAACATTTGAATGATGTTGATACCTTCCGTTTTCAAGATCAGTTCACCTTTATTATTTTTGTAGGTGATGGCACGCTTGATGTTAGGTACCTCTCGAATGACACTTTTCTTAGCAAGCGCTTTCAAAACTGCACCAAAGTCTACATTAATCATAGACAAAGGTAAGTTGAATATCAGTTGGCACCACAAATGGTCTTCTTTATCATAGGTGTAACTAGTTGCTCTGTTGTATTGGCTTACTACTTGGAGGGAGTGAAGGTCAGGTTTAACATCAAACTCATCAAATCCTTCGTCTTCCATTTCAGCATCAAAGGTAACTCGATTGCTCGATTCGTTGACTTCCGACCTCTGTTCTTCATCTTCAGATGGTTCATCTTCTGCAGATTCAGGATCCTCATACTCTTGACGTTCACTTTGGCGTTTACGAAGTTTTGCCTAAAAATAATACAATGCATCAATCTTAGGGGGCGTTCAAGTATTACGTAACACAATTTTTGAAGATTTTTTACCCTCCCCCCCCCCCCTGTAACGCGCCGTAACGTTTGTCTGTACCCCCCCCCTCCCCCCCTAAACGTTACGTAACACCCAAGAGACTATTTTTTACTGAACTTTCGTATCTATTTACATGTTCCATAAATTTTTCTTTATTTTTTCTTATGCTGTTTTCCGACCCGCGCCGACCGTCGCAAAGAATGTTGTCTATGGTTTCAATGCATTTAAATGGGCATGCCGGAAAGCAGGTTTCTGTTTTTGCTGTGCATATCCCCATTCAACTGCATAGAAACATTCTTTGCGCCGGTCGGCGCGGGTCGGAATCGGCTTTCTACGTGTTTCCACCAAAAGCTTTAACATCGGAGAACAAAATAAAAATGACGTACGGTACAATCGAGGGACTTCCCGTAAAACATTGTCGAAAAGGGTTTGGTAACTTCGGAGAAAAAAAATGATGTATGGTACAATCGAGGGATTTCCTGTAAAACATAAACGAAAAGGGTCTTCCAAGTTGTGCCCAACTTGGAAGATTTATTTCCCAATTTTTTTTATTTAAGGAAAAAAAAAACCGCTACGTAACGCGTTGTACGAACCCCCCCTCCCGCCCTTGTAACGCACAGTAACGTTTTGCAAGATCCCCCCCCTCCCCCAAATTGCGTTACATAATACTTGAACGCCCCCTTATGTATAAAAAGCAAATTGGCATTAAAATTTGGGAAAAAATAATTAGAGTAAGATACGCATTCGAAATATTTTTTTAAATTGTAATTATTGGTTAAAGTACATTTAATCTTCCTGTATTTTCTAGTGCCTCTTAAGATTAAAAGCTTTATATAGCTCAAAATGCCATGCATAAGAAATATTTTTTTAAATTGTAATTATTGGTTAAAGTACATTTAATCTTCCTGTATTTTCTAGTGCCTCTTAAGATTAAAAGCTTTATATAGCTCAAAATGCCATGCATAAGAAATATTTTTTTAAATTGTAATTATTGGTTAAAGTACATTTAATCTTCCTGTATTTTCTAGTGCCTCTTAAGATTAAAAGCTTTATATAGCTCAAAATGCCATGCATAAGAAATATTTTTTTAAATTGTAATTATTGGTTAAAGTACATTTAATCTTCCTGTATTTTCTAGTGCCTCTTAAGATTAAAAGCTTTATATAGCTCAAAATGCCATGCATAAGAAATATTTTTTTAAATTGTAATTATTGGTTAAAGTACATTTAATCTTCCTGTATTTTCTAGTGCCTCTTAAGATTAAAAGCTTTATATAGCTCAAAATGCCATGCATAAGAAATATTTTTTTAAATTGTAATTATTGGTTAAAGTACATTTAATCTTCCTGTATTTTCTAGTGCCTCTTAAGATTAAAAGCTTTATATAGCTCAAAATGCCATGCATAAGAAATATTTTTTTAAATTGTAATTATTGGTTAAAGTACATTTAATCTTCCTGTATTTTCTAGTGCCTCTTAAGATTAAAAGCTTTATATAGCTCAAAATGCCATGCATAAGAAATATTTTTTTAAATTGTAATTATTGGTTAAAGTACATTTAATCTTCCTGTATTTTCTAGTGCCTCTTAAGATTAAAAGCTTTATATAGCTCAAAATGCCATGCATAAGAAATATTTTTTTAAATTGTAATTATTGGTTAAAGTACATTTAATCTTCCTGTATTTTCTAGTGCCTCTTAAGATTAAAAGCTTTATATAGCTCAAAATGCCATGCATAAGAAATATTTTTTTAAATTGTAATTATTGGTTAAAGTACATTTAATCTTCCTGTATTTTCTAGTGCCTCTTAAGATTAAAAGCTTTATATAGCTCAAAATGCCATGCATAAGAAATATTTTTTTAAATTGTAATTATTGGTTAAAGTACATTTAATCTTCCTGTATTTTCTAGTGCCTCTTAAGATTAAAAGCTTTATATAGCTCAAAATGCCATGCATAAGAAATATTTTTTTAAATTGTAATTATTGGTTAAAGTACATTTAATCTTCCTGTATTTTCTAGTGCCTCTTAAGATTAAAAGCTTTATATAGCTCAAAATGCCATGCATAAGAAATATTTTTTTAAATTGTAATTATTGGTTAAAGTACATTTAATCTTCCTGTATTTTCTAGTGCCTCTTAAGATTAAAAGCTTTATATAGCTCAAAATGCCATGCATAAGAAATATTTTTTTAAATTGTAATTATTGGTTAAAGTACATTTAATCTTCCTGTATTTTCTAGTGCCTCTTAAGATTAAAAGCTTTATATAGCTCAAAATGCCATGCATAAGAAATATTTTTTTAAATTGTAATTATTGGTTAAAGTACATTTAATCTTCCTGTATTTTCTAGTGCCTCTTAAGATTAAAAGCTTTATATAGCTCAAAATGCCATGCATAAGAAATATTTTTTTAAATTGTAATTATTGGTTAAAGTACATTTAATCTTCCTGTATTTTCTAGTGCCTCTTAAGATTAAAAGCTTTATATAGCTCAAAATGCCATGCATAAGAAATATTTTTTTAAATTGTAATTATTGGTTAAAGTACATTTAATCTTCCTGTATTTTCTAGTGCCTCTTAAGATTAAAAGCTTTATATAGCTCAAAATGCCATGCATAAGAAATATTTTTTTAAATTGTAATTATTGGTTAAAGTACATTTAATCTTCCTGTATTTTCTAGTGCCTCTTAAGATTAAAAGCTTTATATAGCTCAAAATGCCATGCATAAGAAATATTTTTTTAAATTGTAATTATTGGTTAAAGTACATTTAATCTTCCTGTATTTTCTAGTGCCTCTTAAGATTAAAAGCTTTATATAGCTCAAAATGCCATGCATAAGAAATATTTTTTTAAATTGTAATTATTGGTTAAAGTACATTTAATCTTCCTGTATTTTCTAGTGCCTCTTAAGATTAAAAGCTTTATATAGCTCAAAATGCCATGCATAAGAAATATTTTTTTAAATTGTAATTATTGGTTAAAGTACATTTAATCTTCCTGTATTTTCTAGTGCCTCTTAAGATTAAAAGCTTTATATAGCTCAAAATGCCATGCATAAGAAATATTTTTTTAAATTGTAATTATTGGTTAAAGTACATTTAATCTTCCTGTATTTTCTAGTGCCTCTTAAGATTAAAAGCTTTATATAGCTCAAAATGCCATGCATAAGAAATATTTTTTTAAATTGTAATTATTGGTTAAAGTACATTTAATCTTCCTGTATTTTCTAGTGCCTCTTAAGATTAAAAGCTTTATATAGCTCAAAATGCCATGCATAAGAAATATTTTTTTAAATTGTAATTATTGGTTAAAGTACATTTAATCTTCCTGTATTTTCTAGTGCCTCTTAAGATTAAAAGCTTTATATAGCTCAAAATGCCATGCATAAGAAATATTTTTTTAAATTGTAATTATTGGTTAAAGTACATTTAATCTTCCTGTATTTTCTAGTGCCTCTTAAGATTAAAAGCTTTATATAGCTCAAAATGCCATGCATAAGAAATATTTTTTTAAATTGTAATTATTGGTTAAAGTACATTTAATCTTCCTGTATTTTCTAGTGCCTCTTAAGATTAAAAGCTTTATATAGCTCAAAATGCCATGCATAAGAAATATTTTTTTAAATTGTAATTATTGGTTAAAGTACATTTAATCTTCCTGTATTTTCTAGTGCCTCTTAAGATTAAAAGCTTTATATAGCTCAAAATGCCATGCATAAGAAATATTTTTTTAAATTGTAATTATTGGTTAAAGTACATTTAATCTTCCTGTATTTTCTAGTGCCTCTTAAGATTAAAAGCTTTATATAGCTCAAAATGCCATGCATAAGAAATATTTTTTTAAATTGTAATTATTGGTTAAAGTACATTTAATCTTCCTGTATTTTCTAGTGCCTCTTAAGATTAAAAGCTTTATATAGCTCAAAATGCCATGCATAAGAAATATTTTTTTAAATTGTAATTATTGGTTAAAGTACATTTAATCTTCCTGTATTTTCTAGTGCCTCTTAAGATTAAAAGCTTTATATAGCTCAAAATGCCATGCATAAGAAATATTTTTTTAAATTGTAATTATTGGTTAAAGTACATTTAATCTTCCTGTATTTTCTAGTGCCTCTTAAGATTAAAAGCTTTATATAGCTCAAAATGCCATGCATAAGAAATATTTTTTTAAATTGTAATTATTGGTTAAAGTACATTTAATCTTCCTGTATTTTCTAGTGCCTCTTAAGATTAAAAGCTTTATATAGCTCAAAATGCCATGCATAAGAAATATTTTTTTAAATTGTAATTATTGGTTAAAGTACATTTAATCTTCCTGTATTTTCTAGTGCCTCTTAAGATTAAAAGCTTTATATAGCTCAAAATGCCATGCATAAGAAATATTTTTTTAAATTGTAATTATTGGTTAAAGTACATTTAATCTTCCTGTATTTTCTAGTGCCTCTTAAGATTAAAAGCTTTATATAGCTCAAAATGCCATGCATAAGAAATATTTTTTTAAATTGTAATTATTGGTTAAAGTACATTTAATCTTCCTGTATTTTCTAGTGCCTCTTAAGATTAAAAGCTTTATATAGCTCAAAATGCCATGCATAAGAAATTTTGTTCTAAAGATAATAATTAAGCCTTCCATATTCATTCCTTAACGCAGGTGAAATGTTATGAGAAAGCCTGTATAATTATTTGTGTTACGTTACAACCAAATTTAGGTATTATAGATAAAGTAATTAAATTAATCAAAAGTATTCAATGTGTTGAAAAACAATAGTCTAAGATGGGGCGAGCTGACAAGACACAAGCAAAAGAGTTAAATAAATATAAAGAAGTTAAATTGGACTTACTTGTGTTTGGTCATCATCTTCATTGCCTCCTTCCTCATCAGAGCTTTCTTTCTCATCCATAAATATGTTCTGGACGTTGTTTTCAGCCCCATTATTGACATCATCATCTTCTTCAGCATCATCGGTTCCAGCAGTACGCTTGCCTTTTTTGCCAGCTGCTGAATCTATACTGGAAGTTATTCTTCTTCCCCCAGCTCTCCATATTGCTTTGAACATATTGTGGAAGAATTTGTTCTCCATATACTGGAGGACCTGCTTGGGTGTGACCACATATTTCTGCTTATACTCTTCGTGACGCAGCAGATGAAAATTCAAAGTTACAACCACTTCTCTGCTCGGTGCAAGTCTCAGCTCCGATTGAATGTCAATTTTCCGTAAAATATTTTCCACTGTAACTCTACACAGTTTTCTCTGTAATTTTTCTGCACACTTTTCAACATGAGATAATTCTTCTTTGAACGGAATATCCATGCTGGGAGTCTTGAGATTACTGGAAGCCATCATTAGAATTTCTCTGAGTCGAGGTATACCGAGAGTGACGTTCATTTCTCCTCTTCCAGCAAAGTGGAAAGTATTCAACGTCATTTGAGTTGAGGGTTCTCCAATGGATTGAGCTGCCAAAAGTCCCACTGGTTCTCCAGGAGAAATTAATGAAGTCATGGCTTTCATTTTGATCATGTTTTTAAAATCGGATTCATCAGCATTCCAACAACTATCCAAACTACAAATATCTCTCCTGTTTTTCAGATATCCTTCAACTAATTTTTCCAAGCCCTCATTCACAACTCCAAAATAGTGATCTGGCTGGTACTGTGAAACAAGTGGGTCTGGACATTTTCGCAGTAACTTTGAATAATAGTTTTGTTTTTCTTCTTCGTCTTTTGAGTACCAGGCATTTAACAAAGTGCATGTTAATGGGTCTCGTCCATCGAGTGGTCTGCAAGACTCATCCACTTCTATAGTCTCCTTGGCATATTTAGAAAATTCTAAAAAAGCGCTGTTTCTTTTATCCAAACCTGTGTTTCTCTTTGTCCATCTCCTCAGAGCCTTTTGATGTTTGTCAACGATTTTTTGATCAAACTCCCCCTGCAGCAATGCAATATTTTTCCTCTCTAAAATGACATCAGTATTGTGGTCTAAAACTTTCAGCTGGTTTTTCCTGAAGAATTGTGCCTTGCACACGTCCATGCCATCTTCACCGTATGCAAACTGAATGATGCAGTCATCTGAATCTCTCACTGTCATGTCGTAGTTGACCACGACTCCTTCTAAATGTTTGATTAAGCACCTTTGCAGATAACCAGACTTACTAGTCTTGACAGCCGTATCAATGAGACCTTCGCGCCCTGCCATGCAATGGAAGAAGAATTCTTGCGGTTGTATACCTGTCATAAATCTTCCATCAATAAAACCTCCCGCTCTTGGAGACGTTTCGAAAGGAGGAAAGCTTGGTAAGGATCTGCCAGATACCATAACCGGAGGTCTTTTCCCTTCTAATTCAATCTGTCCCAACAAACAAGATATCTGCATAGTGTTAACAGTGGAACCTTTTGCTCCAGACAGAACCATCAACTGTAAATTATTTTCTGGAAAATGTGACAAGAGGCCAGCAGGGAGGCACGTTTTATTTATTTTATTAGTAAATCCATCTAAGACTGATTTATATTTCCTATCCAGCACCGCTCTGAAGTTTGGATTCACACTGTCTTCATTTTCTAGAGCAGGAACAATATCTTCATACTGGGAATTTGGTGGCAGATTCACAGCTTCAGCGGCTGTGGGGTTTCCGATTTCTCGACAAGATTCAATGATGGAACATCTAACTTCATCAGCTTCAGGAACAACTAAAATATCTTTAACTCCTAACGTGAATCCCTCCCATTGAAGATAAAATGTGAAAAGTCTGGCAAAGGAACTCAAAAGTGAACTGGAAACATCGGGTCCGTAAATATCAAACATGCAGTGTGTTAAACCGTACTGGGTAGCACCAAAATGGGCTTTATCCAATACACCACACAGTAGCTCACCTTTTCTAATAATAACCTCAGACTCACTCATAGTGTTCTTATCTAAAAATGGGGTCCCACCAGCATTCCAGCTTCTTGGAGGATCTACTTCCCAGGTTCTGGAATTAATCTTAGCTGTACTGACGAGGGTTATTGGTGTTTTCTTTTTTGGAGTGATATTTATAAGCAGAGTTGACAAAACTTGTTTTCCAGACCATAAGGGGTATGGTTTGATAATGGTTGGTGGCAATAACTTGATTTTTTTATTCAAATGTGACAAACTCTGATACACCAGTTGTTGGTAGTCCGACTTAGAGAAAAAGTTACCTCTCATAGAGAGCCGCACACCTGATATCACGTGATCTTGAATTAAGCCACTTAGAGGGGTTCCATCTTTAGGTACGAGATACTGTTTCTTTACACTCATAATATTGTAAGCTTCACTTCTCGCAATTTCATTTTGAGGAAAATGCGCATTCATTTCATCACCATCGAAATCGGCATTGTAGGATTTGCAATTAGCATAATGCAATCTCAAAGTTTTCTCATCTTTCAAAACTCTGGCTGTGTGAGCCATTATACTAGGCTTGTGGAGAGTGGGCTGACGATTCAGTAACAGAACGTCCCCGTTTTGCAAATGTCTGTGAACAATTTTCACACCAGAAACATTACTTTCATTGGGAGTTAGCAATCGTTTGGCTAAGCTTTCCCTTTTATCTTTACAATGAGGAGATATATTGGTAATTGTTCCGTTTTCATTTTCTATGATAACAGCACCAGGATGTTTATTAGGGCCATTCACAACCAAGCGTCTCAGCTCTTCCACATTCCACGACGTGACAGGAACAGGGTATGTTAATTTCATAGCAAATGCTTCTGGAACTCCAATTTCATCAATTCTTAAATTAGGATCTGGAGTAATGACGGATCTAGCAGCAAAATTTACTCTTTTCCCCATCATATAGAGACGAATAAGTCCATCCTTTTTTTCTAAAATTTGTTTAAGACCTTGTTCTCCAGATTTGGCATTTTCACTGTTCATCAAATGATCTACATTTAACTGCAACTCCTGCCAGGCATTCTGTAGTTTTTCTAACGGAGTGTCTCCGAGGGCACTGTTAACAACGATCTTTGTTTGTTCAGCTAAAGGATTCGATTCCTCAGTGTCGTTGCCTTCATTTTGAATATGGTGGATAACAACTTTGACGACTGAACTGCTTTTCATGATAGCTTTGTAAATGGCCGTTTGTGGATTTTCTATCATCTGATCTTTCAGGATGTTACAAGGTCTAACACTTGGAGGAGGTACAGGAATCACATCAAAAAATAAAACATCGACAGGAGAATCAATTGTCACAGTTTTCAGAACAGGAATAATCATGGAAATCATTTCTTTATCATTTTCCCAGAGGTTTCTCATATGTTCTCTTAATTTGTCTGGCATTAGTATCATGTTTCTCTTGGTTCCCTTCTTCTCCTTATCGGCCACGGCACACATGATCATGTTACGTAAAGTGGACAAGGTAATTAATGGTTGGCTACAGAACTTACAGGATTTGGCTTTTTTACTAACAAAGGCCTCTTTAATAAACCTATCCCTTATCCTGTAGGTATTTTTACTTAGAAATATTTCCAAATGAGCATTCTGCTTCTTCAATAGTTTCACATATTTTCTTATAATCTTTTTTTCCATAATATTCTCTTTGGAATTGTTATTACTTTTGACGATAATATTCTCTTCGGAATTGTTATTACTTTTGACGATAATATTCTCTTCGGAATTGTTATTACTTTTGACGATAATATTCTCTTCGGAATTGTTATTACTTTTGACGATAATATTCTCTTCGGAATTGTTATTACTTTTGACTAAATCTGCAATTGTATCTACATCCAATGCATCTGTAAGGCAACCAGCTTCTAAGAGTCTTAATTTTAGGAGCAGCAATTGCTTCATTTGCATATCTAGTTGCAACTTGTGGCATTGTAAACATGAATTTTTAAGTATTAAAAATATTGTTTTGTGAAAAAGTGGGTTAACTACTGGTACTGGTAGTTCAAGATGGCCAAAATGACCCGGACATGTCGATGCTGCTCTGAAACATGTGCCGCAACTTAAGAGATTACTTGAAGGCCCAAGGACAGGATCATATAGACCCCCTTTAATTGGATTCCCTAGAGAGTCGAATGAAATTGGTGTGGAAATCTTCAAAATACTCAATGCCCTCACTTCGTCGGATGTAAATAAAGTAAAGCTTATTTTACTTGGATCCACCACTTTATATTGTGCGGTTTCCGTAGACTTGTTGAACGACATTTTACCTAAAAAATAAATTGAAGACTTTCAACAACATTATAATTATATGTCGAAGGTGTATTTAAATGCGACCAAATTCAAACAATAATTGCCAAATGCGTTATTACAAAAATACACGTGATTCTTTGAAAAGAAATCTGTTTTATTAGTTTGCTTTAATGAAATTTAAAAAGCTATTATACATACCTCAGTTTCAATATAGTTAATTATATCCAAAGAATAACGAATCTCCTTCCTAATAGTCGTAATATTATTATACACGTGAAAAATTAACATAACCTCGCCGGTAAACACGTTCAATATTTTTGTACGGAAATGTCAAATATGAGTAATATGACGTCAATGTCAATGTCATTTTTTAGCAATGTCAGAAATTCCATAGACCAAATATGGAAGAAATTCAACAACCATGATTATTTTCCATAGACTTTTATACATATACCTAGACAGAGTACCTTGATTTCTTTTCATAGCGGCGACTTCGATTTTTGACAAAACCCTTCTTAATAAAAATATGATAAATAGTCATACTTTTTATTAATTAGGCATTCCACCCTCAAAGAGTGATTTGTGAAAGTCATACTAAATAATTCGTTATTCACTATGCGTGTCGTCACTTTCTCATTAAAGGGTTCGGTCTCTCAAAAAAGGAATAAAGATTCTTTTCTCAATGAAAACACCTCGTTGTAATAAATAAGTCACAAAATACAACATAAGGGGCAGAAACTATGAAAAAGAATTTCCTTCATTTAAAATTTTCGCGCGTGGGTTGCATTTTGACAGCTAGCTGTTATTTCATTGGATGGTATGCTCCGCCGTACCATCCAATCAGAGAGCTCATGTGAAAAAATACTTCTGCTTCTAAGGTCTAGTTGTGAGGCAATCTTGAATTGTCTCTTTCCCACAGTTGGTAGGCAAGAACATTGCGATTTGTATGGGAAATGCGGAGTATGCTGTGTATTTTTCGCATTTATTCAACGAAAAAAGATGTAAAAATTTAAAACATTAATATGAATCGATTAAGAAAGCAACTGAAATGTCTAGTAATATAAAATACTTGAACAATTTTTATTTTTCCTATATTTATGAGGTGGTTCTTACAATATTGTTCATAGGTTTGGTTCGTGTAGGTACTCAAACTAATAAAATAAAGCCTCCAGAATAGAATGTTTCTATTTTTCAGGTAATAATTTGCTTTGTTTAATATTTTATTAATGTGCATAATTAATAGTTGAGTTATTTAAATTAAATTAAATTTAATCTAAATATCTATCTGGAATTTAAACTTTTGATCCAGAGGTGGGTCAAGACCCACAGGAAATTATAATAGAAAAGTAGGTATTTTATTATTAAATGTAAGTACTGTAGTTAAAGATATAAGACCTGGACCTAGCCCAGAGGCAAGCGCGGATCCAGGGGGGTCAGGGGGGTCATGAAACCCCTGGGCTATGTATTCTCAAGTACAGTAGTGACATTTATTAATAAAATATCTACTTTTCTAGTATAATTATAATTTCTTGTGGGCCATGACCCCCCCTGGATCAAAAGTTCCATAGTATAACAAATTTAGGAAATGACCTTTTTTTTTAGGTAAAGTTAAGTGTCTAGATACCATGTTTTGGAAATGTCCTTTTTTTACTTTGTGACCCCCCCTGGCGCCAATAGCTGGATCCGTCCTTGCCCAGAGGGGGGTCATGACCCCCTGGATCCACCCTTGATCCAGATCAAGAAGTACTTTAAACCAAAATATGTCAGTAGTTATCGAAAATTTTAAAATATGCATCTCTGATCACATACACTATACTAGGTATTTGAGGTAGGTACATAATATACCTCTAGAAAGTCTTTTAACTATAATAATAATATAAATAATAGTTAAACCACGAATGTTAACAATAAAAATATTACCAATACAGCTGTGACTAACTTAAAAATAGCTTAATATTAAAATTAGAAACTGTATAGACAATGTTTTAAAACTACACAAAACTTAAAATAAAAAGTAAAACCGGATTATAATTAACACAAAACACTAGACAAACCCTCAATATTATAAATACATCCATTAAACATTATAAAATATGGTATAAATTAAGATTTTATAACGAAACACGAGGAACCGCCAAGAAAACGTATGGCAGAAACCAATATCTTGCCAACCACCTAACAAAAAAGTGCCGCGCAAATCGACACACCATGGCTACCACCACGCTACTACGCTATCTAGGTATATGTATAAAAGACTATGGATTAGAAGCGCTGCCACCTAGTGTAACCGACAAGGCTACGACCAATATGGATGATTGACTCACGGCAGCAGCTGGTCCAATAGAGAGGCTCCAGATCACCAGGGAAATGAGAGGGTAGAAATTAAACTAGCGGTGTATTCCTGAAGGCAGATGTCCGGCAAGATCACGAGTTCCAAAGTGTTCCGGCGAGTAATTCATAATTCGAACTAATGATCTGTCTTACAACTGCGCCTTTATTTATACTAAATCTCAAAAACAGAAAACCAATCAAAATCATTGTTTATTTTGACCAAATCACAGGCCTCCATTTTCTAAAAATTTACCAAAAGTTTTCACTATGAAATTCGGACATTTAGTTAAATATCTTACAAACTATACAAGATACAATGTCATCAGTATACAACAATCAAAGATCTATAACTAGGGAATATGGACATTAAGCATTTATCGATAGGATGTTGCAGGTATTCGTGATAATTGATTAAGAACACCAAAAGTTCAACGTTCAATATTTATATAAAAGGTACAAAAATCAACCACAATAGGAAACGGATCGGACGACCCGAACACAATTTTATTGATTCCGTCCAGGAATCGACCACTCAATAACCTTGAGTGCCCACACAAATTTTTTACTAAAAATATTTTATTTCGATGTAAATTTGCATAATATAACATATTCTTATTGAACAATCAAACAGAGCTATACAATTTGTTTATCAATTAAATCAAGTTTTACATACATGATCTTACAATAGTTACTCTATCTGGGTCATTTTAGATTATTTAATAAATTTTCTTATTTATTTAGGAAAAACAGAGTTACAGTGATAGTTTAACCTAGTTTGTAACCACTAAAGTACGTTATTTACAAATTACAATAAAAATAATAATACAATATTTTGAACATATTTCACCAGTTGGCAATCACTGTCTAAAATCCAAGAAACTACGCAGTATTTTATTAATTGCGCGTCATTTTTATTCCACAAACTACGCAGTATTTAATTTTAATAGGTAAATTCAATTTACTTCCTAAAATGCGTGTATTTATGTTTTAAACTATTAATAATGACTAAATAGATCATAATTTGCCACGAAAGCATGAAATTTATTATTTTACAATTAGATAATCGGTTAAAAATTATATTTAATCTAATAGCGTAGATACAAGGCGTGTATGCCATCAAAACAGCCCTTTTAATATCAAAACTAATCAATTATATCGTAATCTTCAAAGTAGTTCGATAAAACATCATTTTGATAGAAAAACTTCAAAAAAACTATTTGTCCTATCGAGGGCCAAATATACTATCTCAAAACAAAGAAGCCTTGCCTTCTCTACTAATCCCTTTAAACAACATTTTTTTCTAAAAATGGTTTCGCCGTATTCAATATGTAAAAATACCCAAAATTCTAATCTGTCATAAACAAAGAAGCAACTGGTTTTCAAACTCTTTACAAATTTTCAAATAATGACTTAACAATATTTTGAATAACACATCTGAATAAATCCCTCACATCAATTTTTGCTATACATACCATTGATATTAATGTTTTTGAATATAGGTAGTATAACTTTATGTATATGTAAACTATTTATTTTAATATATTCGAATACCTACCGTATAACACAATTCTTATGCACTAATTTTATGCGAACCTACCTATGTCAATTGTTGTATTTTAAATTTAAGTTTTTTTTTTCATATAATAATAGTCAAAACAATACACTTTTTCATATAATAATAGTAAGAATAATATGTTATGTGCATTTATCTATAATTTAAGACTTTAATGTAATACTGGTAATAATGTATGATTATAACTTAAGGACAAGTATGTCAATTGTTGTATTTTAAATTTAAAAAAAAAAAAGTTTTTCACACTAGCTTTGGAAGACGTCTTCAAATCTCTAGATTGGCACGATAAAGGTATCAACATCAACGGCGAACTACTCAATAACCTTAGATTCGCAGACGACATAGTCTTGTTTGCCAAGGATGATGAGGAGCTGGAAACTATGGTTAACAATGTCCATACAGCATCTCACAAAATAGGATTGAAATTAAATATTTCAAAAACCAAAGTGATGAGTGCTGCAAGTCAGCCCCGTAACATCCAGGTGGATGGTCAGTCACTTGAACAAGTTGAGAGCTATGTATAACTTGGCCATACAATAAAACTAGGAAGAGAAAATCAAGAAGCGGAAATAGATAGAAGGCGAGGACTGCATTTGGTAAACTGTCCTATATCCTGAAGTCTCCAAATTATTCAAATTACTTGAAGAGAAAACTCTTTGATGCATGTATTCTCCCTGTGCTCACTTATGGCTGTGAAACGTTTGTGTTCACTCAAAGAATATTAAATAAACTAGCTGTAACACAACGAGCAATGGAGAGAAGAATGCTAGGTATCTCATTGAGCGATAGGAAGACCAACACATGGATAAGACAGAAAACGGGAGTCACCGATGTGGTTCAGAAGGTCGCTAAACAAAAGTGGAGTTGGGCTGGTCATGTGGCCAGAGTAACCGACACCAGATGGACCAAGAAGGTTCTTGAGTGGCGTCCGAGAACCGGGAGGAGAAGTGTTGGCAGGCCTCAGGCGAGGTGGTCTGACGACATTAGACGGGTTGCCGGGAATGGGTGGATGCGGCTGGCGCAAGACAGAGGGCGGTGGAAGTCACAGGGGGAGGCCTATGTCCAACAATGGACGCGAGAGGGCTGAAGAAAGAAAGAAAGAAAAAGAATACTTATATATCACGGCAGTGAAACTTCCATACATTCCATAGACAATATATTTGACAGATAATTTTGACACTTCATGGTCCTTGAGCCAGAACTTTTTTTGCGGAAATTATTGGAACGACAGCCGCGCAGCCGCAATCCATATGCCGCCAACTTCAAATGTTGAGTTGGCGCAGAAGTTGTTCATTGTTGCTAAGAAGTTGTTGATTGAGTTGCTAAGAAGTTGTTGGTTGTGTTGCTAAGAAGTTGTTGATTGAGTTGCTAAGAAGTTGTTGATTTTGTTGCGCGAGTTTATATTTTTTTCACCATGTGTCAGTTTCTTTATAATTCGAAGCTTGATAAAATATTAAGTTACGTGATTTCATTTTACATAAATATATATTTTGTGGATCGTTGTGTGATATTTGGACGCTTTGTTCCCTGTTTTCATTGGTGTTGCGATATACGGTCGCTTTGTTTTGTTTTCATCAGCGCAGCGATGTTTGAACGATCTGTCTCGTAATTTAATGCAAAAATGTGGTTTAATATTGGAAGATCTATGTGATGAACATATCTCAAGAAATAGGAGGATTTGTGATATATTTTTTCTTAAGTAGTCTTCACTCGTCATATAAATTTAATTTAAAAAAATATTATTTATTTATTAGTGAATATACGGCAACACTTTGCCTTTATCAGAATTTAACAAAAAATATTATTAATTTACAATAAAAATAATAATACATGAAACAATGACAACAGAATAATAAAACAAATGTTTAACAAAACAGTGTATAAGCAATTTAAAACAATAATACCTAATAAAAACATACAAAACAGTCAGATTAATTCAATCATATAAAAATCATACATTTATCAAAATTCAATTTAAAAATAAAAATAGATGCACAGATAATAATACAAGTCATGGTAGTCAGAATACATAAAAAAACAACAACTACACATATCATACAATATGGGG
Source organism: Mystacides longicornis (assembly GCA_963576905.1). Classification (NCBI taxonomy): domain Eukaryota; kingdom Metazoa; phylum Arthropoda; class Insecta; order Trichoptera; family Leptoceridae; genus Mystacides; species Mystacides longicornis. The sequence continues at coordinate 14,701,636 of OY756438.1, forward strand.
CACACAAACATTATGTCAAAAAAGCATTATAAAAAACCAATAAATGTAGATATATATGTATTTTATTGGATTGTTTTATTAATGCATAATAACATCTTAAATTTCAATTCCTTTTCATAAATATATACCTAGTGTAAAATATTCATCAAGACACTGACATAATATTCAATTTTGTCCATAACTTATGAATATTATTATAGTTTCTTAATGTGACTCATCCTATTTCTAAAATGGATATATTTTTGTTTTCATTAACGAGTTTAAAATGTTACGTTAAAATAAAAATATATTTGCTGAGTAGGTCATTTTTGAAATTATTTATATTCGTAAGTTAAGGACAAAATGCGGGGTATAATATTTGAAAGCGCGTAATTTTAGTACAAAGAACAAAATATGGCGTTGTAATCGTAAATATTCCCAGTCTACAAAAAAACCCTCGAGTTGCCACTCTATTTTAAGTAGTATTATTATACTCTATGTTATATATTATCTATGCATGAAAACCTATTAAGAGCCGGACACTCAAATCACCGAACTGAGTTTTGTCCCCGCTTCCCCGCGCACACCTCGTCATATTGTGCGTGAGACAGGTTGAACTTTCTTTTCGCTGTCTCTGTCACATAACTACCTTTCTGACCAATGATATTTTGTTCATTTCTTTATTCTTAGTTAAAATGCAATGGGAGTCAGGGTTGGCAGCCAAACCGTAAATATCAGGTTTATTAATAAATTTAAAATTTGGTGTCATGTCAAATAATGGATATTTTTCAAATTAAATATAATTAAGTTCTATAAGTACTATTTGAGTTCTTAGCGCGTATTTTGACGAAGTCGAGTGACATTAATAAAACCAACTTATTAATAGCTTATTGAATAAACGCACACAAGTTTTGTTTTACTAAAGTACACTCTTCTCGGTAGGTATAGCCGGCGAAGTTAATGCTTGAAGCGTTTTCTACCAATTAATCGGTCCCGTCCAATCTAAGATAAGATTCAAACCCCGAATAGAGCTTGGCTTCGTTTTAGTTAATTTTGTTTTTATTTTTTGTGTAACATAAAAACTTTTTTGTTCATATAATATTGTAGGTACGTAGGTATATAGTTATGAACCAATAACTATATTATCAAGTACTATTTTCGCTTTTTTGTTGATGATAGGTTCTTTGACTTAGGTACCGATTAAAGTCAAGAATTATGTGAAAAAAAAACGATTATACCTAATTAAGATATTACGATAAAAAAAATTACGTCAAAACGTAATTCTATAATATCATTTTATGAAAAAAAGGATTATGAATTTAAAAATATTTGTAAAGCAAAAAATATAAAAGGAAAAAAAAACATGTAAAAAAATAAAGTACCTATATAAAATTTTTGACAACCATGGATTCTCACAAAAAATATTGCATTTAGCCCCAAATGACCAACATTAGAAAGTGGAAGGTTTCTGCAGAAAAAAAACTACAGAGCAAAGAGCGACACGTCCGCCCGCCACAAAGTTCTCTCACGAATGAGAAATATTCGATTTGTATGGAGCCTATACAGTTTTTATTTCTAAAGGAAAACGTCCTAAGCGCCCAATCACTTTTTACCGATTAATTAATAAACTATGTTTAATAGAAATAAAAAAAAACAATGGATTTAAAGAAAATTAAATGATACACATTTTGGTATATTTTAAGGCATTGTTTATTGAGTAGATTGCCTACACCATTATGATTTATAAAAATATAGAGCAAACTTTGAATTTTTTTTCTATCGAACTAAATTTGTAAAATATAAATTTTAAACTAAGACTTGATAGCCAATGCTCTAACTTAAAGCACACTTACTTTTTTGTTGTGCTACGATACCTATTAAGGGAACAACGTTTATATAAAAACAGCCATTTTCGAGTGTCCGGCTCTTAAGGGAACAACGTTTATATAAAAACAGCCATTTTCGAGTGTCCGGCTCTTAATGGCCAGGAATTGAAAACAGCCGATATATTATGGGAAACACAGAACACATATGTGTCGCCTAGTATCAATCGACGCCACATCCAGAAAGGTTAATTTTTCAAAAATTCATTTTTTTTCCTATTACTAGTCACTTAAGTATTTTTTTGTTGATAATTTGGAACAAAATTAGTAAAGCCTAAATATTTAATCACCAATATTAATTTTTCTTTAGTTTAGGGACTATAAAACAGTTTGTACTAAAAAAAATTGGATGTAGCGGATATAGATACTGCATTATGGATCTGCCGGTTTTTGATACTCAATGTAAAGGATGTGGCGGGTATTGTAACTAATGACGCCATTTTTTTTATGACTATACAGGTTGTTTAAAAAAAACACTGAATAAAAAATAAAGATGGTTCAATTTATTGTGTGCTTATTAAAAAAAATTAACAAAAAGATAATGTAAAAATTATAAATATATAAAAAAAATATACAAAAAGTTAATGTAAAAATTATAAATATAAAAAAAATTATACAAAAAGTTCACTTTCTTCCAATGGCACACACTGTAATTCTTGGTGTTCTTCGAAATTTATGTTATTTTCTTCAATATATTTATAGTATTTTAAAATTTCTAAAGTCCTCCAATCTTCGCCGTAATGTTTGTTAAGAAGGTTGATGACATCCTTTATTTTACTAAGATTTACCTTGTTTCCTTTTTGCAAAATGGCAGGAGTGATTTGAGAACAAGTCTTTCCACTCTTATTTACGTATTTGGGTCGGATAAAGTCGCTCCGATAGTTTTCTTCTCCTTGAACACTTACATTTTGTCTTCCCTTGTACATTATAAATCGCTTAGATGGATTAAATTTAAAGTGCCAACTCCCGGGAGGCTTTATATTTTTTGAAATTTCATCTTTCCAATTATATACATTTACATCTTCCCCTAAATGATACACAGTCGCGTATTTTTTGAAAACATTCACGTAATCGAGTGGATCACATACAATTGACATTTTTTTTATTTCTTTTTCATTTTGCGCAAATATTCTATCAGGCGGTAAAAAACTATGACCAACTATCGGAAAAATGATTTCAATTTGTTTAATTTGACGCGGCGAATGAGAATTCAGCCATTTGGTGCACATACCCACAAGAGTGGTGTTTTTGTTTTGGCCTCCGCAGCCATCGGCAAAAAGTTTCAACTTCGTGATGTCCTCTGTAATATTCAAAGTAGTCAGCTTATGAAACACCGCACTTGCTATTTCATTAGATGACTTTGAATGTTCATTTTCACACCAGTAATAGGAAAATACGTTTTCCCTTGTCAAAGTTGATTTCGAAGTCCCAACAACAATGGTGAAATTATACATGTTCAACTGTCTGCTAAAATAGGCCGCTTGGTCTGGTAATTTAGGCAAGGCGCAATTTTTCTGACAGTCAAATGACATGATAATAGTATCATCAGATCCAGTTTTTAAGAGATCATAAAATGCCTTGGCTTTTAGGTTATGTAACCGTTTCTCTGTTAGATACTGTTGTTTTTCTTGGGCTGTAGAAGCAATTTTAATTTTTCTTGTCAACTCGGAGCAACGAGAACATATGTCTTTTAAAGGGGAACCGAACCCAACATTATATTTTGTATTAAATATATTTCTGAAATACGACTGTTTTACTTGTAAATTTGGCGTATTTTCATATTTTTCTTGGTAGAATTTCCATAACTTTTTTATATTAAGTTCTGGTGGTAGATATAACCTCACTGCAGATTTCGATCTGCAGTAGTGTGGCTCTTTTGCTTCTAACGTTTCGATAAAATTTTGAACGGTGGACTGTTTTTGTTGAAAGTGTTTTATTTTATGGTTGCCTCCACGATTTTCTTTTGCAATAGTCCCACCAGCTTTAAATGACCGTTGGACGACTCCAGTGACTCGGTCTTTACCGATGCCCAGTATTCCAAGAAATGCTTGTTTGCATACCCTCACATTCTTATGTGGCGTTTTTGTTGTCAAGATATATTCAGCACTAATATTTTTTGGGCCTCTAGCATTATTTACCAATCTTGTTCTTGCGCATTTGCTGACACGACAGTGTTGTAAAATAAAATTGTCTTGGTCTATTTTATTTCTCAACTTATAAAATGCACGGTGCATACGCGATATGTCTTGCATATTCAATGTAGAGCAAGAGAACGTTGTGTTTTTTTTGTGGGTGCATTTTGGAGCACATGGAAGGCGTTTTGAAGAATATCTAGAAAGATCAAAAAATACTTTCATTAAAACTTTGATAAACCATTCTAACAAAAATAATATTAATTCTATTATAAAAACCATGATTTTGTCACTATATAAACACAATCGTCAAGTATGCACCACAAACGTACGTAACGAACGTACTTGTAAAAACACGTGTCTCATCCTGTATATAAATCTGTATAGCAAATACAATGAAACTATACTCACAGTTTTTGTCGTTTTTTGTTTATTTTCCAATTTTCTTTGTTGACTATTCGCTTCCGTGCATGTTCAGGAACAACAGGTTCAATTTTTTTCATTAAATCAGCCATGGTGTATTTAATTTAACACAAAAATAAGAGCACGAAATCACAGTACAAACGTCTCGACGGCCATTAACAACACAACTACTCCATGACAGTCAACTGTCAAAATGCGATATTCTGATTGGTCAATAGTGATGTAGCGGCGAACGATATTGAGTACTGTAGGATGTAGCGGAGTTGGAAACGAAATGCAATTTTCTGACTCAAAATACTCAGGATGTAGAGGAATTGGAAAGAAAACAATTTCTTAGCTATGTTGAGATTAAAAAAACGAAACCATAGACACCAAAAACTCATTTTATAAAAAAACTGGATGTGGCGGCGATAGATACTAGGTGACACATATATACTCTCTCAAAGATAATATAAATATACTTGTACTCTCTAACGAGAGATGGGAAAATTATTATCGAGGTACTTACCATTTTGGATGTTCAGAATGGACAATTACTATTATAATACAAAACTAATCAAGGCCACGCTGTATTTTCAGTGTGGCCTTGAAAACTAATAATATTTGATATCCCTACACCGTAAAGTGCAATGTGTACGAATGCTGGTGGGCTGGGCGAGATGAGACAGAAGATACGAAAGAAAGAGAACAGTGTATTAATGTTTCATGTATTTCAGATTATAGATAATATAATATTACTGTAATATTTCAGATATTTGTCCATCTACACGCAATATGGACGTGCCACATGTCAAACGTGAAGATTACAAACTGACTGATATAGATGATGATGGCTATCTCATTCTCATGGCTGTCAATGGTGATCTGCGCGAGGACCTCAAGTTGCCAGAAGGCGATTTGGGAACACAAATAAGGGCAGATTTTGACGCTGGCAAAGAACTTATTGTAAGTATTATTATTATAGATAATGGGCGAGCAGCTCACAGCTGATGTGCCTATATCAAGCTTGCATAATCAATTATATCCCAAATACTTGTCCACTTTATTTTTAAAAACGTTCACACTCGAAGCTTTAACAATTTCACTAGGCAATCCGTTCCACACCTCAACGACAAGATTGGTGAGGAAATGTTTGGCCGGATTGGAGTTGAACTTAGTTGATGGATTGAGCTTGAGGTGATGTCCTCTCAGACGTGAGTTAGGATTCCTTGTAAACATATTACTATAAAGCTGGGAAGGTGGTAATGCCCAATAAGTAGAAACAGTCTTGTTTTGCTCATTTCTTAGGATCTCTGCTCAGCCCTGAGTGCTCATTGTCTCTCTATGCCCTTGAGAATTGTTTTTTTATTTAGACTTGGAAGATGGCCCGCCCAAAACAATGGAAATAATGGCCTTAATATTAAGTTGGCACTTGGTGGCAGTGAGGCCAGCAGCCAGGTCCCGGCAGCAGAGTAATGTGTGTGTGTTTTGTTGCAGTGCACCGTGTTTAAGTCGCGTGTGATCGCCATCAAGGCCAACACTGCCCTGAACAAATAGAGGGCCGGGACGTGTGGTGCTCAACACCCATTGCATATTATACCTAATTACATTAATACATAATATATACCATCAAACCAACAAACTAACACCTTCAATCATGTTCCAAACAACATCGGGAACAACTCACAACGCGACTGTATCCGAAACAATAATTTACATATTCCGCGTCGCGAAAAGCTTTATATTAACATATATATATATATATATATATATATATATATATATATATACTATATTATGATACTTCATATATATTTATATAACTATCCTTCTAACTCGGACTGGTCTTTTATATAAAATAACGTGATGAATGGTGTGTACAACAAGTGTGTGTTTGTTCAGCACCGGAAGGCTGGGCAGGCCCTGGAGCCTTCCAGCACCTCCACCCACTTCAACTTGTCCCATTCACTGTTTTATATAATATATTATATATGTATGTATGTACACACAGGCAGACACACTCACAAGTAAAGTAAGATGTAGCATATAAATGTATGTAGTAGGGTGCTTCTTAAAATTTAAATTTTAAAATGTCAAAGGGTCACCCTGTCATTCAGTTCTACTATGTAAAAAATGGAACTACGATTTTTTTCAGAATTTTAAAACATAGTTTAGGGGTTGCTACCGGCTGTTGAAAGTTTGTATAGAAAATGTATGGAGACTGAATCTAAATTGGAAAATTTCCTTACAGTTATTGTTATAATAGCTACATATCTAATATCAAAATTTTTTTTATTTTAAAATTTCTGTAGGATTTAAAGTTCTGAAATAAAAATAAATTAAAAATATTTTTTTTTATTTTTTTATACCGACTTATGATATTTTCTTCTAGAGGTAGCGACCCCTAAAAGTTGTTTAAAAATTCTAAAAAAAAATCTGTAGCAATAAATTATAGCATAGAATAAAATACAGGGATGACCCCTACAAAATTAGAAAAAAAAAAATTTTCGACCATATAAGAAGCACCCTAGTATGTAGTGGTAGCAGTGAGGGCGTAGTGTGTGGCTGCCCGTGTATCATGGATGTTGGGCCCATCCCCCCGCCCCTGTCCCATCCATCCCCCACAGACCCCTGTTTTATATAAAATGTAACTCGCATATTAAATATATGAATTTATAAAAGTAACATAAGACAAGTTTGAATTCAAAAAGCAATCGAAGTTGTGGCGCTGGGGCGGGCGAGGCAGGTGCGGGTTGTTATTTAATATAAGCTATTTTATTATTGCCAAGGCAGACGGGCGGGAGCGAGGTCGGAGCACGCTTCTCTTTCACTCCTGCCTCCCTGTTATTTCAATGCTGTTGGCTTCCCGAGGTATTTGCTAGGGGTTTGCCCATTTTAATCTCAGGGAGGGTGTGAGAGAGAAGGGTGTAAGAGTGGAGATGAAGAAGCGTTGATATTTCTGGGGATATTTTTTTACATTATTTTGTTGATAATAAAATGTAGTTACATTGATATGTTGATCCGGAGGCAATAGCAGGCTGCACAACTCCCTCTCGTTTAGGAACACATTTGCTGTTCTACTATTTTACAATACATATTTGTTGAGCTGGAAATGCTTCAGATTTAAAAAAAATCATTTTTTCTTTTTTGTTAACTTGCATTGAAATGGATAATAAGATTGAGTTAAATATTTTGGTCATTTAACATGACGACCCAAGTGTATTTCTTCGCTTCCGTCCCCCCTGTCTCCCCCGTCCGCCCCATTCCTCTCAGAACTACATAGGTAGGTATATGAAATATTAAAAAGATTTGGCATGGAAAATTGTAAACCAGTCTCGACGCCTGTGGATATAAGTTTAATGAAAAGTGAGGGACAAAAATTATCAAATGTACCCTATCAGTCATTGATTGGCATGTTAATGTATTTGTCAGTTAAAAGTAGACCAGATATTGCATATATTACATCTTATTTATCACAGTTTAATAATAACCATACAGATGTACATTGGAAAATAGCCAAGAGAGTACTACGATACTTGAAAGGAACTATTAACTATTCCCTGTGTTATAGGAAGACTAACAAACCATTAGAAGGATATTCAGATGCAGATTATGCTAATAATATAGATAGACATTAGTTTACTGGTTATGCTTTTGTATATGCAAACAGCCCAATTTCATGGATGAGCAGAAAACAGTCCTGTGATCCCGATTCTCAAGACCAACTTCTTTCAAATATTGCAGACTGCATCAACAGCATATCACTGTGGATGGGCTGCAATAAACTTAAATTAAATCCTTCTAAGACAGAGTTTTTGTGGATAGCTTCACCACGTAGACAACATCTTATTAAAAAAGATCCCATTTCAATCCAAGCTGTTAATATTTCTCCTTCCAATAATGTAAAATTTTTAGGTATTTATATCGATAGCGCTCTGTCCATGGAAAAACATATCTCGTTTACTATAAGCACAGCTTTTTACTTTCTTAGGCAGTTGAAACCTATTCGGCGTTGCCTACCTGTAGATGCAGCTAAAACTCTAATCAATGCTTTGGTGGTTTCTCGTGTGGACTATTGCAATGCAGTTTACTCCAATCTACCCCAATACCAAATTCTCAGATTACAATCAATCTTCAATGCTGCTCGAGCTCGTCTAATATTCCAAATGGATCGCTTCTGTCACATTTCATCTTCGCTATACAATCTTCACTGGCTCAAGTGTTCGGAGCGTATAGAGTTCAAAATATGCCTCACAATCTTTAAAGCACTCCACAACATGGCCCCTGAATACATCTCAGAACTGTGCATCCTACAAAACTTCAATAATAGACAGAAATCCTTGAGGTCAATCACTTGATCCGATTTAAAACTTGACGAACAAAATCTCTCAAATAGACCAAATTATTTGAGTAGAGCGTTCGAAGTTTCAGGTCCTAAGGCATGGAATAACCTTCCTGCCAACATCCGAGCGGCTGAGAAGCCGGAAGATTTTAAGAAGTTGTTAAAAAAGTTATTATTATTATTTACAGTAGAGCTGTTCAAAGTTTTTTTTTTTTCGATAAAAAATTCATTATAATTCACCTATTTATCGTATCGTATTCTTTCATATTTTGAAAGCTCATTAGACGTGCTATAATCTGTGATAAATAAATTTACTTTTAAATTAATAATAAAAAAGTTAGTGTCTTTTACCAAACGCTAATAATTTTTTTTGAATCGAGAATTTCATAATCTTATCTTAGTGACGTTTGACAGGTATCATAAGGTAAGGTAAAAAGTCAGAAGTAAATAAAAATAAAAAATAGTGTCAGGGTAAAATTATCTATATCCCCTTCGGCACATATTAAAAGTATGGTAAAATATCATAAGTCAATGAAAAAAATATTTGTTATCTAAAATTAACCAAGGATAAAAATATTTTTTTTGAAGATCGAGTAAAAATGACTAAGTAAAAAATATAAAAAACAAATACTTCCTGAATGTAAAAATTTCAAAATTAGTCAATATTTTCGTCGATTGGACGCCGAAAATTAGGGAAGATCATAATAAAACTGAATTACCAAGCGACACTAAAACTCACCATAGAGACATGTGGATAGGACCATTCGACGCAGAATAATCTGACGATTCCAATGATATCTATAACTCAATATCGCCCAAAATGTCGCTTAGATAATTTTGCCTTTCCAGCGTCGATATTATTATTATTATTTCAAATCATTTATTCATTAAATCACAATATATCATATGAAGTATACATCATTGTAAAAAAAAATTAATAAAAATAAATTAAAATTAAATACAATGCTATATACTAAATATAAAAATATCGGTATTATCTCTCATGATACATCACGATGTAATGTAATCATGAGAGATCTTCGAACTACAGAGAAAGGAACCTTCTTAACATCCTACATGAGGACAACAGAACTGCCTTTTGGATGGCATATCTGAGACCACAACAGATGCCAAGTTTCCCTAGATTGTCTTTAAGAGACTTAGGAATAACTCCATTCGTCGATATCACTATAGGTATTATGTGCGTGGTTGGTGTATGCCACATATCCTTGATTTCGTGAGCAAGATCAAGATATTTAATTATCTTATCTTGCTCGGCTTTTTTCAAATTTTCGTCATACGAGATACCCCGTGATACGTTATCCCGTTCCTACGATCAACCAATACAATGTCCGGACGATTTGCGTTAATCGTTCGGTCAGTTTGTATTGGAATATCCCAATACAACTTTGTATTACTGTTTTGCATTACCGAAATTGGGGTGTACCTATAATAAGGTACTTCAAGATCGAGCAAACCATTATTATTATTATCAATGTTATCAGACAGGCAGCTATGCTGATATGTCTGATCTCGAAACAGTATTCACTTGTTTAGTCTATCAAGTCCACACTTGAACAAATTAACACTTGGTGCAACAACTAGTTCCGACGGCAAACCGTTCCATGCATCCACAACTCTGTTGGACAGGAAATGCTTCCAGGGATTCTGCCTGAAACTGTGTTTGTCTAGCTTCAAACTATGTCCTCTCAAGTTAGTGTTTTGGTTGGGGCAGAACATCAGCTTCAATTCAGGGCAGTCATAGTATTCATTTAATATTTTGAAGGTTTCTATGAGATCCCCTCTCTTTCTCCGTTCCTCAAGAGTAGTGAGGCCCAAGACATTCAGACGTTCTTCATATGTTAAGCATCTGAGGCCATTTCCCAGTTTGGTAAACCTTCTCTGCACCCTCTCCAGCATGCTTACATCTTTCTCAAAGTAAGGATTCCAAACTTGGTATCCATACTCTAAAACTGGTCTCACATAAGTTTTATATATTTTAATCAGCAGATCATGTGGTAAGTGGCTGAAGGTTTTTCTAATTAGATATGATAAGCTATTGGCCTTTTTAACAATTGATATCAAATGCTTCTCCCATTTCAGATCGCAAGAGATGCCCAAGTCTTTTTGCTCATTCACTGGCTTTAAGTAGGCTCCATCGAGACTATATGTGACCCTCGGGTTTTTGGTGCCGATGTGTAAAACACTTGATACACAGGCTTTCTCTCATCCAGAGAGAAAGCAGAGCACAGAGCGAGGTCTGCCTGCTTTTCACCCTCTCGGTAAAGTCTTCTTTACGTAGAGGGGTGGTAGACGGTCCCCAAGTAAAAGAATTCACCAGGCTAGCTCAGTCAAAGTCACTGGGACCGCCCTACTTCTGTATCAATCCGTAAAGTTATCTCTCTTTGGTCAGGCAGGTGGCTTATTTAGGGAAGGCATGCGGGGTAATCATTAAAATAACCGATTGAAATTTTTCTATTAATGAATTTATTCCGGGGGAAAGAACAAAGAGAAAATAGGTACATCAATGCAAAAAAAATCAGAAAACTAAGTTCTGGCTTACACTTACTTATCAGTTAAATGGGAGATCAAAACAAACAAGAGAAAAAATTTACGTGAGTACCTAAACTAAGATGTCACCCCCCGACAATTTGTATGAGAAACAACAACAAAACAAATAAAGCATAAAAAAAATATAGATACACAAAGAAATAATTATACATCAGAATATTCACATGGGCAAAAAGTTGCAGAAATATTAACAATGAAGAAAAAGGACAAGGGACGATCCATAAATCTCCGGGTAGTGTTCAATGGGGCTCGTCAAGTGGCACCTGTCCGTCCACTTGAGTCGGTCCTTCTTGGTCCACCTGGGCTAGACCGGCTGGCAATCTTCCAATTTGCGGGGTGGTCAAAATAAAATTTGCGACTTACAAGTTGTTATTTTCCTTTTGTGGTGGTTTGGCACGCTGTGGGTCGGCTGCCGCTGCTTTCAGTGTGCTTCCTTAGCACACGCTCCCCCTATGATTCAGTGGATGTAATGGCACCCCCTTGGCACTCTCACTCAGGAACCACTCAATAGTTTGTAACTTTCCCGACTGTCACGTATTACGGTTCACTCTCACGGAGTAACCCTCTGGTACTTCACTCACGGAGTAGCTCTCAACCGACTCGCTAACTCACTCTCTCTTCACTTGACTGTCGCCGACCAACTCGTAACTGCTCACAGTTATCTCTTCACTCACTGTCTACTCTCGACTCACTGTCAACACACTGTCCACTCAACTGTCAACGCACTGTCTTTCTCAACTCTCAACTCCCTGTGCTGGGGCCTACTATGGGGTTATATAGGCCTTCCAGCAAACCAACCCCTTTTGGCCAATGTGGGGGTTGCTTTCGGTGGTGGGACCATTCTGTGATCTCCGTGATTCGTCGCATCACTCGGTGTGGGTGCACGACTGCACGCCCTTTCTAGATGATTTATGGACTCGGGCAAAGTGTACCATCTGATCATCTCTCCTGTACTATCCGGCTTCCTCAACGTTATTTTTGACGCCCCATCGAATGCAATGACGATTATAATGAAAAATAATTATCTATTAAATTAATTACATAGTTGCATACATAATTACCTACTTGCTATTTTATACATTAATTCATATTTTTTTTTTTTTAAATAAGTGATTATTATTTAAATTATTTAATTAAGTACTTACAGGGAAATTTGTATTTTTGGGGTGTGCATCATATAAAATTGCATATCTTAATTATATATACAAGAAAGGTAACTTAAAACTATAGCTTGGTCGACTAATCAATCTCTTAATTAATTAGAAGGTAATTTCTTAATAATAATATAAAAAAAACTTACAATTATAGGTAGGTATATACAATTTAATTAAAATGTATCACTGGAGGACCTTTGGTTTCAACTATACTACTAAGACAAAGCATTATTATTATTATTAATTACATTGATAAAGGGATGTGAGTTTTTCGACATCATTTCATTTACTACAACGAGGGCTCAGTACCTACTGGCTGACGTTATTTTTGAACATTAAAATTACTCATTTAAAAAAATTACACATTTTCCAATTCGAAACATGCTATGTCCTCCAAATAAAAGTCGACTGAATATCATTACTTCCTTATTTTAAACAAACTTGAGAATATCCCTTAAAATTAATTGACTCATGATCAAGAACAATTTACTTAACTTCTGTATTCAAGATTTACAATTAAAATTACAACATTCAAGTGCACAATAATTATTTATGAAGAATTACAAGGAAGTACATTGGTGACATCTTATATAAATTAATTCTTACATTCTGTATCAAGAGCACTTTAATTTAAACGGGGTGTGACATGACTAAGATTAAAATTTATAATTATTCCAATTAGAAATGCAATTTTTGTCTATAATTTATTTTATCGACTGGCTTCTGTTCTGTACATAATTATGTCAGTACCTAAGTCGTTTCTACACGCTTGCGACATAGATAAACATGTGTTTAACAGATAATTTACTGTACTTATTGTCTCCTAGATCCTTACAAAATTCACCTATTATATTACAAACTATTGTCTACTCCTAACTCATTGTTTATATTTAGGAGCATTCAGAAATTATTTTATTTTTTTAGATGCCCTTTCCGCGTCATTGTCCAAACTCAAAATTCGACACGTCTTCAAGATTTTTATTGATTTAAAGAAAACGTTCATTTATGGCCCCTCTTGTTTTGAAAATAAACCGAGTGCCATTAAAGACTTTCTAAAATATTATTCTCGCAACAGTTATGTTTTATTACCCTCAATAATTTGTACCCTTTTTAAAACATCCGAAATTTAAGACAATATCCTATTCAGTTCCTAGTTTTTTAACACTTTAAGAACAATACGAATGTTAGTTTCTTTCGTCACAATGCTTTTCGTGAAACCTTTGTCGGAAGAAATTTCTAAAATATTGTTTAACTGTATTATTTATGATATACCCAAAACATATTTTTTTTAATGTGAAATTTAGTCTTAAAAATAAAAATATAGCATATCACACTGCACTTGTCTATGTTCAGTTTAAGCATCCATTTCTGTGTCCAAGCAAATATGCTGTTTAGATCCTCCTGCAGCTGTACATGATCTCTTAGTGGGTCACCAAACAATTTTGTGTCGTCCGCAAACAGTTTTACAGGAGAATTAAGAGTCAGTGGCAAGTCCACAATATATAATATGAAGAGGACGGGTCCGAGAACTGATCCCTGGGGGACAGAACTCAATACTGGCTTAGTGTTCGACAGGTCAGTCCCAACCCTCACCCGAAAATATCTGTCAGTGAGAAAACTCTCGATCCATTTGTGTAGTTTGCCTCGAATTCCTAGATGTTCTAATTTGAGAAGCAATCGTCGTATCGGGACAGTATCAAATGCCTTTTGGAAATCCAGATATATAACATCCGTGGGTATTTGGCTGTCGAACTTGGAAGACCAGTAGTTCAAACAGAGTAGCAGATTGGTCACAACCGACCTCCCAGGCACAAATCCATGCTGCTCTGGCCCGACAATACCATTATGTACCCTTTTTGGGTAAAGGTAATACAGGTGGAGATGAAAAAGGGGAGCTGTCTAGATGCATAGATTGGAAGTTGTTTTCATTTATTAAGGCCGAATCCACAGACAATAAGACCAACCACATTTAAATTTAGAAGCACAGGTAAACTGAAAAGTGGGTGTCAGGTTGCAAAAGACAAATAAAACGTATATATAACACCTACTGAGGTGTCTATGGAGAATTTCAATTCCGAAGTTACCTGTATAGAAGCATATTACTAAGTTTTAGATTTAATTAGTAATCTGATATGTACAGTCAATAAATTTTGTTGATTATTCATCGATAATAGCGTTACAGCTCATTTGAGACATTGGTCTACGAAACTCGCCTGCAAAAATGTTGTCACATGTGAAATTCAAATAATCTTCTCTTCATATTGATCCTTATTAGTCATGAGGCCCCCCGACACTATCCTTAATGGCAACTCAACTTACCCTATTAATAATTACTTCCATAAATTAATGGCTTCTAATTAATTTATAACTTCATAGACGTTTACTACAAAATATTACCCCCTGGTCCCATGATTTTCTTTAAACTTGGACTCGATTCACTCTCCAGTTGGGTCAATTTTTAATAACATGTATATTTTTGGGATACAACAATACAATACAATTCTCCCTTTTACACCCCGCTCAGGGGCATAGGGAGGCAACAAGAGCTGTCCATTGCGCTCGATCTTGCGCAATGTTTATGACCTCCTCCCACACCATGTCCATGTCCTCACAGTGTGAGAGGGTCTTCCTCGTCTTCGGGACCCTGATGGGAGGAAGAACAGCGCTCTCCTCGGCTAACTGTCATTCGGCATCCTTAACACATGTCCCAGCCAAGTCCATCTCCTCCCCACAATGGTAGAGGTTATGGGCTCACGCTGGGTGCGCCGGCGTATAGAGTCGTTCGTGATGCGGTGGTACCATCTTACACCCAGAATTCTCCTTAGGCACTTCAATTCAAAAGCTGAGACTTTTTGTGCCTGGGCTTTGGTCAGGTGCCAGGACTCACACCCATAGAGGAGAATGGGCAACACACACGCATCAAACAGTTTACATTTCGTCTCGACACTAAACGCCGACGCTTTCCAAATCTTGGTCATGTTGTTAAAGGCGCCACTTGCCATACTGATACGTATCGGGAGCTCAGCCCCGAGGTGGTAATGGTTGCTCCCAGGTATTTAAATTTATCCACCCGGGAGACCTGGTGACCGTCGATGGTTATCGGTAGCTGTTTATCGGGGCAGGCATTACTCGCCATGAGCTCCGTCTTACTGGCATTGACTCGAAGGCCAAGGCGTGCTTTGGGATAGGTCGGAAAAAAGTATAAACGAAAACACTAATTCTATTAATAGATTTCTTTATTGAAATTGCATTTACAGAGTATTAGCAGTACACAGTATGTACATTTCAAATTATTATAAACATCAAGATAAAATAAATTGATAATATTCAATATTGGCAATCTAACCCCTCTGGGCAGATTTATGAATTGATAATATTAATAATATATTTTTGTTTTCGTACTGTACCAACTTACCCTGCAACAGTTATACCAAATAAATGTTTCAAGTAAAATACACATAATATTTCAAATTATAGATATTCTCCAAAAATAATATAATACACAGAAATAAATTTTGATACATTTTTATATTATGGCAACACCTAATTTGAATCGATGGCAACAAATCAGATAGTAAAAACGTAATAGTGTACTGCTAGATCTGTGTAAATTTTATAATAATTATAATATAGTAATAGATATGACAGTGAATCATATTACACTTATTACAATACAATAAAATGGATAAAAGAGGAAAAAACTAACTAATTTTAATAGTAATATCTATGTGTGAAATATAATATGTATTATTAGAGACGATATAATTATTTAAATGTTTTTTTATCATAAAAACCAACACTTTGACTCATAATATAGGTTACATCATATCATTCCATCAGAGTGTCAACTTATACCGTAAGACGTATTAGAATAAAACGCTGCACTTTTTCTTTCAAATATATTGACAAAACGATAAGAATAATAAATATACATACAATATTATATGAAGGTTTCTAAAAAACCTTTAAAACAAATAATGACAAATTTATGTTTCCCTTACGCCTAAACACAATAAAGATTATAAATAATCACTATCAATGCTCCTAATGTTTTTAACTAATACTCTAAAAATGAGTTCCAATGTGGTCATTTATGGTTAAGGCCATTATTTGCAATACTCAAAAAG
Source organism: Mystacides longicornis (assembly GCA_963576905.1). NCBI lineage: Eukaryota > Metazoa > Arthropoda > Insecta > Trichoptera > Leptoceridae > Mystacides > Mystacides longicornis. The sequence goes on from OY756438.1 coordinate 14,718,226, forward strand.
GTAGGCTCTCAAAGATTAAAGAGAACAATCATTTATATTTATGGACATCTCATAAGCTTTTTGCCAACTAATTTGGTTGATTAATTATCAAACACTACCTTACTATAGTAATAGTTTCTATGGAAAGATCTTAGCGTCGCCAGGAAAGTATATTATTTGGTCAGCTTCATAATATTATATAATCCTGCCCAAAAAAAGTAAAAGGACTCATTCTTGAACACTAAACCATTCAAATCAAATTTCAAGTCTGTGCATATTATTTTTTAATTTTGCTACAACCACATCTTTGTACTTTTTTGAAAGACTAGCAGAAAAATCTTATCTTGTCCCTTAAAGGGCCTCTATTTCACTTTATCAAGTTGGAGACTTCGAACATTGTGACATTTCTTCCCACAGCAAATGTTGTATATAGAAACCCCTGATTACATTAACGAAAATTATAATTATGAAAAATATTTCCTGCAGTTGCATATGTTTTGCCATTTGTATGAAAAACATTTTGCGTGGAGTTAGTGTTTCAACCAAAATACTGAGCTAGTCTATCGATCTAGTCGAGCTAAATCTATATTTGATGAGATTTTCTGTTCTGGCAAGTATAACATTTATAAAGATCTAACACTTCATAGGCTCTCGTGGACTACATAATATGCTCCTAAACAAGGTTACATTGGCAGGAAATGTTTTGTTTATATTTTTATATAATAATATATTTTACAATAGGTTTGTATGTCATGGATAAGACAACTAGATACTTTTCTCAGCTATGACAAATTCATACCAATAGTAAAATGTTCAAGATATGGATCCACATACGACACAATTATAGCAGACTTCCAGGGGAATATAAAGAGTAGGAATTACGGGAATTAACAACTATTTAATGTCATTTCTTGGCACGATTTTTATACATCATAGCATAATTAAAAAGATTTTTTTTTAAACCTGTAAATAAGATGAAAAGCGTGTTAACCCCTTTATTTTTGTTTTCCGTACATCACGTTTTCTCAAAATGAACATTAATTTACGAAAAAATTGGCTAATCAATGTTCATTTGAATCTAAAACCTAACCGATACCATAATAAATATTTATTATTACATAATATCTAAATATTACATTATTATGTGTAATGGATAATCCATATAACTTCATATATATAAGTTATATGGATTCAAAATATTGTGCCAATATATGTTTAGAGCCACTACTTTATTTTGAAATGTTTGAAAAAGTATTGTTTATGAATAATTATTATAGTTCAAAGTTGTCGACTGACCTATTATTTGTAACATAACCTAGGCTGTCGTGTATCACTATCAAAATATTGAATGACGAAATCGTAGTTTATGGTTTTATAACTTTCCTTTATGGTTCTATTTGATTTTAAGCACATACAAAAACAGAAACGTAACAAATTCCTGTTATGTTTAAATGGTCAATCACCAACCTTATGGAAACAATTAACAAATTCGGCATCATTTCTCAATTGATTAATTAAACTGATAATGCAGTGTATGTAATATATAAATTAAGGTCTAGGTCCTATTGATCTAAGCACAGTGATGTCAAAGAAGACAGCATTATAAAATCTCACACAACCATTTTTTTGCTCCGGCAACTTTTTTATATTGAGTAGGTACCACAATAATAGTGATTATATTATTGCAAATAATTAAACATAGCTTGTTGTTATATTGTACCACTTTTTGTATCATAGCATGAAATCTTAATCTTTTCCGATTTTATCTCATTAAGGGCAGAAATTAGTTTAGTCTCTAGAATAGAAATTGGTTGAAAAAATGAAAAATTTCTGTAATAAATTCATTTTAAGTTATACAACTTTCAAAGAAGCGTTATTTGACTTTTGATTTGGGTTCTTTAAGCCTAACCAAAGGCAGTTTTTAGCCCTATTCTCTACTGTTCAATATCTGATGGATAAGAGGCAGTTTATAAAGAAACAAAAATGGAATAGAACAATGTTATGCCCTGCTTTAAAAATGTGACAGCAAAGGAAAAGAATTAAGTCCACAAGTAATCAACCAAGTTTACGAGCAAATATAATAATATCATAAGGTATTTTGAAAGTCAATTTTGTTACAATTTAAATGTAAAGTTTTCTGTATGTAATCATATGTGTAATTCATTTAACAGATTTTTATAATTATTAATGATTAAATAGATTATTAAAGAAATTTAATATCAATACGTACACATTTAGAAGTTTTGGCACGGTAGGTTATATAGGGAACGTATTTTTATATAATTATTAAAAAAGTTTAATATCTAAATTTTGTTCTAGAGGGGACATGTTATTGAGGTAACGGAATACAGGTCAAATCTCAGTAAACCAAAAATTACATCATTTTGAAAGAATACCGGTTAATCACGAAAAAAGAATTAAGTATGGAAATATTTACTTCAATTACTGATTGGGATCAACACATGCATGCTTAGTTAAAATTTCTGAACAAAAATGTCAGTGTTTCTTAGTAAGATCAATACCTCGTACTGATTTTTTTATGCACCCCATTGAAGATCACTCCTAATAAACGTCATTAGAAAAAAAAATTGTCCTATCAACGATCACTCCAAATGGATATTACTTCAAACATGAGTTTTTTTTTTTCAATCATCATAACGAAAATTCAGTTCAATTAATTTTGCTGTTTTTAAATTTAAAACAGCAACACATGTACCCTGGTGGAAGAATGATGACAAAACGAGACGAAGTTGGACCAAGTTTTTAGCACTGACAATGAAGTGATGTAACAACTTGGATCACATCACACCCACTCTAGTTTCCCCATTGACAATCCGTTTGGAGTGATGGACGGGTGATTGAATTTTAGACTAATGGATACCTGACTCACCCTATCACTCCACATCATCCATTTGGTTTCCCACTCTAGTTTCCCCATTGACGATCCGTTTGGAGTGATGGACGGGTGATTGAATTTTAGACTAATGGATACCTGACTCACCCTATCACTCCACATCATCCATTTGGTTTTCCCCACTCACAGTCATTTTTTGGAGAGACATCACTCCGTTTGGACAGATGGAGTGATCATTAAAATTGGGCGTAAAATCTGTAAATTTGATGGTTGCTACATAGAATATGACCTGTATCACAGTTTAAATTCCAATTGGTACATAATACGTGATATAATAATTAATAAATATATAAATTATTATTTTTATCTCACTGTTAATCATTTCATTGCTAAATATAGAATATAATATTATTATATAAGTAATTATAAAAGTTTGTTTCATAATATTTTTTTTTTCAAAATTGAAGAACTATAATATAATAATATGTTTTTTTTTTCTACAAATAGTTTGAATCATTTTTCTTTTAAATATATTTTATAATATTAAGTATAATAGAAAGGCAGTTGATAAAAATTTATATTATTATATATTTTTTATAAATTTCAAATTCATAGGATAATAATTATAATTTATCCTAACATTTTATATATAGGTATATATTGATAAAAAGTATAAAAGTTTCTAAAAAGAAAAATGTACACACGTCATATTGTTAGTAAATATACTATATATTGTGGTAGGAAAATAGATTCAGAGAGTAAAATTATTAATTGTATTATTCATAGTAACATAGGTAGAATTTTCATCTATAATATATATTGAAAAATCACATATTTACTGCGTTTATAGAATACACTGTTTTTATATTATTATGTTGTAAATATGTTTGATATTCCCATAGATTTTATGCTTTTTTTTTTATTCAATTTCGTCCATCTTGTGATAGTATTTTTAATTAGGTGTGGGACACTATTGGTGAAAAAGGATAAAACTATGTCAATAATTTTGAATTTAGGTTGACTATTTCATCGCATTTTATATAGCGCAGTTTCAGTTTTGAAAATCATGGATGAGGTGGAACATAATAAAAAGAAATGAAATTTATGAAATACCTCCCTTTTCACCAAAGGATGAGTAAAATATTATGACGATATTAATCATTTTCAATTTACAACAAACGAACGATAAAACATTTCTTTTGAGAAAACCCAAAATGTATTAAAGATTGTTAATTTTTTCGAAGTAAACTATTGGACATAATATTCTAAGGAAAATATTGGTGTCAATTACACGAATTCCTAATTTTGAAAAAATTGATAATAACTGTGCAATTTCATAAAATTAAAAAAAAAATTATAAATATTGTATTACACACAATGAGAAATATATTATAGGTAGGTATATGGGGTAGAAACCCTTTAGAGTTGTTTAATACTCTTAAGGTAAAGTTTTTTATAATTTACAAAAAAATAAATATTAGAAGCGATGAGATTCACCAGTAACATTTTAATAATGAAGAATGGAATGTATAATATTTACCTCAGAGGCAATCAAAACACAACGTTGACGTATAATCAAATTTTTAAAATTATTTATTTCAAAACCTTAAAGATGAACGTCATAAAGTTGTCGTAAAAATGTAAATTCATAATACATACATAATATATGAGATTCTTTGCAAATCATTATCAATAACAATTAAATAGTTTTAACAAAATTGCAATTTTTATGTTTTGAGTATCTAAACAATAATAATTATTATAGAAATCTGTCTTTAATTTAAAATCTAATTATTATTTACGTTATCTTAAAGTTATAATAATAATATACTTATGTAGTTACTTTTATATTTATTATTTTTTACAATTTTGTATTTAATTTTAAAATTAACAAGGTAGGCACAAGAGTAGTGTATTTTGTTTATAAATTAAACATAAAACAAAAACAATTTAGTTAAAAAAAAAAACAAAAAAAGTAAACACAATACTTCTTTTGTTAGAAAATTTTTGAATTTGGTACCTACCCTTTGTAAAAATCTCATTTAAACAATATCTTTTTTAGTTTTGGATTATTACTTTTTTTTATTTATTTATTTATTAATTTCACAATGTGCAGAATAATATGTAGTTCAAAAAGTGTACATGATAAAAAAAGACACCTATAAATTTGTTTTTTTTTTACGTAAGTTATAACTAAAGTGATTATAACATTTTACATTAAGATATTCATAAAAATGCAATCAACGTCTGTAGGTATGAATTGTTGGATGTAAGATATGAAAGGACAGGTAAGTCAAAAGTTTACTTTTAGTAAAAAAAGACAAAAATTACATTTGCAAGTTTAACTTATACACACATTATTATTATCATACAAACCCATAATTAATAATATAATCAATAGGTTTAATTTTTAAGAAATACTAAGTACCCTTGGGTTCCCTTAAAAAATTAAATTCATAGAAATAGGAAGATCACAGGGATGAATCACTTAAGTATACAATAAAGTAATGTTTAAACATTTTTTATCTCATAAATTATTACAAATATTTTTAGGACAAAAATATCATGTTTTTAATTTAGCTGTTTGATTGTCCAATTATCATAGGCTAACTCAAGTGATACAGATAAACTCCCAGTAAAGTACCAGGGATTGAGTGCCTTGAGAAATCTCTACCAGTCCCGTCCTAGATGGTACGAGATACCATTTCGTTACCGAAAGAGTCTTCTACTATGTCCGAATATCTCTAGGAAGCTAATCAATAAACTATTTTTGTAATTAAACAATTTAGCTTCAATTAACAAAACATTAATATTTTTGCCCTTAAAACGATAAAAGAGTTGTAAAGACATAATTATTTTAAAAATATTGCTAATAATAATCTTATATTTAAAAAAAAATAGCAACAATGTTTTACATAAGTATATATTAAAGTTTTATAAAGAACCAATTTATTCAATCTGACCAACTAATGACATTTTTTTTCAGTTAAATCAAGTAATAAACTATAGGAATAATTAAAATAATTTGTTCAACAAATGGAAAAGGAATGCAAAAGAAAAGAGGGGAGGTTTTAATAGAAGTCTATAACGGAAAGAAACAGGGGTTTTTTTGTTCTCCAAAAATAGCTCGTAACGAAATCCGCGTAGTTTAAACATGCTGAATATACTCGGGGTTCAAGAATGAGAATCCCATAAATTCCGTTTGGTCCAAATTCATCATGAACAGTTTATCGGTTGGAGTCAAATCTGTCTTCTCACTCGTGAATTGCTTATCGAAATTACTGACATCCTTGCGGTGTTTCTGAAAAAAAGAAAAAGAAAGTGAATCCAATTCAACAGTTTTTAAATTTTATTTTGTTTCGTTTAATCCTATTAATGTGAATGTAGTTAAGAATGTTTTTGCTAACAATCTTGGGTTTGAATGGCGGTTGAACTTCACGACTCTCAATGCGTTCCCAGTCGATACGGCGGAAGAAAGCGTGACCACGAATATCTTCTTCACCACTAGAACTACAACCGAGACGTTTAACAGGGTTTTTGGTCAATAACTGTAAAAAAAAAACAGTAAAGTTTAATTCATTTTGAAAATAAATAGGCAGAAAAAAAGAATACAATCACAACATACCCCTTTGCAAACTTCTTTTGCTTCCTTACTCAACGTTTTAGGATAGCTGACGTTGTGGTCGGTGATGGCCGCGAACAGCTCTTCCTCATCCTCTCCGTCAAACGGAGGTTGTCCAACAAGCATTTCATATAGCAACACACCATAAGCCCACCAGTCTACCGAACGGCCGTATGGTTGATATAAAATAATCTAGAAAACAACATTTTTTTGAGTGGTTTTGCAGATATTTAAACATATTTTTACTAGTGATGTTGAATTATTCTGCTGTCATGTATTTGGCGCCAGGATATGAATATATATCCATTTTTGTAAATGTCTCATCTTTATTGCCTATTGGCTTTGTTGGTTCACAACTTTCTAATTATCTTTAGATTCTTGTGACCATTTTTAAGCAATTATTATGATACGGATGTGAAACTTGGACCTTGAAAGTCAACTCAATGAACAGACTGGAAGCATTTGAAATGTGGCTCCATCGTCGAATGCTCAGAATTCCTTGGACAGATATGGTAACCAATACTTATGTCCTGAGGCGAGCTAGGGTCGACCAGGCCCCGACAGGGCACATAAAGAAGAAGAAAATTAACCATATTTACAGAAATGGTATTTTTAAGTCCCAAGGATATTTATAAACTTGCTTAATTTTTCGTCAAAGTTTTACAATTAATAATAATAATAATATAATTCCTTTATTGATGTAGGATAAGATAAATTAATTATCTGAGTAGAATATAATAAAAATTGAGACAAAATCGTTATTATTGATATTCTCCCCGAAAATGAGTAAAACAATTATTGAAAATGTGCACATGTCGGCACTGGTAGATATATAAAAGTATACAAGATAATTTCAGGTATGTATATAAAAATATATAACATAATTATTGTAAGGAATTAAAAATAAACAAACCTCAGGTGCAATATAGTCGGGTGTGCCACAGAATGTTTTGGTGGTTTTATCTCCGGTTATTCCTTCTTTACACATACCAAAGTCAGCAATCTTGATATGTCCATCTTGGTCCAGAAGGACATTGTCTAATTTCAAATCACGGTAGACGATTCCACGAGAGTGAAGATAAAACAGTCCTATCGCAATTTCACTAGCATAAAACCTAAAATATACATAAAACAATATAAGAGATATCCACAGAATGGCAGAATCACATCTTTCAAAGTGAATTACGAAAAAGAGATTGCGGAGAAAAAAAAAATGGGGTAAAAGAGTGTCTGAAGCGCTGGTGTAGAACTAATGGAGATAAAATTAACAAAGAGAAGGCCTAAAATAGGCCTTAACATGATTGAAGAAGAAGATTCATAATGAGTATCCAAAATAATTATAACAATACGAGATTTAAGAGTTGAAAGAACGGATGAAAATTAAATGATATGTTTGAGATTTAAACGGAAAATGTAGGAGATCGGGATTACACTGGTTCCGTACAACAGCAAGATCTAATGAGAAACTATTATAGAAAGCAAATATCTAGTGAATAACTTCAAAATAAGAGAAATTAGGTACCTAGTGGAAAAGCCTGTAAAATTATTAGCAGTAAACTTACACAGCAACGGGCTCTTTGAATTTTCCACACTGTTGTATTTGGAACATAAGATCACCTCCGTTGACATACTCCATTACAAAGTACAGGCGGTCCTAAAACATGGCACAAGAAATTGTAAATTGGACAATACTCTTGAAACGCAGAACAACATTTTATTTCAAGTGCTTATTTCTTTAATAACATACCATTGTTTGGAAGCAAGAATGGAGTTGCACCAAGAAGGGTGGTTTGCTGGATACTGCCAAAACACGCTTCTCCACCATCGTGCATTCCACATCATCATCCTGTATTATAATGTCTTTCTTCAATATCTTAATGGCGTACAACTCGTCAGTGCCCTTTCTCTCAGCCAACATTACCTGAAATATGTATAGATCTTAGAATTAAATTCAGTTTAGTCAAGTTCAATAGCATGTTAAGGACTTAATTGTTAGACCACAAACAGATTGATTAAAAAAAAGATATCTGGACCAGTTGATACAATTAGAAAAATGGGATATCTGGGCCAGTTGTTACAATTGGCAAAATGGAATAGATTGAACAGTTGATACAATTGTTAAAATGGGATAGCTTGAACAGTTGATACAATTAGAAAAAATGGGATATCTGGACCAGTTGATACAATTGGCAAAATGGGATATCTGGACCAGTTGATACAATTGGCAAAATGGGATATCTGGACCAGTTGATACAATTGGCAAAATGGGATATCTGGACCAGGTTTTACGATAGGCAAAATGGGATAGCTTGAACAATTGGCAAAATGAGTTTGAGAGACATCACGTCACAACAAGAAAAAAAATTACAAAGATAGTATTATACAAACTTTTCCAAAAGATCCCTTTCCTAAGACCATGAGGAAGTTGAAATCTGAAGCTCTAATGATATCTTTATTAGCCATATTATGCGGGACATCCTTATCGGCACCCATGGATGGCTTCTTGCTAATAGACGTCTTCCTCATTTGGGTCTTCAGTTGAGCTAGGTCTGTCCCCTCATCAGGCACGGGCACATTGTAATAATCTCCTTCCTCTTGGGTCAGCAACTTGAACCATCCATCGGCAGGGGACTGAAAGCAAATTTATCAAGCAAGATTCATATTTGAAGAATGGAAAAGAGAGTATAAAGAAGCGAGATATTAAATCCATACCTTGATGATTTCGGATATCCCGAATGATAAGGATCCCATGAAGTCATTGCGGGATGTTCGATCCCAATCCCATATTTCAATAAGTAGACGCCTGTCTTTGTCTTCTGGCTTCAGCTCGCTAGAAGAAAACAATTTCATTTGAATCTGCTGATTGAATCAAGAAATTCCAGAGCCCCCCACACCTCTCCTATATTTATAATATCTTTATATACAAATTTCTTCTGTCCGTGTGTATGTATTAGGGATGTTGCGGATATTCGCATCCGCATCCGCAAAGGCGGAGCATCCGCATCAATTTTCACATCCGCATCTGCATCCGCATTAATTAATGCAAATGCGGATGTACCACAGGATCAAGTCGCGACACGAAATTAAGATATGCAATTGTGTTCTTATCTCAAAAGGTATGTCCTTGAAGTTTGAGAGAGAGAAAAGATGCATGCCACGTGCAAGTAAAAGGCATGGAGAGCATTAACTACTGAGCTTTGTTATCAAGTGCCATATTAAAAAGTGTTAGTTCTTGTCTGGAGTCTGGACTTGCCAAGACAAATTTTGAAATTAAGTAGATACACTTTCAAAAAAGAATTTTTATTTCTTACATGTAGAGTAAGATACTCGTATTTTTATTGATTTTTTAATGAATGCTTATAAACTGTATGTGGAGTGGCAGCCTATACAAGGCAGAAAGAATGTCAGCAGACCCCAGGCCAGATGGGCGGACGCCATCGCAAAGATTGCAGGCCGCACATGGATGAGAGAGGCTCAGGACAGGAATGAATGGAAGGAGAGGGGGGAGGCCTATGTTCAGAAATGGACGGAGACAGGCTGACGAAGAAGAAGAAGAAACTGTAGGTACATAATTATTTTATTCTGTGAAAAGGCGGCGCCACGTTAAAAAGGTCCTTTTATTTCTTAGGTTTTACACCCCTATTGTACAGTATCATTTTTTATTCTGAGCTCCGCATCCGCAGATGTCTGGCATAAAAGCTCCACATCCGCATCCGCGGATGTCAAAAAACCTGCATCCGCAACATCACTAGTATGTATGTGGCTGAATTAAATTGGCAGGACTAATTTTTATGAAATTTTTAAAGTATGATAAGATCAATTCTAAAATACACGATTTGATCGGATAGAAAAAGTTCTCTTTTTTTATAATGAATGATTTTGCTTTAAAGTTGGTGTGATTTGTATTTAATGCGAATATTGTTTAAAAAAGTAAAATAATTCATATGACTGGGTTTTTTTAATAATCATTATATGTAAGTAATATAATTTCTTATAAGTAGGTACATTTAAAAGCTCAAGTTTACTTTGCGGAATTTTCAACATTCAAATAGCTTTTGACCAATGATATCAGTTGAGTCATCTGCTGGTAGAATTACATATTTATTTATTTGCCTCAGGACAGGCAGGAAAAAACATCGGGGTTTCTTCAATTTTACGGGCTAATGTATATCAATATGTATAAAAAAATTCGAAATATGTACATATAATATGGTCTAAAAAATTTAAAATATGGAAAAAATATGGAGTATAAAATAAGAATATACCTATGTATTTCATATTAAACATTGTTTATTATAAAAAATTACTATGCAGTAACAGTTACATTAAAAAAAATATTATAAAAAGATAGCGAAATGTTCTGGCAATTCAAATAAAAAAATCAAGTTTTATTCATCTTCTTCTAAATCTGTCTTATTTAATTGATTGCAGTACACAATCCCATGCTTTTTTTAAATTATCGGAATTAAAACTTTGTCGATTTGGTCTAAGCCATATATTGGCCGAAAGATCTTTCCTTGTCACATAAAGACGCCTAGTTCCGAAATTGTGTAAGGCACGTCCGCAGTACCCTCAAAGCTTCCGTTCAGAACTTTATTGCTTTGAGTGTATCGTCTAAAACATACTTGAGACAGAATTTTTTTTCTGTTCCTTCAATAATCTTCAGGTTTTCATTTAGCGATGTCGAAGAATTTTCTAGTGCTTTTATCTTGTGAGAAAATGCAGAAAATATGGATGATCGTGATATTTTTTTTGTTAAATATGGACTTAACCATGAAATATGGAAAAACATGGAAAATAAAATTAGTTTTTCACAACCTATATATGAAAATCTAGGTAGAGAACACATACGATACCGAAAATCATGTAAATTAAAAATGTGTATTTACATATTAATCCGGGCCCTACATATGACATATACCAACTGTGTATGTGTAGGTACCTATATCTTATATATAAAAATGGAGAGCTATTTCGCGTTGTCATCGGATGGCGCCTAAACGGCTGGACCGATTTCGCTAATTCTTTTTTTGTCGTGTAGGCTTTTATCAGGAGAGTGTCCTTTTAGAACAAAATTTTTTTAAAAAATGCATGGGAAATTAGAAAATTTAAGAAAACTATAAAAATGGAGATTTATTTCCCGATATCATCGCATCACGCCTAAACGGTTGGACAGATTTCGCTAATTCTTTTTTTGTCGTGTAGGCTTTTATCGGGAGAAGGTTGATTTAGAAGAAGAAAATTAAGAAAAATGCATGGAAAATTAGAAAATTTAAGAACAATATAAAAATGGGGTGCTACTTCCCGATGTCATCGCATCGCGCCTAAACGGCTGGACCGATTTCGCTAATTATTTTTTTGGCGTGTAGGCTCTTATCGGGAGAAGGTTGATTTAGAAGAAAAAATTAAGAAAAATTCATGGAATATCAGGAAATTTAAGAAAACTATAACAATGTTGAGCTATTTCCCGATGCCATCGCATCACGCCTAAACGGCTGGACCGATTTCGCTAATTCATTTTGTCGTGTAGGATTTCAATCAGGACAATGTAGAAGAAAAATATAAGAAAAATGCTCGCGAAATTAGAAAATTAAAGAAAAGACAGAAAGTAGGTAATCTTTTTAGTAGGTACCTACTTTTTACAATATAATTTTCTTCTACTTTTGAATTTTTATTAATTGACATTTGAAAGAACTGTCAGTGGATTGATTGTTGTTGCAATTGATAGAATGCGAATTTTAAGAACAAGTAGAATATTTTTTTGTTTGTTTGAAAATCAATTCTTCGTTTATGGGCTGATTTTTACAGAGGATGAGACCTACATATAACGTAAATATAATATGCATCGTTAATATGTAAAAAAAGCTGGATATTATTTGCTAATAACCTAGCATTTGTTTCTTTATTGAAAATAAAAATTGCTACACATCCACCATGTTGTAATAGAAGATAGAAAAAAATCACAGATACCTACTGCATTAAATGTGCTTTTTATTTATTTCCATTGTTTTGAAAGAGAAGATTTAAGAACGCAATGTTGTGTGAAAGTGAATGTCGAGAACTTGGAAGTATGTCTATTTAGGTAATTTATTTAGAAGAGATGCAAGGTGTGAAAAAGAGATTGAAAGAAGGAAATTGGCTGGGAGAAGGGTTGGCGGTGCACTTAGACCTCTAAGAACATATCTCTGAAATCGACAGTTGATGTACAATGCAATCCTGATACTATCCATGATTTATGGGAGTAATGGGAGTGAAACTTGGACATGGACGAACAATTTGGAAGTTGGAATAAATGCTGTGGAAATGAGATCACTGCGTAGGATATGCGGAAAGAGACTTATTGATAAGGTGAGGAATGATAATATTAGAAAGGAATGTGGAGTGAATGTTAGTGTAGTGACTAGAATGAAAGTTAATAAAGAAAGAAGGTTTAGGCATGTTATGAAAAGAAACGAAGAGAGAATGACTAAAAGGATATATAAATCTGAAAGAATAGGTGCACGCAGACGAGGCCGACCTCGAATGACATCGTCCGACCATATCAGTGCCGTCTTACAGGAGGGCTAAGTCAGGAGCAAAAGGAATAGAAGAGCATGTATGCGGAATGTTATGCGTTTGGAGGAAGCGAATGAGTTTGGATTGAAGAGAATGGAAGTCCATTCTCTCTGCCCACCCTCTTCGGGAATCAGCATGATCGGTAAAATAAGTATTTACACCTCAATGCGTATTTTGAATCGGTACTTTGATTAATCAATCAATATTATTTTAACTGAGCAAAATAATTATTGAAATATCGAATATAATGACATACCTACCTAAATTATTTTTTTTTACATATTAACATCAAATCAATCAAAATTAAAACTCCCTTTGAACTCCACTCAGGAGCAAAGTGAGGCAATAAGAGTTCTCCATTGCACTCGATCTTGCGCAATGATAACCTCTTCCCACATCATATTAACATAGGTTATATATTTTTGATGTAAAAATAAACTCAGACCCGATGAATGCAGCGTGTTATCCAGGTTTTGCTAATGCCAGTATATAGTCATTGGGTAGGAACACGTAGAAAGCGGATTCCGACCCGCGCCGACCGGCTCATAGATTGTTGTCTATGGTTTCAATGCATTTAAATGAGCATGCCGGAAAGCGGGTTCCTGCTTTTTCTGTGGGTATCCCCATTCAAATGCATAGTAACATTCTTTGCGCTGGTCGGCGCAGGTCGGAATCGGCTTTCTACGTGTTCTTAGCCATTCATGTTAAATAACTAAAATACGAATTTGAGCTCTGTTGCATAAAACCTAGAGTACCTACCCATATTATTTATTTCGATACGAAGTTCGACGGGTCAGCTAGTAATATATAATTTACATGAAATTATTCATAGTTATTACATATATGGTTTCAAACTTTAAAATCTTATTTCTGTAATAGACCTGTTTCGTAAAGGGGTAGATGGGAATAAGGATCGCACCTACCTTGTTTTACTGGCTGTCCTTTTATGTCCTTTTCACCAAAAAAAACAGTTAACTTGCAATAAACAATACTTAAACACACACACGTAAACTCGCAGAACTAAAACTGTCAGTTGCAGCGACGATGTAATTACCCCACGGGAGCTTGTAATGTACTTGCAATAACACATATAAACAAAACGTAAAACACACATAAACGTAACTCGCTGAATTCACTTGATGTCAGTTTCAACGACAGTACGAAAAAATATATGCGGTCCCCACGGGGGCTACTAGCATACTGATTGACTTTTGACACATAGATTGTCTTAACACATAGAAAATTGTCGCAGGTGCGACTATAGGAAAGGGTAGGTTGGACAATGTTAGGAATTAGGTACTATGAATACGAAACATCCTCCCCCCGAAGAGGCCTGGTATGTATACCAAGACTCTTTAACAAAGCAAAAAATAAAAATCCCAAACGGATTGCAAATTTAAACCAAAACACATAGAGCAAACAAAGCAAATGTCTCAATAAAAATAAAATAAAGAAAAAAACAAAGAAAAATAAAAATTAAAAAAATTAAAATATAATAAACAAAAAATAGATATCTTATAAAAATAGATAATATCTAAACATCCTGATGAGGAAGTGGGCACACCTTCGAAACTGGCCTCATCAGGACACCAGTTGGAGTCTTTAGCTCAACCACACGAGTGACTCCATCTCGAGATGAAACAAGTTTTGTTATTCTTCCCAGTCGCCATTGCAATGTTGGTACGTTGTCCTCACGTATCAGGACAAGTTCTCCGATTTTTGGAGGAACTGTGGCCTTGAGCCACTTGGACCGTTGTTGTAGAGTATGTAAATACTCTCGTTGCCACCTTGACCAGAAAGACTGCGAAAAAGACTTAATGAGCTGATAACGATTTAGCCTTGAGATGGGTATACTATCGTAACGTTTTAAAGAACTAAACCTAATACATGTGGAATTATTTACATTAATGTGTAGAGAAGTCACCTTGGTATCACGGAGACCAGGGAGATTTTTCAAGTCTAAAGGATGTTTCTTTTGGCACGGCCAGTTATCAGAAGACTCCTTTAGCCATGGTGGACTCCACCATAAATCAAACTTTAACAAATCTGAGGGAAAAGCACCTCTTGAGGAAATGTCAGCACAATTCAACTTAGAGGGTACGTACCTCCAGGTAATATCAACCTTAGAATTTAAAATTTGAGAAACACGGTTCCCTTCGTAAATTTGCAATAAATGAGGTGACGTTTGAAGCCACGCAAGACATATTGTTGAGTCTGACCAACAAGTAACATTATCAAATTTAAGTTTGTCCCCAAATGACAATACACAACACTCAATTAAACGGGTCAAATGAAGCGCACCATTTAATTCAAGTTTAGGGACAGTTAATACAGTACGTACAGGAGCAACTTTTGACTTAGCTGCCAATAAATGAATTTCAGTTTTACCTCGTAAATCGACAGTTCTAAGATACACAACTGCGGCATATCCGCATAGTGAACCATCACAAAAACCGTGTATAGAAATTTCCGACACATTTTCATCAAATATTTTTCTCGGAATTGTAAATTTTTCGATAATGTTCAACTCATTCATAAAACATTGCCATTCTTGGACAATATCATGAGGAGGTTGTTCATCCCATGAAGTATGAAGCAACCATAACTTTTGTATAATTAATTTCGCCTTGAATGTAATAGGAGAAATCCAACCCAATGGATCGAAAATACGCGCAATGGTAGATAGGATTGACCTTTTGGTACACAGGGTATTCTCAGGTAAACTGAGACTATAACTAAAACAATCATTAACTGGGTTCCACTGAACCCCCAATATCTTAATATTTGAATCTGCTGCATCAAATGTACGTGACATTTCACAGTGCTCAGCTGGTAAATCCTCAAGTAGCCGCTTATCATTCGACGACCACTTGCGCAGCTCGAAACCTCCCATAGCAAGCAATGATATCAGTTCTTGCTTTAGTAAAATAGCATCCCGCACGCTGGGAGCTGTAGTGATGATGTCATCAACAAATATTTGAGAGCTTAAAACCCTAGATGCTTCAGGAAATTGATTTT
Source organism: Mystacides longicornis (assembly GCA_963576905.1). NCBI lineage: Eukaryota > Metazoa > Arthropoda > Insecta > Trichoptera > Leptoceridae > Mystacides > Mystacides longicornis. The sequence goes on from OY756438.1 coordinate 14,734,254, forward strand.
TACCGATTCTCGCAAGTTCATTCAGTACCCTCATGGAGGTATATGGCGATGACGTCACGCCATACGTAACTGTGCAGAGCGCATAGTGACCAATAGATTCTTCAGGGGAATCTCTCCAAAGTATCAACTGATATGGTTGATCTTCAGGATTCATTGCTATCTGGCGAAACATCATTTTAATGTCACAGGTGAATGCAACCGAATGAAGACGGAAATTCGTAATAATATTTGAAATGTCTTTATGTAATTTGGGACCCGAATAAATACAATCATTAAGAGATACCGATGTAGATGTTTTGGCGCTTGCGTCAAAGACGACTCGTATTTTTTTTACTTGGTTTGTTGTTTTAAATACAGGATGATGCGGAATATAAAAGTATTTACCTGGCTGGGTCACACCTGTATAAGGTGTCATGTGTCCCAGTGCCAAGTACTCACTCATAAACTTACGATATTCATGCTTGAGATCTTCATTTTGTGAGAAACGTTTTTCCAAATTCAAAAATCTTCTCAACGCAGTGTTATATGAATCACCCAGCGGGGGGTGAATTTTCTTAAATGGCAATCTTGCCATAAATCTTCCGCCTTGCAACCTCTCAAGAGTCCGCATAAAAAATTCTTCACACTCATCATCTTCCGGACTTGAAATATGTATTTCAGGAAGATTTTCTGAATGCCAAAATTTTTCAACAAGTTTATCTAACGACACGTCATTATGAAAAGAACAAATACTAAGGTTGCTATATAATGCAGGGGCTGCCCTGCCGTATGGACCGCTTATAACGTAACCGAATACTGTACCTAAAGCAGTTGGTATACCTTCAGAAAACTGTACAGATGAGCCGTCCAGCAGACTAGTATATAAGTCCGCACCCAACAATATGTCTATTTTGGCGGGCTCATAAAAATACTCATCAGCTAGCGACAAGTTCTTATACGCATTAACAATGTGTTGTGGCACATTGGTACTTGGTAGATTATTCGTAAGGCGTTGCAATATCAAGGCTGTAGTTGAAAGCAAGTCACCAGAACGTGACTTCAACGTAATAAGAGTGGATCCACGAATATCAGGGGCAGCGTTGCCTCCCAATGATGTAACTGGTATGTGCATCCTGTCCCGTTTCAGTGACAGACGTCTGACACACTCTTCCGTAATAAAGGATGACATAGATCCACTGTCGAGAAGACACCTTAATACATGAAAATTGCCAAAGGCATCCCTAATAGGGATCCGCGCAGTGGCCAATAAAACTGTTGTTAATCCTGAAACAGTACCAGAATGAACCTCACTCAAAGTCTGGGGAACGCGTAATTCCGCTTCAGACTGAGGACCCCGATGCTGTTCCAGATGCAACAAAGTATTGTGTCTGCTAGAACTGCATACTTTACATCTACCTGAACTCTTGCAATTTTTTATATCATGGGACTTCAAACACGAATAACACAATCGATTCTTTTTTGTGAATTCACGACGATCGGTAACTGTCAAATTTTTAAACTTTTCACACCCAAAAATGGCATGTGATTGCTCTTTACAAAAATGACAACAAAATTTATTCGTAGATGTTACAGTTGAATGAAAAACCCCTTTTACAGGTTTTTCCTTTGTAAATTTCACCGATGTTACTTCCAACACATGGCATTGGTTTTCTAAAAATAATAAAAATTCGGAAAATTTGGGTAACTTGTTCTTAGACAACTGATGTTCAAATCGATTACGTAAATCAGGAGACAATTTTCTAGAAAAAATGTGAATCAATATGAAATCCCACTGGTCAATATTTATCTTTAATGACATTAATGCTTGCGTGTTCTCCTTAAGAGTGTCAACAAAAGGTCGCAAATGCGAGGCATTGTCTACCGGTTTTAACGAAAGTAAATTACACAAATGATTGTCAGCAATCAGCCTTACATTAGAAAATCTTTCATTAATTAAATTATAGGCCACTTGATAATTTTCTTCTGATATTGCAAGATGTCGAATAACTCGTAGTGCATCACCCGATAAACAAGAGAAAAGATAGTGCAACTTTTGAATACCGTTTAATGTTGCATTTTGATGCACCAACGTATTAAATATAGAAATGAAATTAGTGTATTCCGCATAGGAACCACTGAAACTTGGCAACACAATTTGAGGCAATGCAATCGTGGTCGGAGCTTGGCTTTCTGTTTTGATAACTTTGGTAACCACTGTTGGACACAATTTATTATATATTTCCTTAATGCTATAATATGTCTCCATGAATTGTTTATATTTAAGTGCATGCCCCTCAGAGTCAAAATCTCCTCGAGAGATAGACTGGATTGAAACATGACACTCAACAAATTCTTCTTTTATTTTATCTATGTCAGCAAATCGGATCGTAAACTTAAGCAATGATGCCTCTTCGCCGTTTTGCTGTGCCTCCTTAGCAAAATCAAATAAGCTTTGAATGTTCAAAAGCGCCAAATTATGTTTAATTACTTTGGCCATTGTAAAAATGTAAATGTAAACAAAACAATGTCAATGTCAAAAATGAAACGTCAAATCGCGCAGGTACCTGCGCTAGATAAAGGAAGACCACGCACCAACAACGCACAGACCAGAGACAAGATTATATCTTTCACGGAATACCCACCGCGCGACAATACACTTTGTTACAACAAAGTTATTGTGCGTACCTACGCAAATTAAATCAATTTATGAAAATAATAAATCTTATAACAAAAAAAAATTATAAGAAATAAATGAGACAGTTTGCTTGCAGGTTATATGTATAAAAAATAAATGTAAATTGACACAAAAATACCCAAGATACGATCCTGATATTTCGTATTCGGAATTAAGGAAGTAAAAGGACAATCAGGCTCGAATGGACCAAATGATGTTTCGTAAAGGGGTAGATGGGAATAAGGATCGCACCTACCTTGTTTTACTGGCTGTCCTTTTATGTCCTTTTCACCAAAAAAAACAGTTAACTTGCAATAAACAATACTTAAACACACACACGTAAACTCGCAGAACTAAAACTGTCAGTTGCAGCGACGATGTAATTACCCCACGGGAGCTTGTAATGTACTTGCAATAACACATATAAACAAAACGTAAAACACACATAAACGTAACTCGCTGAATTCACTTGATGTCAGTTTCAACGACAGTACGAAAAAATATATGCGGTCCCCACGGGGGCTACTAGCATACTGATTGACTTTTGACACATAGATTGTCTTAACACATAGAAAATTGTCGCAGGTGCGACTATAGGAAAGGGTAGGTTGGACAATGTTAGGAATTAGGTACTATGAATACGAAACAGACCATTTATTTCAGTTTCAACGAATCCGAAGAATTGCTGGTGGATATTAGATAAACCGAAAACCATTAAGATGCCTCCGGAGAATTCAAGTTAGCGTACGTAGAACTTTCCAAGGAATTTCCTAAAGCAAATGTGGGCACTGAATAACGCTATTGGAACCATTATGCTGGACGGAGATGTAAGAATAAAGTAATAAAAAGCATGCGGCGTTGTCCTTAGACACGTTTCGAGAGAATTAATATAGAAAGAATTGTAGATGTTATCATGTACAATGTGTTTTCTCGACACTTGATCAAACGAAATTTGCGAATAATAAACGAATTTTTATCGATGAAAATGCGTTTTTTTTAAGAGTTCTTCTTTTATATAAAGAGACTCTTCAATTTTTTTTCGAAATTGGCAAATTCATACACATATCTACCTAGTATTTTATTCGAATCCCTTTAAGTAGTGGGTCTATTTCATTCGAATTAATATCATTTGAAAGCCGAAAATTCTATTTTTTTTTATTTATCAATAAAAACAAACAGTCATTTACAAAACATATTATTAACTCTTAACAATAAACAGTTAGTGGACCAACAAAGTTATTACTATTATGTATGTATCTATGAAAGTAAGTAAAAGTAACGATATCAAACTGAAACATAGTAAGAAATAATTTTTGTAAAAGAATCCCCATAAAAGGAGAACATTTCATTTGATCAAGTGTCGAGAAAACAGATTGGATATGTACCTCGATACGAACGTTATAACTGTAGTCAATTTGGGTAAGTCTTGATTAAACAAGTTACCAAAACACATATGTGGTATATGTGGAAAAACTGTGTGGGATATGGACAGGAATGAAAATAATATTAGGAAAGAATGTGGTACAGAAGTAAGTGTTGTGACAAAGATGAAAGTTAATAAATAAGTTGAGATGGTTTGGGCATGTGGAAAGAATGGATGCAAACAAAATGACAAAGAGAATTCATAAGGCTGAAAGGAAAGGTGTAAGAAAGAGAGACCCACTCAGAATGACGTGGATCGAACACATCGATTCCGTCCTCAAGGAAGCCAGGTCAGAAGTAAGAGAAATAGGAGAGGTTGTATGGGAAATGCTGGTGGAAGAAGCGAAATAAGTGTGCTTGGATAGTCCGTTCTCTCTGCCTACCTACGGTGCGATGGGTAAAAAAAAACCAAAATGCTGGATAATTCAAGGCGAGAAAATATTCAAACTTGAAGATGAAATTCGTAATATATGTGTGTAACCAATTCCTGGTTAAAAGATGTCGATATAAACATACAATAAAGTGGGTTAAACGCATTAGGGTGAAAATAAAATAATGGAGAAGATAAATTAACAATTAGAATACAAAAAATAACGGAGAAGATAAATTAACCATAAGAATGCAAAAAAATACGTAATAAGGGACATGTTGAACTTACAATGTCAAGGTCTCATTCCACACTGGGTTCAGCGTGCTCCTGATGGTCTTGGATTTCTTCTTGACATTGTCAGAGTCCGGGATCAGCTTCAACTTGACGTACGGGTCGGAGAGGCCGTTGGGGTCCATCGGGATCAGGTTGCGACCCTGTTTCACTGAAAATAACATCGTCATATCATAATATCAAAAAAAAAAAAATATGTAAACACTAGAAAATGTAGGCAAAAAACTACGATAAGGCTTAACGAAGATTTTGCGCGTTAATGGGGTATAGATGAGAGATTCAAATCCTGACAAAGGAGAAAATAACGTTCTGTTTTGGTTGACAAATTTTGTGGTAAGTATTTTCAATTTTATTTTCAGACAAATACTGCTTTATTTAAAAACTACGATCAGTGGAAAAAATAGCTCAGCGATAGAAAATATTACGATCAAGCTGTCAACGAGATAGTTTAACGCATATCGCTTGATTGTGAGCTGAACTCTGTAGATTTTGAACCGCCATATTGGATTTAACGTCAACTGACAGTTGTTTCGAGTATACAAGAACGCTTTTTGTAATAAATACACTGTATTTTAGTTTTTTCCCCGTCCAAATATGTGCTCCCTTCATATTTTGGTTTATCATTTTAATAATAGGAAATTTAAAGAAACAAAGCAAATATGCATTCTCGTAAATATTCGAGGGCTTACAACCATGATGTACCAACTAAATTTATAAGAAATATAATGAGAAAATATTCAAAGAATAAAGTTCAAATAAAAGATTTTACAACTTTTCCACAAATTTTTATTATCCTGACTAATTTCGTAGCCACACGTCCTACATGGTCACAGGAGACTAAGAAAACTTTTTCAAATAATACTTTTTTAAGTAGGAACAAATATTAAAATTAAAGTGATCAAACATAAATTAGTTAATGAATAAACGGCAACCATTAAAATATGATCCGCGAACTAAACTACGTATTTCTAAGAAGATAAATAAATAAGGAAATATGAAACAGAAATTCCTCAGATACATAATATAGGTCTACAGGATTTGAGAACTGCCTGTGTACCAAAGAGACAGAATGCAGAATCAACAGGTTTATCTTTCGGGACTCTGGACCAATACACGTTTATCAGCAATATGCCAGAAAATGTATCATCTTTTAAGAAAACTTTCCCCGGCGACATCACAATATGTATGATGGGGGCAGATTCCAAAGGTGGACTGAGACACGTATATACGGTGACCATTTTAACGTGGCTGGTAAAACAGAGGGATCTTTGATGTGATGAAGTGTTTAGAATGGTCACGATTCTTAGGATTTACGGCAATAAACCGCAATTTCGAATTATTTGACTACTATTGACTATAATAGGTAAGTAGTGTAGGTATACGTATACCAAGTTAATAAAAATCACTTTATATTAAAGCCAGCCACTTTAACAAAAACTCAAATCCAAGATAATTTGAATACTCGAATAAAAAATAGTCGTTACGCTGAAAATATAATTAGGTATATTTTTTTTGCATAATCGACTTCTTTCAGTGGAAATCATTAAAAAAAATGATAATAATAAAAGTTTTTATAGAAATCATAACCAACAATTTTAATAAACGCCCGTGGAAAAATGCTGTCAAATAATAATATTGGTAAAATTTAAGTGGAAAGGATTGAGCTTAAAAATACAAAGATACGAAAAAAAAAATACGCACAGGTAGGAACGAAATTTTTGAAAAAAAAAATAACTGAAAAGTAAAGAGATGCGTATCAAAACTTCAATATTTTTTTTCTTCCCATTGACGCACTCATGCTTTTTTAAATAAAATTACATATCGGTTGAATTGAACAATATTATGGAGAATTATTGTTAGTGAGATACATTACTGTTAGTGAGATACATTACCACCTAATGGCGAACGTTGTTAGCGTAAAGTGATCACACTAAGCCAGCCTTCGCAATAACAGTAGAAGACGGTCGTAAGCCCGTAGTGGTGGGTTCCATTTAAAATCGAACATCAGTAATGAATTAAAGTATTTCAGTACCCCATGCATTATCAGTATTCTTGCCACCCGTTATTTGAATTTATATTCGATCGTTTAAATAAATCTTTTTTTTTTTCGATATAATTATATGCGAACCTTCTATATTTCACGACGCCGACGTAGCGAAAAAAACTCAAGTACTTAGAGAGCCTGAAAAGTGTCATTGTAAAATTTATAAAAAAAAGCGCGTAATTTCTAATAATAATAAAGGGCGGATCTAATTTGATGTCACGGGGCGGTATAAAATTACCATAATTACACGGAATACCCGGCGTCGGCGTCGTCTTGAAAATAAGTTCAATAACACTACGTCATAATATCCTAATGGAATACCTGAAATACCGTGAAAGTAATAATTGGTAAAGACTTTTATGAAATACCCGCAGGTATGTGAGGGGAGATGGTGGTGGTATGCACAGGGTGCCCTTTGCTATATAGATATAATATAGGGGATGTACGCCGCAGAGCCTGATTTCATACACGACATTCCTCATATCCTGCTCTCTAGATCAATGGTACTCAACCTTTTATTTCGTCGGGCCACACACATATTATATTTTTAAAATTGCGCGGGCCGCACAACCTCTCTCCCCTCCTTCGTAATTCATATTTGAGTTTTATAAAAATATACACTAGGCTAAGGATGAATAAAATATTTTTGTGGGCATAATGGATCAGCGTTTATATCCTAGTTAATGTGCCTACTTTAATAAAAAATACGTATCCTGTTCGACCAAAATTCGCTTATTTTACGATCAGAATTCAAAAAGACCCTATATTTTAATAGTTAAGGTGGTTCGTAACGAAAACCCTCTTCAAGTTTCATGGAATGGAATTGCGAATTTTTAAAATCATATTTCGGATAAAAAGTGTGCTGGGCCGCATACGTCCCGCGGGCAGCAGGTTGAGTATCGATGCTCTAGCTAGAATCTAGATATTGTTGTGCTCCTCTACGGACAACAATATTGGGAACCGCACTGACCAACCTCAAACATTTGTGGAAAGATAATACAGACACGCTACGTCCTTTGCACGGTTGTTAAATTATTCAAAGCGTCACCGACGAAACATCCACAGTCGTACTTACATTCTATTATATATCTACATACTTGTAGGGGGTGTCAAGTTTTAAAGGCTAGTCTCTTTAAATGCAATATATACCTACATGCAAAAAAGATTATTTCAAATCACATTCTAGAGTGTTTTTTAAAGTAAAATTCTCATTGCAAATTTAACAATGTACTTAATTAATATTATTGGTGTTTACCGTGTAGTAATTTATAATGAGAATGAAAAAAACACTTGTCTTACTACACAAATTATTATTTTATTCCAGAGACGCGTTTCGTTCTGTTAGAATATTTTCGATCTGGTTTAAAAAAACTATACAATGTTCAACCAAGATTAAATTTTAAGATATTATTGCTAACATGTGTGGCTAATTGAATGAATCTCTAAAGCTGCATACACACGTAACGATTAATCTTTACGATTTGAACGATAATCGCTCATTTTTCAATTGTTTTCTTCGTTACCATTTGAAAAATGAGCGATTATCGGTCAAATCTTAAAGATAAATCATTACGTGTATATCCAGCTAATGAATCTTGATCGAAAATGTTCTAACTGAACGAAATGCGTCTCTGGAATAAAATAATTTGTGTAGCACGACGTATAAAACAAGTGTTTTTTCATTCTCATTATAAATTACTACACGGTAAACACCAATAATATTAATTAAGAACATTATTAAATTTGCAATGAGAATTTTACTTTACAAGTAGGTATGACAAGTGTTTTTTCATTCTACACTTATACTTCTTTTTTTCGTTATGAATGAGCAAAATTTTAAGAGTCGGGGCCTGAAGACTTCCTCAAAATCAAAAATAGTTTTTCAAAACCACAATGTACTTATTTACAGATAGTTTTGTGTGTATATTCGTACTATATTGCCGCTGTCGCATCAACTGTCATGTTCCATATAAAACAACATTTTTACTGAAAATGAATTCCATTCGGCTTTAAGATGGCTTCAAGTACTGAAATAACACAAACATTGCTAAGTATCGTGTTTTGACCAATTCTGAAAGTTTGCAACTCGGTAAGTTGGTTTAAAAGTAACATAACTTTTTCACAATCTCTCATCTATCCCAATATACTCTTTTTTGTTTTCATACATAATAGGAACTACTGAAGGTTACAGACAAAACTTATCTGGTAAAGAATCAAGAGTGCAATACATACCTTCAACTGTAAGTTTGTTTCCAACGCAGGTGATGGCCAGCTGGATTCTTCCTCTTCTTTCGGTGTGGTCGCAGCCGCAAAGATTTGGCACAGACTCCTCGCATCTCTTGTGCACATTCATGTCGCATGCTGATGGTTGAAACCGTCAGAGAGCAGAATCGACGGATGCCAAAAAAAAAGACGAACGAAAACCGGAAGGACGAGTGCTCGTTTAGATAAGGATACATCGTGAAAGCGGAAATGGAATCGTTTTATAAAATGGAACCGTCGATTACAGCGGAAACGAACCGATGAAATAGAAATTTCCGTGGAATGCGAATTCAAACAGCGATGGGGTCGGATGTAACAGATACACGGAGTAAAAACCATATGAGGATTCAATTAAAACAAAAAAAAACAAATGACGAACAACGAGCAGACATAAAAAAAAAACAAATGTAACTCAGGTTTTTTTTAGCAAACATTCAGGCGTTTTTGACGGAGAGTTTCACAAAATGCGAAAATAATAATCGGCCATTGTCGGCGTAATATTTATCCACCGGGAACAAACAATACAACGGCGTTTTGTTGGCAATGAAATGTCGGGAGTTTCGGTGTGGAATGGGAAACGTCCCAGGATTTTTTATTGACAAAATTATTCGGTAGGTGGCGCGAAATGTGGCCCGGAGAGAAATAGGGAGAGGTTCATTATGTGGCTCGCGGTGTTTATTAGGGAATATCAAAATGTACACGTTTTGAAATTAAGATCAAAGTCGAGCCGATGTGATTTTTTGGCATGGCATACATGGTCCAGAGCGGTTTTTCGTTTCGTACATCGAGGAAGTGTTCATCGTCGTGGCAATTGTCACAGCAGCGGCGTGCAGCAAGATGAAAATCAGACAAACAAAAAAGGCGATTAAATTTGGTCACAAAAAATGAATCACAAGTAATATTTAAAGATTAAATAAAAAAAAGTTTTTTAACATTCTTATTCTTCAGAAGCGTCATGGAAAAATTAACTGCCAACACTTTTCAACTTTGTCTTTCTTTTTTTCTCAATAAGTCTTTCTGATTTTCCGGTTCAGGCGGATGATAAATACTTCGATAATAATAATGTATAAATAAAATTGAAAATAATTATATGGTGGGGGTAAATTGGGGGTTGTCGTAGGGCGAATATTCTCTTCCAACGGTAACAGTTTAATGATGATGATAATAATAATAAATGAAAGTATTTAAATATTAATATCTGAAAAGGTTTCCTTTAACAATAATTTAACCTACAATTAAAGAAAGAAAACAAACGAACTTCGTCGCTCGTCAAACAATTTAAAATGTCGATAAATTTAAATTTCAACAAAAGATCTGGCTATTGTTTCAAATAACTGTTCATAATTTGAGTAATAAGTTTTAAAAACGGTCATTCCTCGCGTTTAACATTTTTGCCGTCCGCTGAAACGTATTTTTCTTATACATTTTTACCTAAATCCAAATTTTATAATAGAGTTTTCAAAGTGATTAAAAAAAACACTTTCCGAAAAGCTCAATATTGAACTAATAATGACGAATCAGAGACTCGACAAAGATACTCGATATTTCAAGCTAATGTGGAAAACCCTATTTGGGGCTTAAACAATATAACTGAAATACCTAGGGGATAAATATAGAATTATTCGAAAAAGCATGTCCTAAAAGGTCAATGGCAGACCAAAGTCCACTAGGTGGTTGAAAATCTGCGAGATTGAGGGTACCTAAGTTATAATAATATGTGCCAGAATAGTCAATGATTTTTAGCCATCACAACTATGGACGAAATTTAGTGGTCGCAAAACTGAATTGGTGCGAATATAAATCAAAGGAGGCATAAAAATTTGTGATGCCAAAAAACACTACAAAAATTAAATAGTCGTTGAATGTGCGTTCTATCCTTAGTAGAGTACGTCCTGAAAGACTTAAATGAGAGTAACTTGTGTAAAATTAGGAGTATATTTTTAATGCGTCCTGATTTTATGCAACATTGAAGAATTTATGCATAAAATCAGGAGTTTATGTGACCTATGCAAAAGCGTACCATCTATATTCTATACTCTATAGAGTATTTAGATTGTATTGTTTCTTAGTACCCTGTGACCACGAATGGCGTGTCCTTTCGAAACATGTCAGGGAAAATAAATTTGTGGAAGTGTTGAAAAGTGTTTTATTTAAATTTGATTATTTAGATTGCGTTTCATTAGGTGTACCAATTTGGTTCACTACTATCATCAAACGATAAATAGTATTGATTGCGGTTTTAACGGCTAATCAAAACACGCCTGGTCCGCATGTACGTATATTCGTAATACAACTTACAGATGGGCATTTTGTAAATGGTGGCCTTTCGATCGGAGTTACGTTTTCTCGTTCTGTTGTGAAGTATAACAGTATACAACAGATAAACGCCTTTATTACATTTCAGAACCCGAATAATTCGAACGGTTCAGGAAATTCAAATCTCCCGATAACGAAACGGAGATGCCGGTGGGCAAAATTTATTTCGCAAGTTCGCAAACAACAACCATAATATTATAAACAATGGGAAAACATTGCGGATGTAGAATCCAAAAAGGATATTGGATGGAAGTACGCATAAATCGCAGTAAGCAAACTCTAAAGTGTCGCACTTACCAAACTATATAAAAACAGAAATTATTTTAACTTTTAACGTTTCAGAGTTTCAAGATTATGTCCCATTTCGGTTTTCGACAAAAAAGGACGAATTTGTATCAAGAAACAGACGCATTTAAGAAATAAAAGAAAGACAGTTTGAAAATATTTATGGCTTATAACCTTTCGGATTAGCAACTAGATTTTTTTCAATTACTTATGTTATCAAACTAAATATTGGGAAACAATCCCCTTTCATAGCGAAAATCTACACTGTTACCTTGCTGTCAAATAATGTCACTTGGTTGGAAGTTTTATATTTTATCTTTTTAACCTTTAAACTGAGCAAAAAGAAGTTGTCAGACGTCATCTCTGCTGTCCGAGATTGGATGGACCTTTTGTCTGTCAAGATTGTTTTCCAATGTTTATGTTTGAAAAAAAAGCGTCACCTCTTTTGTTTCTTGAATTTCAAAAAAAGAATAAGAATGTTTCTTTTAAAAACTAACTGTGAACTTCCTGCTCAATTCAAAATGAAAGTTAAGCGCAAATATTATAATAATGTTCTCCCTAAAAATAATATTTTGTTGTTCTTTTAATTTGTCAAAAAAAAAAAATACAACAGTACTTAATATTATTGTTGCGTAACATAATTAATTCAGGAAATAATTTTCCCATTTTGGTTTTCCCTTTTTAGAGAGAATATTATTTTGGTACTTATTATTGTTTCAATTAAACAGAAATCATTTCGTTTCACACAGAAAGATAAACAAAAACACAGAATGAATGAACGAACAGTGTATTTTTGTCATTTTTATTTTTTCTAAAATTCTTTAAAGAATTTGATGTTTCACTTTATGACAGTTCTTTTTTCTGAACACGAGCCGGAAGAACAGAAATTTAACTGTCATAGTTATGTAAGCTGGAAGACAAATTTAAATTTCAAAACTTTAATCAAAATATAAATTTTCTCTTTGAGAGTCCCTAGACTATGGAAAGGCGGTCGACATGGTGAAAATCAATATAAACTAGGCAATAACAGTATTAGACCGCTTCGACATTTGTTGGAGGAAGACCTGAGAAATAATGAAGAATCCAAACTCAGAATCTATAGCGATACATTCTTAAGACATTCTAATGTGACCAGAAAAACCAGAGTTCTTGTTATATTTCATTCCAAAATGGATGGGATAGACCTAATGTAAAGGTTCAGCAGTTATGCAAGGGTTTTTCATGTCTATACATATGGCGCTTTGAAAAAATTGGATAGATTAGGGAGAACGTTGGAGGGAGTTATGTTCGGAGCACTTGAAAATTGATAAATGTACTGTTACGAACATAAATAGAACTTGTTTAGTCATAGGATATTTAAGAAAAATAAAACACAACAAGTTTCAGGAGACAATGATGGTTCTGAACAAGAAAACGAGAAATAATGAAAATACAAAAACAAAACAGAAAAAACAAACAATAGAAAGAGACACGGAATGACTGTCACAAAAAGAAACGTTAGGAAGAGTAATTTATTGTTTTGGGATTAAATAGCGGTGGGAAAATACGGGTAGGTAAACAAGTTTATAGTTGTCCTTAAATATCCCAAGGAGTTGTAAAAAAGGAAATGAGATCCAAGACTCTGGGACGAATATCCATGGCTTTCTATGTAATGAAAATACTTATTAAAATAGTTAAACATACGAAAACATATTCTCACAATTTTCAATTAATTTCTCAGCTTAACATACAAAAACAATCTAAGGGGTGAATATAGACCAAACAACATGGGGTTTTTCGACATGTTGAACATGACGAAGAATCCAACGATGGGAGATTCGAGGGTTTTACGAATTGCACATACATACATACATAAATTCTCCCATTAAACCCCACTTAGGGGCATAGGTAGGCAAAAAGAGCTCTCCATTGCGCTCGATCTTACGCAATGTTTCCGATTTCCTTCCACACCATGTCCAAATTCCTCATAGAAGCTTTGAAGAAGCGGAACACAGTATGAGAGGGTCTTCCTCGTCTTAGTGCCCTCTTATTAATGGTTATTAACGTAAAAGTAAAAAAACATTCTGAATTTTTATAGATTCCTGTTATTGTTTTTCTGAAGACTAGATTGAAGATTCGAATATAATTAGTGTAAGGTTAATAAAATTCAAAATTTGACTGAATATTAAGCATATGATAAGAAACGACGAAATATACATTGTTCATCCATGCTGGGTTTTTAACTTCACATTTTGAGACACAGAAAGTTCAGTATACATAATATGACATGAAACGACCCGTCAAAAATTTATTTAATGGGTCGCTTCATTCATTGAATTTCGTATTATTTTATACACGAGTAAGTGAAAAAGGTGGACAATTATATATAATTCTATCGATATCGATAATTATTTTCAAAAACATCATCCAAAACTACAGTTTCAGCCAATTGGATCTTTTTTATCCCGCAGTTTTGAACGGTGTTCAAAAATATATATTTAAATAAACACTAAAGGCGGAAAAGTATACACACATAATATACATTTATATATTATACGGGGTGCTGGGGTGCATTCAAAGGTACATCCTAATATAATAGGGTTAGTATGTTTATTTTTATACATTTATTAATTGTTAAATTATTATTTATATGATTAGTCGTATATTAGTTTAAAATTATACAAGGGTGTTACTCTAAGTACTATTTTGGAATATCAACTGCTGTACATTTTATGTAGTTAGTATGCGAATATACACCCTAAAAACTCTACAGGTGAGACACTCTCAAATTGTTTTTACCAATACTCTAAAAAATGCAATAATTCTGCAGACTTTTTATTATACCAAAGGAGGGAAATTATGTAGTGTACACTACCTTACAAGAAGTCCAGAACGAACGAAACAGGTCCGATTTGGGGAAAGTAAGGTCTTATTCTTACTCTCGAGGTTTTAAGATAAAAACGAAACTGAACCTAAGTTTACCTAATAAATAATAAATAAAAGTTCTTCTCCAAGCTAAGATGCTTAACATTAAGAATTCTCTTTAAAGCTATTTTAAAAATTAACGAATTCGCGAAAAATAAATTCAATTGCGTAACGTATCAAATTACAAAATTTTATGAGAAACGACGAATGTTAGGAGTATGTTAATTTATAACTAGCTTTATAGCCGAGATATACGATTTTAAAAATATTTTTATCACGATATGTGACAATTTTTCTATTTTAACAGGGACCCTTTAAAAATTGATTGATTTAAAAACCTACTCGATAGTAAATCGAAGCCAGAAAAATAAGAGATCCGTTTGTCATTATTATTAGGTTTCTATAAAAAAACAAACATAGCTTTTATTTATTTTATCCCTATATATTTTTGTATTACACTCGTATCATAGATCATTTTTTAAGCCTTCACTCGTTTGCGAGTGTTTTAGAAAACATAGATCATTTAACATTATGAAATAATTTAATTTTTCGTTTTTAAATTAAATTGAAGGCGGCTTAAAAATAAAATAACAACAAACCAGTAAGATAATAAAATAAAACAAAAAAACACGAAACATGTATGTAGGAAATTTTGTATTCAGATTTCCACAAACGTAGTTAGGTTATGGTATATAACCGCGCTCTGCTAAAAAAGATATTTTCACGTGAAATCAACGCTGGATTAAAATATATCACGCACGAGTGAATTAACTGGAAGAGCCGCTTTAGTATATTACAAAAACGTAAAATGATAATTTTCATATAATTAAAATATTCTTTGTGCTTATGTGTAACTTGAAGTGAATGTACCTATGTGGAATGTCAAAACTAGAAGCGAACGTGAAAAACCTGCGATCAAAAATCTAGCAGAGAGGAAGACATTTCAACGTAAAAATCGCTTTTGAATAAAATGAAAGGTACCTACTAAAACAAAAATTCTGAAGAATCTAGTAAGTGAGGAGATTACCGACCTCGGTAGCCTAGAAGTATAGGCGTGGACTTTAGATCATGAGGTCCCGGGTTCGATTCCCGGTCGGGTCAGAGATTTTCTTGAAAATTCTACCCGGGGTTGGCCTCTCTCAAATTGGACGGACCGGTTGACTAGAAAAAAATGCCTGAGGCAATAAGTTCCGCCGGCTATACTGACACCTTTGTATAGAAAAGTGTTAATTTATTTATTTATTTATTAAAAAGGTGCAGTAGGATGTTTTCTAAATATCAAAGAATGCCCACAAAAAGTGTAAGAATATTAACTACCCTCAAGAAGAGAAGAGATACTCAGATTGACTAGAGGTAGGTGGCACTAGAAGTTACATCCAAAATGGGAAAAAAATACAAATCGGTTAAAAGGATAGTTCTGTGACTTACAAAAAGAAGGAACGATGGACGATGAAGAACAATAAATGTAAGTAAGCTGGAAGTGAAAACTTTGAAGAATAAGAATTTACCTACAACCAAAATATGCGAAACATAACGGAAAGTCTCGAAGATATTTTTAGCGCAGAAGTTGCTGATGATTTTAAAGACGCTTTATGCAAAACCAATGAAAAAAAACGGAAGTTTGGATCTAACAAAATATAAAGACCGGCAGTAAATGAGTAATTTTGGATAATCTAAAAGATGACTGAGATAAATACTGAATGCAATAGATAAACGAGATGGAGAGATTATAAAAGAAGCTTCTCTAGATATCCAATAATCCGCATATATGTTTAAGGACAAAAGTGGCGCTATCCTTGATGCAGGTGGACAAGATAGATGGATGTGAGTGACAGGGAATGTATAGGAATATCAGAGTTCCAAATAGAATTTATAAACAAAAATCGAGAAGTCTTTAAATCTCAAGACAGTATTAACTCAAAATATCGAAGATCATCTGGTGAACAGAGGCATCAAAGGGTATAAACTGAAATACTGAAAGCCATGAAGACGGTAGTTTAGCAGCAGCGCCATGAAACCGATATTCTCGAAACAAAATATTTATAGTTTAAACTGAAAAAGCTAAAACTTAACAATAAAGCCAATTTTCCACTGTAAACCTTCTGGAAAATCTAAGAAAACGTGCTCCAAACAGGATACTGTGTAGGTAGAAGGATTCCACTCGTGCTTTGAGGAAAATAAGTACGAATATAAACCATTAGATAACATCGCTTGAACTTCGGTGTAGGGATGTGCTGTGAGTGTTGTGTTGGATTCTAACTCATTCTCGAAAACGAATTAGCAAATTTCGACGAAGTATCTCAGCAGTCATTCGTGTGCGGGTTATACGCTCTAATAAACACCAAAGAATTGCGATACAAGACAACACACTGAAAATATAGTATAACACATTCTACGTGTTCACATAATATTGTGTACGGGTTGGTTGGGAATTCAATACAATATTCATCTAGATTACTACTTCATCTCTCCAAATGTAGCACCGATAAAAAGTATAGTAGAATTTACACTCATGGTCATAGTGTTGAATAACGTCACGAAATGTACCTTTTTCACGCGAAGTTCAAGTGATCCACTTAATATTATGTAGGTCTTCAAAAGACTTTAATGGTGCGAGGGAGCTGTTAGACAGTTTGGGGTAGGTATTTGGGGCAGGCTGAAAACTCGTGTAATACTTCTCTTAAAATACCTAAACACATAGGTAACACTAAGAGCGGGACGGAATCAAATTAAATATGCTTTTCAAAAAGGTCATGATCGCCTGGCAGGTTGATTTTCCCACCCAAATGATCGTTCATTTTTAGTAAACCTATTTTTTAATTATAAACAATAATAAGATGACGAACATTAGTAACGAATTGTCAGAGTCATTAGTTGTTACATATTATTCTTTAAGATCTAGTCCTGAAAAATGGTCTCAACAATCTAGACATAATAAGAACGTTGTGCTCCAACAAAGCCGATAGGCAATAAAGATGAGATATTGACAAAAATGGATATATTCATATCCTGGCGCCAAAAACATGACAGCAGAGACAGTCTCTAAATTTGGTTGCTCTCTTATTCTCAATAATTTCCAACTTTTACCTCTATATTTCATTAATTATTAAATATCTACTCGATGCATACATGAGATTTTTCGACATGTTGAGAATTCCCATGATTAGGAGCTTCGGAGACTTAAACATTACCACTTAATGGCGAACGTTGTTAATGTAAAGTGATCACACTAAACCAGCCTTCCAAATAACAGTAGAAGACGGTCGTAAGCCCGTAGTGGTTTGTTCCATTTAAAAATCGAACATTAGTAATGAATTGTTAGAGTCATTAGTTATTACATTCTTCTTCTTCTTCAATATCTATTATTTCTTCCTTTTCGTATACCAGTATACCTTGTTCGTTCCTCATGCAATTAATCACTTCTCTTCCCTTACTAAATTGCGAGCGTAAAACTTTCATATTCATGTTGTCTTCTATAGCCTGTTGGATTTGTTGTGCATTGTATTTTCTAGTGTCTTTCCTAATTGCTTTCTTGACACGTTTGTTAATATCTTCATATTGTGGGGATTCTCTGCTAGTTTTTCTTCTCAGTTCTATTAGTTCTACAGTTTCTGGTGTTAGTTTTGATATTTTCTGTTTTTTTAATCCACACACTTTCTTTACAGCTCCGCGTATATCTTCAACGATTTTCTCATTTAATTCGTTTGAACTAAGCTGTATAAGATTTTCTTTTGGTCCAATTTTTCTTTCCATGCATATCTGGTATTCGTTTATTCTTCCTTTCAGAATAGCAGCGTCAATATTTTCGGACTTTGTGATCATCTTTTTTCTTTCTTTGCGGAGGTTGAGGGAGATTTTTGCTCTTACTAACCTGTGATCGCTCCCAGTGTCAAATTTGTTTAGAACTGACACGTCTGAGCATACTTTCTTATTAGATATTAATAGGTAGTCTATTTCGTTGTGTATGGTCCCTCCCGGGCTTCTCCACGTCCATTTTCTTTGCTTTGGTTTCTGAAAGAATGTCGGCATGCAATATAGGCTTTCTTTACTTAAAAAATCCACTAGCATCTGTCCTCTGTCATTTCTAACTCCTAGTCCAAATATTCCGATGTTTTCGGGGTCTGAGGTAGTTTTTTCCCCGATTTTAGCATTAAAGTCTCCCATAACGATTTTCAATTGAGACCTTTCTTCCAAATTTGCCCTTGAAATGTCTTGAAGTTATTACATATTCTTTAAAAATTATGAATAGGTACTGTAAAAATTTCAGCGTGTCTCATAAACATTAATTTACTTTTTTGTGTAAAAACTTTGTGAGCATTTGGCAAAGCTTTATTCGTCGACTCAAAGGATAGAGAAAATTTGCGAATGACTTTGTATCGAGTTTTGAAACGTATCATACCCTACACCTAACCAAAGTTGTCTTACAGCTCTCTTACTACGAGATGAAGAAGTAAATATTGAATCTTTAGAGATCATTTCAAGATTGAATGCGTTTATAGCTTGGCTATTCAACACTCAAGCCAAGTTCATTCAAATAACCCTCAAATCAGAATTGTCTGAGTTTTAATTGAACACACACTTGTCGAACCTTTTGACAAAGATCTAGGTATTGAATTTCCAGTCAACCCCTACGAAATAAATAAAATAGACACACCACAATAACGAAAAATGCACCAAATAATAATAATATAACAAAACATTTTTTTTTTATTTACACCTGTAGGTACGAAGTTTGTTAATGTAAAGGCAAACCAGATGATAAAAGGGGTAAATATTTGGACGCGTAAGTATTTATTTATTCAAGAACTTTGAATGTTTTTGTTTGAAATTCTATTCTTAGATTTAGTTTAGGACTTCATACTCGGGACGTAACAGCTATGTAATTTCCTAATTATTGTATAGAGTTAAACAAAATTAACAAAGTAGAGATGGTAGAATTATAAAATACTCAAAGAGAAATTATGTAAGTAATAAAACAATATGGGAAATAAATTTGCAGATTTGACTATATTAAATATACGACATTTTTATATTGTAACAATATCGGGTAACGCGCAAAAACTATTAAAGTTAACAACATAATATCTAAGGATACAACGTGCATTTATTACCTTTTTTTTCAAATGACCTTCTGTTTTAAAAGTTGCGAAATCGATATATAAACCGCGAGTGAAACGGATACAAAAAAAAAATCATCATAGTAGATAAAAAAATGTAAGATTTGAACAAAAAAAGTGCTTTCTTTTGTGAACTTTTAACAATGATAATGATAATTTCAAAAACTTGTAACAATCGACAACTTTGCGAGTTTTTCCACCACGCATTAATCAAAAAAAAAATCAGAAAAAGTTCTCTTTCGAAGTTGTTATTTTTCCGCAAAACAGGAAATTAGAAATGTACGACGAACGAATGAAGCTCAAATAATTTCCCATCGTTTTGTAATGTGAGAAAAATAAAATTTTCGTATAAAACGTGTCATGTTTTTTTTTTTCTTTTGGGAAATTTAAAAGTTTTTCTATTTCTTTTTAACCCATAACTGGCCACCTTGTTCCTGTACCTGTGCATTTGAATCCTTGGTGAGCGATTCCATGGAGCATGGACCCACAGTGATCGCAGAATGTGGGTGTCAGATAGGTCCATATTTCCCATTTGTGCTTCGCAGACATCGCCTACTCGACATCGGACAGAGATAAAAAGAACAAAAAAAAATACACATAGAAAAAAGGAATGATGTTTACGAAATTGTTGAGAAAAGCAAATTAATTTTTGACTTAATGTTTTTTTATTAATTTAATGTTGATAATGTTTTTAAATAATAAAAAAAATATATAAAGTGTAGTCTGTAGTACATTAGTCCATTATCACCCGGTTATCAGTAATGACATCTATCATTAGAATCACTAACAATCATAAAAATAATAAAAAAAATTACAGTGACTGGGAATGGATTGTTTTTTTTTTAAAGCGCTTATGAGGTAGGACACGATATTTGCGTATTTATACCTACATATCAGTTTTGATATCATTCGTTCTAGAGAGAAAACATTTTTATACTTATTTTGCAAAATTGGTCCATATTGGATAAATCGCGCGCGTCAAAGTTTTGATAGGTAATCGAGTATCTGTCAATTCGAGGTGTGATTTCGCGAGGATTTTCGTCAAGTTTTTGACGCAATATGACGAGCAGATTTCCGGTGATAACAGCTTACGCACACGAAAATATCAAAGAAATCATATAGGCACGTATTATGAATAAAAAGATTTTATCTCGAAACATTTCTAATGTTATAAATTTGACAGAAATCCATAACTACTATTCATCTATTTTGTTAGTATGTAGTTTTTAATTATCGAACTTAAAAAAAAAATTAACTGATTTTAGAATTTTTTTTTTTATTAAACCATAAGTTTACATAAATTCCAGCCGAGCTCGAGTGACTTTGGAACCATAAATTGCAAACTAGCAAATTGATAAGAATCTTAGAAAACTTACATATTAAGGTATTCTTTTATATAATATATTGTCAAATCAACTTCATTTAGCGTTTTTCACTACTGATTAGGGTCCGGTAAATTGTATTCAATCCTATGAGGCACTTACAAAAAATTATCGTATAACATTTCCGATCTTGATTTGTTGAAGTAAAAATTATTTTAAATTAAGACATTTTTGACAGCTAAACAAGTTCAAAAGAGTTAAAAAAAAATGAATCCACTTTCTCTCACTCTGTTATATTTCTCCAAAATAAATTGAAGAGTTCTTGTTCGCACCTAAGTAATTGCCTTAAACAGATTGATTGATATAAGAAAGAATAGTCAAGAAGCGAATCTTATTAGAATACCCATTGTTTCTCTATGAGAAACGACAAGATATTACAATACGATGGAATCGTTTGAAAACATTGAAAAATTAACACAGAGGGGTAAGTGACTAGGTGACATGTCGAATTGAGTTTGTGATACCAAAGAACTCAGACAGAACAAAAAAAGTTAATCAATTAGGTACTAACTGAACAAAAATGTAGTGTGGGTATACTTATTTCAAATTGACACAGACCTAATTATCAAGATTGGTCAATTTCAAATGCTCGAATTTCTCCCTAGAACTAATTTGAAAGGTTTGATTTATTATCTACTATTTTCAAGAAGACCCGTGAAATCTAGATATTGGTCATAATGTCTGTAGTCTGTCTGTCAAGTAGCTACCTACTCTAGTGCCTATGATGAAACCGTCGTGGAAAAGTGACGCAAAAACTAAATTTAATCAAGTACCTATAGCGTTAGGTTAAAAATTTGTTTATTTCTTATTTTTCGATCCAATTTATGTCAATTCTATAATTTAATTTATATTTTTTAATGTTTTTTTTTATCATTTTAGTTTGTTTATTTATAAAAGACGGACAAACATCTATCTAAAAAAAAGAACAGGAATCGCAAATCTACGGGGATCAAAATAACAATTACGAATTATTAATAATAAAAATATCAAAAAATACAACACCGTGTCTAAAAAAGTCGATATTTTACTGCAGTTGTAAAAGCTATGTTACACAGTTTGTGGAATTTCTGTAGGTTATGAATCAAAAGTATAACAATAATTATAATTAAAAAAAAAAACAAATATACAATATTTAAAAGATGCATTCCTTGAAAAACATTGAACAGCAAAAATATAAAAAGAGACACGTATGTCTATTTTGTAAATTTGTGTTCGATACAAAAATACATCTATCTGGATGAGTAAAATGTGTTTGGACTTTATATATTGTCTGAGTGGTTAACAAATTAAAACATAAGCGTTTGTTCGTGAATTAAGTTTTCACAGTATAAAAATAAGTTAACTGTATAGGTTTTCACTGGTGTCAACAAAGAGGCGAAGATAGCATGAGAAAAAGCGCTAGCCGTGATAAGATGAAAAGCTGAAAAGCAAAACTAAAAAATAAACACGCACACACATGGAACGATCGATCACACGCACACGCACAAAAGATCAAGTGTTCAAAAAAAATGTGAAGAGTTAAACATAATATTAGTTTTGTTCAGTATAGGAAAACACACAAATATATTGCAGTTATATCTAGATAAATAACTGTCAAATTTCCTGCAAAAAATAGTGAAAAAAATTGTTTTTTTTTCTTGACCAACAGGGCTGACAAGTGACAACTTCATGTAAAGTGCATTTCCAATTTGTTAAGTAGCAAGTCAAAAGTAAGGGTGAAAAGTGGTTATTTGTTATTTTCTTATTGAAACAGGGTGCGCGCACCTCCAATCACGATAGGTATGCTAAAAACAGCTTCTATCATTAACACCTGCACTACACTACTTATTCTTATGAATCTGTGCTCACTCGAAGTGAACACAAATACACTTTTGCTATCTTTCACACTAAGCTTGTGTCGTGAAAATGGAAATAGTCGGTACCACCGGGATTCGAACCCACGACCAATACGCCGTGCGTACGAAAGCCGCCGATTGATACCACTGGACTACCAACCGCCTACAGTTCATACTTCGCTAAGTGGAAACGCTCCAAAACTAAGAAACCTTTGCTATTATTAGGTAGATCTCAGTTTTTTCAAGTTCGTTTAATATTATGAGATTACTATTAAGCAAAGATGGAGATTGTCAAACTTTTTGGTCTAAAAAATTTACGAAAACTATAGATAATGAACTGCCGATTTTGCGTGTTCTCCTATACGATACAATTATACAAACTGGCATAATACAGTATTGTGTGAGAGAATTAAAAAATGTAACATCGAAAATTTATATAAAAAGTGGGTTTATGAAAAAAAAAACATATTCACACAAGTATGAAAAATAATTGAATGAGATTCACACAGATAAAAATGCGTGCAACGTAGTCAGAACCAAATTCACAAAATCCAGCCCCCTCCCACCTCATACACGAAATTAATTGTGTATAAACTTGTATTAACAAAAATGTATAAAACACCCATAATATGAGCATTAAAAACATTGCTTGGTGAATAAAAAATATCAATATTCATATTCTGTGTTAATTACCTACGCAAGCAATGTTTTTGATGTTCGTCATTCGATCCCAAAAACCAACAGAAAAAATAAATTATATTATGCAGGTCAAATCTTCTAATATTTTTGATGAATTTTTAATCCGTTCGCGATAAGTGCTGAGATTTCAGGCTCCCCTCCCTTTATGGCCTTTAAATCACGTAGGTATATTTATGTTTTTGTTAAAAAAAAAACTATCAAAATTTAATAAAAAGTATTAGAAAAAACACACGTAATTTTATCACTACCCCGCCCCACCGTGATTTTATCCGAAACCTCCAATGAACTAGCGTCATTTTTAAGGATGATTCTATTGTCACAGTCTTTAAAAAAACGAGACAATTTTAATTGTTTTGTACAACTGGATAAAAAACTGTCATTGAATGTACATAACTTACATTAAAAGAAAAAAATGGACCTATATTTCGTTTTACCGGATTTGACCTGCATACATCCCGAGCCAAAAACAAAGTTAGTTTATTATACAATAATAATTAATTATTATATTATGAAAGAGATGTTGGATAATGCTATGTTACAGAATGTTATTGGAGTTTTCCAAATCCGTGCTGACGGTTTCCTTTACCTTGACATTTCAAACCCTGATGGATGAGCCCGTAGAGCAGAGAACCACAATGGTCGCAGAACGCCGGCGAGGAGTATGTGTGGGCCTTGAAATCGTGCTTTGTTCTGGTGTCCTAAGCCACAATACCATGTAATGACAACACACAATTCTATTTGGAACACAGACAGTTGGACTACATCAAGAAACAAATGCAACTGTGCACTGCTTAATCAGCTTCACACTGTGCTTTTCAACAATCATTATTTATTGTACAGTGATTTTATTTTATTAACTAAATAATGATAATTATTAAAATTTATTTTTCCCACCTTTTTAAATGAAATGTATTTATGTAACCATAATCCCAGCAGATTCTATACCTAATTCAATCGTTTGAATTTTGATTGAATGGGACCCAAATTATTTAAAGAAGTGCATTGTCATCTATTCTAAACAGTGAAAATTACTCGGTAGTCGGCCAGTAAGTTAAAAAAAATCGTTCAAATTTAAATTAACAAACAAACAAAGATGTATTATATAGAATACAGAACCAACAATTTGATGTTTTCATGAAATAAATTAAAAAAATATATCTATTTTAAATTCAATTAATATTTCAATTAATTATAAAACATGTTAATTTATAACACTAAAAGTATTGCAGGAGTTCACTATTGAGCTTATTTAAAACAATTATGAGTTTCAAAACAATTTGTTTTGAGCACATTCAATTAATTGTTTATCTAGTCGGTTAAGTTAGTAACAAAACGATTAATATTTTTGCTGGAACAACCCACAAAACAAAAATACGAGTCATTAAAAAGGTGGTAAATATTCTGAACTTTAAACATAATATTATGAATTAATTTAACATTTTCTTATATCCAAATACAAAATCAGAGTGCGTAGTTTTTTATTGTAGGTACAACATAAGTTAATTCAATACAAAACTATAAGAACCAACTAAGTGTTTTTTTTTCACTAGCAAATCTATAATCAAACAAGTGCTCTTTTGTGACAAATATTTAGCTGCCCTATACCCCTATTCACTATCAGATCCGTTAAAATATGGAACCCGCCGAAAAAGTGTATGAAAAAAGTAACTTTTAACCGATTGTTCCACTTGAATTATCGCAATTCCTCTAAAATGACCCGCTAATCGATCAATTTAAGCGGCACCTTAGAAGACCTGCCAAAATTTTAGAGGAACCGCTTATATTATGTCAAAATCGTGTCTTATTTTCAGTCACCTTCCTTAAAAACAACAATCTATACAAAAAAGTCATTATTTTCAGTTAATAATCATTTTGCTCTTGTTTTCATCACAAAAAATACGTCAATAGTGTTATATTTCTTGATCAAGATGAATTTGTTTGAAATAAAAAATGGAAATTTGGCGGCCATGATGATAATTTTGACATGGGGAAATTCTTCGTTTGAAATCACTTGCAGCTATATTCACTTCGGTCGATTTCTTAAGGAATATCGCTTGGATTGGTTGAAATCACATGGGATTGCCCGCGAAATTCAAAATTTTAGTTGATGCTAAATTTTAGCGGATCGATAGGGAATAGGGGTACTAGTTTGCGTTCTAAATACATCAATAATAAAAATTATTTAACCTTTCGAAAACAAGAGCAAATACACAAGTTTTTTTTCAAACTACCTGTATCTTTTAATCAATCACTTCTTTTTTTAGCCAACAAAGAAATATACGGACACCTTTTATTATGATTTGCGATGTACCCACCTCAATCAAACTGTGGGGCACTTTACAAAAAAAAAGCGCCGACCCTTGTCACGTCAACTAGAAACTAAAAGCTTTCACTGACCAGAATTACAACCAAACCAGATAAAAACAAAAAGTCTTTTTTATACCGTCTTATAATAATTAAACATGTTTTCAAACTGTTATGTTATATTATGGAAGTTACACACTTTTACAATGATAACTGATAAGCCCGAGTGCTTTTGTCGACGTCGCTTTTCTAGCCCAGCTTTTGTATATGAGTTCCGTGAACCTAGTTCTGGCTAGGTCGATTAGCGAGTAATTATTTAGTAGCTTGCAGACATTTACTATATTTATTATACAATTATCAAATATTACAAGTGAAAGTGCAACTACGTAGGTTGAACAAAACGAACAATGCTTCAATAGTGCTACGAGCATGTATTGATAAAAAAGTTAGTTTTCATAGACAATATCCTATCACAACTGTTTTTTGTAATAGGAAGTAATATTCTGGTGTGGTTGTATTTCGGTGAAAGCAATCCCGTAAAAGAAGGATTCCCTCCAAGACAAAATGTTAGACACAAACACATTATAACACGAGCTACAGATGTCCCAGTAGCGGTACCCAGGTAGGCCTATAGTTAATTCTTGGCTGGTAAATGAAATAATAACATTGCTTTTCCAATTTGCACCGGATGTCGAGGATGTGGGTAGAGCCCGGCTCTCTCAAAGTAAATTGGATTATTAAAACATACCACCCACACAGCCATACACCGAGTTTCAGGGGGGTGTTTTTTTTTTTTATGAAACAAAACAATAACCGACATCTCTAAATTCAATATTAATATTTTTGTTTCAATATTGGAAGGCTGTCGTTCGTTTGACGAAGGGTCAAAGGAGGAGGTTTCTATCAAACTTGGCTGATCAAATATATTTGGTAGAAAATTCTATAAAATAACTGATCAATGGAAAGGTAGAGATCGTGGTCCAAATAAGTCAGCGAATGGTTACCAATATTCGAAGCTTAGTGATTGCCTACTATTTTAGCAACGTTTTTCTCAGACATTTCATGGATTCAATCGCTTGATTTCATCTGTCAATGTCTTGTCTTGATTCATCTCTCAAGATTTGCTACCTGATCCATGACATCAGTAAATTTTGTTTGGCGTTTAATCTATCCGTTTCTCTTATTATTTATGTTTAGACTAACTTGGAGAATGTGTTTTTTCCATGATTCACTGCGTACCTCTGTTTAAGTGTCATAAAAAGTCAAAACCGACAGTTTGGAAGCTTCAAACAAATTTCTTGTAAATCGTGTCGAGTTCTTTCTTATATAGATCACGAACATCTTTCAAAAGTTGATAAGGTCAACCTTATTCGTCTTAACTTTTCCGCAGTCCTATATTAAGCTATCGAGTTAAAGTTTGAAGACGCTAACTAAAAGGGTAAAGGTTTTTTTTTTAAATAGAAACATGTCTACTTAGGATATATTGCGTAGGAGAAGACATGAGAATTATTATGAAATGTCACCGACATGTTTTGAATCATATCTCGCTCGAGTGAAGTGTGTAGACATTTTAATAAAACGAGGGCGCGTTTTCAGCTGATATTTTTCATAACGAAATACGCCACGGCACATAGAAAGAATACGACATTGTTCGGGGGGAAAATAACGAGATATTCAAAGGCTGTTCTATCCGTAGACGTCAGAGCATACATACTTTCATCTGCAAATCGAACAATGATGAAAATATATGCGGGAGAGTTCTCCCTCATCGACAATAAATAATATTCCCAATCGTCAAAACGTGTCGAAACGAGAAGTTTAATATAAGACAGGGTTAAATTAGAAATTAGGCAGAAAGCAGATAAGCCTTAAAGCAATACATCGCTATAATTATTATATCATTATTTTTTTATTGCTCGCCTTAGAGCAATACATCGCTGTAATTATTATATCATTCTTTTTTTATTGCTCGCATCGTTCGGATAAAAATGTCCTCTAGAGACCAACTTTGGTAGCCTGGTTCTCTTAGGCGAAAGTTATTATCAAGTAAGTCCCGGGTTCGATAACCGATCTGGACAGATTTTCTACGCGTTTTACATACAGTTGAAATTTTCTACCCAATGTTGGCCTATAACAGACTGGAGGGAAGCGATTTGTCCGGCGGCTATAATATACTAACCTTTACATAGAATGTTATTCGATGAATTCATTGACTTAATTGAAGCTTACATTATATTTTGGCCCTTTTAGTTACGTCAGTGTTTTTTTTTTAATTTGATAAAGTCAAAATATAAATCATTTTCTTTTGCTTGTGCCGTATTAGGTCTACCCGACGTTGGCAACCACTGCGAAGGCTTCTTGGTCACGCGCCAGCCGGAAAAACTCCTCCACCGTTCCACTACGCCTACGGCTAGGACCTCTTCGACCATCTACCTTTCCCATATAAATTATGAACAATGCTAATCGTTGTTCCAAATATTAAGAATAATTAAAAACAGGAGATCATCTCCCGTTAAAACCGTAACAGCTATAATCCATATTAAGAGTATTATCTGCAGTTACTTTTATTGGTTAATTATATGAACATAATAAATATAATATATTGGAAGAGGCAAAAACATCTCAACTTATACTGAGAATCCTTTGGATTCTATTGAACTTCTGATTTCAAAAATCCACTTAAGTAAATCATAACGGTGCATAAAATTAGTTTTGGAAAAACAATGTTGTTATATATGCCCAAAAAATTATATTATAAATTACCGCAAACATCCGAACGAAACCTTCTTGCTTTCGATGTTTTCAGATGCCTAAAAATGTATTACACCCCCTTTATGCCATTCAAAATGCACAATGATGTAAAAAAAAAGTGAACCATAAACAATAATAAATAAAACATAAACACAAGGACGTTAAATAAAAAATTGTGAGCACTTTATGAGGAGCCAGCATTTTAATGTATTTTATATTTTTGGTATGCGAATGTTTGAATTAAAAATTCAAAATATACAAATAAATTTTCTTTTGTATAAATGTTTGTCAATTTTGTAACTGAAATTGAATATATTTATTTAAGTATTTCATCAACATAAAAGATATAAAGGAAGATGCAACTTACATCCGAATCCGCTCCTTTGTCGGCCCCAGGGCAGGTGAATGTCACATATTCGTGACATCGCTTGTGAACGACAAAACTGCAAACTGAAAAGAGAAAAATATACTAATATTAAAACGTGATTATTAATTCATTTGTAAAATATAGTAAAAAGGTGAAATTGATTTATGTTTAGACGCTTTGATCTCAGAAACTATCCATCGGATTAAAAAAAAAATTTCATTTGATATCCTATATTTTTTAGAGAAGACTTAAGTAGACTATTTAAAATCACGTTGCGACTCTTAGAAACTTACTTGCTTTTTGTACATTTATTGGGAAGAAAAACTACACGACTGGCAACACTGCAAATTAGTTTGACAGTGACGTTTATGGCCATAGAGTATCGAGACATAGTAATATAATATATAAAAATTGGTCGCTGTTCGCAACTTGCTAAAACTAGATACTTAAAGAGTGAGCCGATTTGATTTTAATGTTGATTCCAAAAGATGAATTTAATATTTTCATACAAATTGTTCCCACTTGTAATTGCGACGAAATAAAAATTGTGATTTTTATATTGTGGGTGATTGGAAATGAATAAGATAGGCTTACGAGGTAGGTACGACGGCATCATGAACGACGTTATACACCAGCGTACACAGCAGAGGCCCATCACTCCTATCATTATGGAGTGGATACGAACTCATCGGCTGGGACATTTGTAAAGGATGCCGAATGACAATTGGCCGAGGAGAGCGCTGTTCTTGCTCCCAACCCGAAGACAAGGAAGAACCTCCCACACCACGTTTCGTTATTTCACAGCAGCGCTGAGAGATTTGATCGACCGGTGGAGGGCTCTAGTTGCCTCCCTATGCCTAAGTGGGGTCAAAAGGGGAATAGCTATCTATCTATGAGGTAGATAATTCGACATTTACTGAGTCCTCGTCAATTGACTTTCAAAATATTGCACACAAGATCGATAGTTGCTCTCACATAGAAATTTGTAAACAAACAAATAAGCCAACACTTTCAAATACAATAATGTGTTGGGGTAAATTTGAATGCAATTAGATGCATGGCTTGATTTGTGGTTGCGCGTAGGTACCCAGTATATGCACCATCAAACAATATACAAGATTTCAATAAAAATAACCCCACTAACGGGCGAAAATACATAGTGCAATCGTTGATTTAATATTTTATGTTGTTGATAGATGGTGTGCGATGGTATGCTTAGACAATAATTTTGCAACGGTTACATTTAACGATAGAATATTTTTATTGAAATTTTAAATCTCATAAAACATTGTGTTTTCTATTCGATTAATTCAAATATTCGAACGATTTCTAGGTTTAAAAATATGAAATGAATTATTGATGAATGCCAGAGAAATGTAAGTCAGCGAAAAAGCCGCCTGAAGTCACTCATATTATATGTTCTTATGATTGTTCCCATACGGGCTAATCAAAGTTCCCAGATGCTCATTTCATTCGTAAGTTCAGTTTTATGAAAGAAAGTTTGTTTATAACAGACGAGAATGGTTTTTGTTTGAATAAAACCGAAATTGGTTGTTCATAAAACTTTATTCGATGGTTTATTTTATTTATTAAATATCTGATTTTGAGAGGCGAGACAATTATTGTGGATTTACAGGGTAAACACCCTGTAAATCCAATCATAAGGAAAAAAATGTAAAGACCAAATAAACTCTTTATGAAAACCAAACCTACTTATCTTTTCTTTGAACAAAGTTATATGCAATCAAAATGGTAGCGGGACTTTTCCCCACCCTTTACATGCCCTAGCTCACAATCAAGAAATGCAACTGTTTTGATCAAACCATTTACAAATTTTTACTTCGTGAATTCCAAAACCTTACAAAAACAAACTGTTGAACTATCTTGTAACGTTTTTGTCACAATCATTAATCAGAAACAACAATACAGACATTTAAATACTAAAAATAGAAAAAAAACTAACAAAGGATCTTCCAATAAATAAATAAATACGATAAAAAAACTTAAATAGCTATCTATATCGACCAACAATGAGTGAAACACTTAGAAATTCTAAAGAATAGGAATTAATTCGACATATTTAGAGGAAAAATGATAAAATATTATACACGAGTGTGTGTATGAGTGTGTATATGGAACAAGCAATTTTCTTCTTTTGTCATTCAACAGAATGTAAAAATGGCAAATCTATTCAACTAGAAGACTTCCTCCGTCACAGTGTGACGAAACATTCCACCCGTTTACACTTTTTTTAAATAATAGCTAGCTTTTCCGACAGACTTCGTCCTGTAGTACCTAGTCCTTACTATGAATACTCATTTCGAATTTGTAATTTATACAAAAAAAAACGTTTAAAATATGTTTGAATGTTATAAAAATATTTCTGAAAGTTAGAAAAAATTCCATTAAAAACTAATATAACTTTTGATTCGCTTGATGCACAGATCCTAAAATTTCATAAAATATAGAATACTTTAAGCCTACAAAAGTCAGGAGTAATTTTACTTAATTTTTTCACATATCTCGAAAACTATAAAAGCTAGAACCCTAAAAATGTGTATGTATATAGAAAAATACAATATCTCAAATTAAATTTAATGAAAAAGTTCCAGGGTTTCTCAAACTTTTTTTATAAAGAAAAATATTTTTTATGACAAATTTACGAGTTTCAATGCCTATATTTCAGAATTTTATAAAAATATCGGAAAATGCTGAAACACATCAACTAGATAATTTAATTTTCTATAAAAAGTATATACATTATAGCAGTAAATCTCAAACTTATCTTAACAATTTTTGTACGAATTTAATTTATTGACGACATCGTTTCATACAATAAACATACCGACTAAGGCCATCGACAGTTGGATCTCATGTTTACATGCAACTAGTTTTTATAAAAATTATATCTAAGACGTCGAAATACTTACATATATATCGCCATCTAGTCAAAACTCTTGAAAGTTATATATTACGCTCAGCAAAAATATACAATACGTTTTCTGACCGCGTTACAGAACCAATGACCTCGGTTATTATACCTATGATACCCAATTTAATAGGTCGGTGTGAGTGTGTACGACAAGTCTTGTTGGTTCCATTACCATAAACAGCGCACACACAGACACAGCCGCGTTTCGATAACGGGAAGCTATCAATATTTCATACGGTATTCAATAACGATACATCTAATTTATTCATTCGCAAGAAAGAAAATAACAGCTTTTCCTAAGGTTATATTCATTGCTGGTGAACGGATTTGGCGCGACATTTCATTTTAAATGGGGTAAACTTCAGAAATGTTAAATCTGAATGGCCTCTTGCATTGTGGTGTTAAATTTCAGCTGTGCTTCAACCGCTTTGTCGGTCTATTTGGGAGCCGTCTTCTACATATATACAGATTTGGAAATAAGTCCATTTCCACACACAATTTTAAATGCCTTCCCCCTCCTTGGCGACGCCCTTGCTGAGAACCTATAAAGCATTGCTTCATAGAGTCTTATTTCTGAAATTTGCTCAATTTCTAGCATATTTCACGGATCTTGGGATTCAAGTGCTCTCAGCGTCAATCTCCCGCATTCAAGGCTTACACCCGTATGCAGATGATTTTCTAACACTTTGGTAACTATGGGACATCTTGTTATTACGTCAAGATGACGTCACGTTTACTCAAGTCTTGATCCAATCCATACAAATAGTCAACACTTCGTGTGATGCCATCTTGTTACAACACTCAACGTTTGATTGTAGAAATTATACTGCATACGGGTATTAATCGAGTCAAAAATTGACTTCACTACATGACACGAGTGTGGGCTACTGCTCGAATCAAAAAGGCCCAACTGATTGGATGTAACAAATGTCAGTTATAGTGAAACGTTTGAGTTAAATATTATCAGAGGCGTGTTCTCTTAAACCATCCCTTGCGAGTCACGGGAAGACGGTCGAAAGCCCAATGTAGTTCAAAAGAGCCTAAAAGTTCTTACGTATAATTTAAATCTATTTGCGTAGTACTTGTTCGTTACCGATAAAGCATGTTTGCTGAATAATCCTCGAACTCTCCTTTTTCCTTAAATGTATATTCGTCTCCAAACAAATGAAAGTTTTCCCGATGATATAACCGGGAAGACGGTCAAAGCCCAAAGTAGTTCAAAAGAACCTGAAATTATTTAAGTTTGATTTACATCTATTTGCGTTACACTTGTTCGTTACCGATAAATCCTGTTGAATAATCCTCTAACTATCCTGTTTGCCTTTAATGAATATTCGTCTCCAAACAAGCGAAAGAGTTACCCGATGATGTAATCTTTTCGCCTAATTAATTCAACTCAATCAGTGCTAACAGAGATAAGTGGCTGAGCTGAGATAATACACTGTAATTCACAAACGATCTTCAAGATTATCAAGTTACTAATTTTAACAAAAAAGTCACAACTATTCGTAAGTATATAAACGTAAAGATTGAATGACAGGACTCTGATATTGAGGATAGTTTTCCAACGAGTCCTTTGTGATGATCTTTCGAACTGATTTCTTTTTGAAAATATCTGTTCGTAGTCTTGTTTATAGGTTGAGCTATGAAAAAGCTTTCGTAAATATGCGAAAAGGCGCGATCGAACGAGAATGACGCGGATCAAATAGTATAATAGAACGTCAGAATCAAATAAATAGGAGAGGTTGTATAAGAAAATTTATGTTGGAATTCTTGGAAGAAAACAGGTGCTTCTGAATTAGAAATAAGCGGAATGAAATGAGTCCTAATATTATCTTTCCACGTATTCCCTTTACACAGTCTTTCCGTATATTCTTCGTATAGCTCTCATCTCTACAGAAATGCTTTTATAATTCTTTTGTCCATGTCCACGTTTCACATCCGTACATCATTGATGGTAACAGAAGTGAGACGTTGTTGTTTCTCATAATAGATCTTAGTGCACCACGCACCCTGCTAACAGCCACTATTCATCGTCCAATTTCTTGTTTCATTTTTTACCATCCCTACTAAACATAGGTACGTTCTAAATAAACATACTAATTTACTTGCTCAAGACATTAATTTAATATGGTTATTGTCAAATTGGTTCTTTCTTCATCCCCTTTAAAAACGTTTGTTTTGTTTTTGACATTTTAAGAGCGTTTCTTGCACAATTTTCAAACACACATTCACACAAGTTCTTGGAAATCATTTTCATCCTCAGACGTATGCACTCAATCACCCACATACATGTTTCAAAGTGGACTTGAATATCAGCCGCTGAAGTAGAAGAAAGCAAGAAGAAGAATAGGTAACTAATAAAAGCAAAGAAGAATGTGGTAATATTATATTAAAGGCAATAATTCGAAGAAGACGTGCGCGGTAATAAATAATTCGTTGTTAGGGAAAATTTGTAGGGTAATATAATTTTGGGTTGTGTAGTTAGCAGCCGAGAGAAAATAATAAAACATTTTTTACTAATAATATGTGGGCGT
The DNA here is from genome assembly GCA_963576905.1 of Mystacides longicornis. NCBI lineage: Eukaryota > Metazoa > Arthropoda > Insecta > Trichoptera > Leptoceridae > Mystacides > Mystacides longicornis. The sequence continues at coordinate 14,768,725 of OY756438.1, forward strand.
CTGATAAGTAATTTATTTCCATACTAAATAAAGCGCAGGGCGTGGGAAGCAGAGAGAATCCAATTTACAGGTTCATTGAATAAAAAATAAAGGTAGAAAAAGTTTTATAATAAAAGTGGTTCATGGAACACATCCTCGGTATTAGAATTTACAATGAGACGGAATACCGTTGCGCGAATACGAACCTCCGCGGTCGCAAAAAAATGGACATAAAGATGAACGCTTTGAGTTCTTTTGATTAGTATTTTGCTCTCTTTTCGACATCACTTTCCTTAAGGTCCCTGCTGTATTCCCCTGATGTTCGACAACAATGAAGCGAGTGGTTTTCCTGGTTCCCAGCTTTCAACCACAAGGTCTATAGCTCATGGGCGTTATAATATCGATCTTCTTCAGCTCACCAAAATAATCAGCCATTCAAATTTTAAAACAAAATGCTTTTTCTACTTTTTCCTTGCTTGTATGCACAGTTTTCGAAACTACTTTATAATCTCGTGCAAGAAATTTCTAGTTAATAAATAATTATGTCGGAAACGAAAATTTTCTTCCACATAATTGTCTATACCATAATATGCTGCTTTAAAAGAACGGAAATGGTTGGTGGCCCAGCGGTCACAACGCCGTACTTTCGTACTGTTTCGTGCGGACGACGTCGTGGTTCGATCCCAGGTGCCGACCATCTTCCTCTTTCACGACACAAGCTTTAAGTAGCTTACTGTGAAAGAGTCAAGGAGTGTATTTGTGTTCACTTTGAGTGAGCACAGATTCATTTAATTTAAAAAAAAAAAAAAAGCTACCTATAGTATTAATATACCACAACCTTTAAATTTATTTATTAGGCATTTTGACAATATTAAGAATACGTTATTTTTTTTATTTGAGATCTCTTTTCATTCAAAAAGTGTTGGACAAAAAACTTATTGTAAGAAGTAGGCAGTGGGATCGGACCTCCAATTTTTTCTAGAGTTCTTACTTGTTTCAAGAATTTGAAGGAAAAGGAAGTGAATAGCAACATCATCAGTAAAATTAATAAAAAATTAAACCTCCTTCGTTGGTTATTTCCTTGAAAATTTATAAACTAACAACCACCACAAAATTGGTTCGAAAAACGATCTCCTCCCTAACAAGGAAAGCTGTTTTTTTTTCAAAGAAAAAAAAATAAAATCAAATGACGAAACATTTATCCGAATGTTATACAATTTTCGTTTTATCGATCGACACTCAATTGTTCTTCACATAAAAATACCACGACTCCCGGGAGGGGTTCTCTTTTTTTTATGTAAATTTAAAAGAACGAACGTGACTTTTTTGATTGTGTTAAGAACGACAAAGGGAATATATTCCGGGTCCCCAAAGAGTCGAGCTGTTTAACCATTACCCAAAGAGAAGCAATCGTAAAAATGGAATTATTATTGATTGTCTACTTAGAAGTGTAGACGCGCGTTTCACGAAACACTTCGCTTACTTCTAGTTTGTTAAATTGAGAAGCCCACGGTCTCCAATGTCCGAATTTCTCAAGAAAACTCTGATAACAAAGTTTTGCACATTATGTGAATTCTATACATCGCTGAAGGTGGAGTAGGATCAGATAAGCAGCTGATGTAGAACTTTGAGAAAAGTACTATCATAATGGATACAATTCCAGCCCCCGAAATCTAAAAGTCATTTCATTCACATTTGAATGGTACATAAAATAACCGGTTTATACCAAAATCAAGTACTTCATCTAAAATACTACGTACCTACCTACGTTTTCGATTTCTACGAGTATTTTTTTTTATCAAAGTTTAGTGTCGAGACGAAATGTAAACTGTTTGAGGCGTGTTTGTTGCCCATTCTCGTGTATGGGTGTTAGTCCTGGCACCTGACCAAAGCCCAGGCATAAAAAGTCTCAGCATTCGAAATGAAGTGCAGTCAGGAGATTTGGGTATAAGATGGTACCACCGCATCACGACGACGCTATATGCCGGCGCACCCAGCGTGAGTCCATCACTTCTACCATTATGGGGAAGAGATGGACTTGGCTGGGACATGTGTTAAGGATGCCGAATGACAGTTGGCCGAGGAGAGCGCTGTTCTTCTTCCCATCAGGGTCCCGAAGACCCTCTCATACTGTGTTCCGCTCCTTCAAAGCAGAGCTAAGGAATCTGGACATGGTGTGGGAGGAGGTCATAAACATTGCGCAAGATCGAGCGCAATGGAGAGCTCTTGTAGCCTCCCTATGCCCCTAAGTAGGGCGTAAAGGTAGTTTGGATTTTTGGAAATCAACCTTTTTGATTTTATCAAAATGTTGTCAAAAAGGTCACAAAATTCAGTTACTTTATACACCTCTAGATATTTTATTTCGGGTACAGAAATTTGATAACAAAACAAAATTTATATCACGGATAATTCATTTTCCAGGTTCAAAAACAAGACGAGAAATTATTCCACAAACTGGCCGGCTAAAAGGAAATTTGAAAATTCTTACATTGAATTAATTCAGTACAGTATGGTGATGATTAATTAAAACAATTCGTGTAAACAAGAAATAGTTATAAAGAGCACACACATAACGTTTTATAGGCGTTGGAACACTACAAAGTTTCATAATCAGTTTATGTAAATTTTTCAATAAGGCAGCACATGGTATGTTGCAATTACGATAGTAATTCTACTACACGGTTAAAGCCTAGTTCACACTGGTGGAGTATTTTAGTAGTAAGTAAGTTAGTAACTAAACGCGCCTGACACCTAAAATTTAGTCGAGTAGATTAGTCGGCAGTTTACCCACTTTTGCGCCCCACCAAGCGTCACTGGCCACTAGCTAAACGTGAGCGAACATATAGTTTTAGTCAAGATCATTAGTTGCAACAATAATTGGCGTAAATTGAATGAAACTTCAAATTTTTATTCATAAATATTAGAAAAATAATAAAAAATAAAAGACCGATTGGGAGACCGCAAAAGAGATGGGTGGATGATGTGGTTCCTGTCGCGGAGAAAAACTGGTTGAAAACTGCGCAGGACAGAAAGTGGTGGAAAACTTTGGAAGAGGCCTACATCCAGCAGTGGAGGGACGGCTGACAAAGAAGAAAGAAGAAGAAGAAGAAATATTAGAAAAACATGTCAGACACCTGGTATAAAAAGATTCATTCAGTATTTGATTGGCCTATAATTCAGTTATTTCGTCCCTCAAATTTTATTTTATCACGCTGAGAAATGCGAGCAATTTGAGATTTCTTCCCGCAGTAACACTTGTATGTAGGAACTTCTGATCGAAAATCACAATATAAAAATACGTGGAACTAAACAAGTGTTTTTATTCCGTGACATTTTACAATATATTTCTTTGATATTATATTTCCAGCGAATGCATGTTATTACATAATTGCCATAGAAATCATTAACGTGTCGAACAATAGTATAGTTACCTTCTTCTTCTTCTTGAGAATTACCTACTTATTTAAAATATTTCTCGTAGTTGGATTGGTATTTAATGAAAAATGTATGAAATTTTTTCGCACAGCGTTAAGAGTGTTTCTAAGAAAATACAGTTTCGGACGAATTCAAGAAATTATTTTGTTTTATACTTAGCAGAGCATAAATAATAATTTATTAGATCAACACACAGAACGATCTATATTTCACTCTTATCTGACCTTACCAGTCGTCGCCTTCATTGCGGACGGTCGTGCCAACGTGAATTCTTTCGAACCATTGCTCTCCAGGATGTTCTGTCCGCCGCCAGATGTACGGCTCTATGTAAGTGTCGTCGCGTGGATGTTTTGTTTTATTTGGTCGGTCCCGCACATCGGGGATCTGCCCCGTGGTCTTGTACCCGGCGCTCTTCTAACCATTATCAGCCTTTCAAGACAGTCCTCCCCTCTACGTGCTATATGTACAAAGAACTTAATATTCGTTCGAAACAGAGGGACGACCGCATCGTGATGCAGAGTTCTTGAAGAATTGAGAAGTTCGTTATTCTTGCTGTCCAGGGAGTTCTCAGCATTCTCCTCCAGCACCACATCCCGAAAGCGTCTATTCTGTCGTTGTCCCTAGCCCCCAGATTGCACGACTCCACAATCTATATTTTAATACAAAGTATCCAGGTCATAAACATTGCGCAAGATAGAGCGCAATGGAGAGCTCTTGTTGCCTCCCTATGCCCCTGAGTGGGGTGTAAAAGGGAGAATTGATTGATTGATTGATCCAGAGAGAGTTTACGTATATATTGACAGTGATGTCTTCTAACTCCCCCCAACATTGTATTGTATTCGAATAAAGTTTTGGATCGAGTTGCGTGTAATTTAGCTTTAATGTGAATAAGGCTTTAGTACCGGTAGCAGTATCAACTACCAGTACACAGCAGTGGGGCACTAAATTGAATAGGGTCGGACCTGTTGCACGATGTCAAAATGAAAACGTTCTTCTGGTTAATTGGAAAAATAATAATAACTCTATATTGTACAAAAGCGTTCTGGGCACTTTTACAAAGCCTTCCAGCTCTTTTAATAAAGTAAATTACATTACTGAACTTAGTACCGACTAATTAGATGTTTCGAACGTCATAGATCGGAAAGGAAAGTTTAAGAAACCAAATGGGCTCTGTTAAAATGTAAAAGCGTCATTGAAAATCTGTCGAAAATAAATTAATAGCTTTTGATGTTACCCGATTATGGCAATTTTTATTTTACAAAAATGAATCTGTGCTCACTCTTAGTGAACACAAATACACTCTTTGAATCTTTCACAGTAAACAACATACTTAAAGCTTGTGTCGTGAAAGAGGAAGATGGTCGGCACCTGGGATCGAACCCACGACCTCTGAACGAAACCGTACGAAAGCCGGCGTCGTAACCGCTGGGCTACAAACCACTTCCTGATGAAAGCATAAATTTAAAAAGGCCTAGATCCACCTTGTATGTCTTACCATTGATTATACAATCAAATCTACGAACAAACTTGTTCAGTTCAGTATCATGCATACATATGTTGAAGGGAAGGCGTATAGGTGATTGGTCGGCTTTTCGTCACGGGAGAGCTACGAATGCGAGTTCCAATCCTACTTATGATACTTTTCAACGTTTTAGGCCGTTTGATCAAAGCTGAAAGGGTCGAAGTTAGCCGACCACATGTAATAAGCGCATAGCCAAAGAAAATGATAACACTAAACACTTCAAAATGCAAGAAAATGACAAAGATTTTCAACCATTACAATCGAACGCTCTAAAGTAATTAAGTAAATAAGTAATAATATTAACGCAAATTGTCCGGACATTGTATTGGTTGATCATAGGAACGGAATAACATATCTCGTACACCGTATGATAAAATTTTGAAAAAGGCGGAGCAAGACAAGATAATAAAATATCTTGATGTTACTCATTAATACCTTTAGTGATATCGAAGAATGGAGTCATTCCTAAGTCTCTTTAAGACAATCTAGGGAAATTTGAGTATCTGTGGAGGTCTCAGATACCCCATTTAAAAGGCAGTTCTGTGATCCTTACGTAGGATGTTAAGAAAGTTCCTTTCTCTACAGTTAAAAGGTCTATCATGGTTACATTACATCATGATGTTTCATGAGAGACAATAAAACTGATAGTTTTTAATTTATTTTTAGGTATACTTTTTTAATTATTTTTTATGCAATGTTTAGCTTTTTATGATAGTGTTGTGATTATCCGGATAAATGTCTTAAATAAAAATAATTTGTTTCAGAATTTGTGCATAGATCTACAAACGTACATTGGTACATCAGGTAATTACAGATTTCACATTCATCCCGTGCTTTAGTATTTTCAGACAGAGCAAACCCTGAACTTTTCACCTCACTAGTCAAGTATGTCAGCGGAAAACATTTTTTACCATAACTACTTCTTATCTGTGAAAGGAAGAAAGAGCTGCATAAGATTGAACTTTTATACTTTTACAGAAGCGATGGAATGAATTACGTTGAAGATTCATTGTATTGTCGACATTGAATAAAAGGATGTAAGTTAGCAAGCACTTTCGTATGAAAACTTTTAAACGACTCCTTAATGCTTTTTTTCCTACAGAGTGAATTGAAAAGTTTATTTTTACAACAAGCGAAATAGGTATTTATGATTCTGTTCTCCGGGAAACTTTAAATTAAGTCTCGAGTGATTCAGACGAATAGTTGATTAAATAAATTAACGTTTATTTCAATAATATACTGAAGCGCTTAGTGAAGATCGCTTAATTTTATGTATACTAAAATGGCGGACGAGCTAATGTGGACGATGAATCGCGACAATGCAATGTTTAGTATAAGAACTGAAGAAAGCTTCATGATGGACTACGGTCGCGAAAAATCTATTGACTAATAGGTACCATATTCAGCTTTCAGACATCCAACGAGTAAGGTAAGTTTGACATTTTGTAAGAGACTTTCATTTCCACCCAGCCGGTAGCTCTTTCTTGATTAGAATATGAATTCATTATAACTTTATTCCGATTAACTGACTGCACGAGTCTTCTGAGATGGCGAGAGAAATTATTTTTTTCAATCAGGATACACTGATTTTGTTCATAAGGAAGGCGAGATCAAAGGTAAAAGAATAATGCATGTGAGAAATGATATGTGAATAAAGCAGCGAAGGATAGGTTAGGAAGAATCTCTTTTTAAGGAAACGGTGGGAGGGAAACAATTTCAAATTTGTCGGTGTCGGCTACGTACGGTCGGTGCTTCTTAACGGAGCTGAAATGTGAAGAGACAAGGTGAATACAATGAACAAAAATGAAAACTTCCTTTGAACCCCACTTAGGGGCATAGGGAGGCAACAAGAGCTCTACATTGCGCTAGATATTGCGCCTGACCTCCTCCCACACCATGTACAACTCCCTCAGCTCTGCCTTGAAAGAACGGAACACGGTATGAGAGGGTCTTCCACGTCGACACCCTGATGGGAGGAAAAACAGCGCTCTCCTCGGCTGTCATTCGGCATCCTTAACACAATAGTGAAAGTGATGGGTCTGCTGCGTCGTTCACGATGCGGTGGTACCAAACTAAACCAAAGATTCTCCCGAAGTATGTAGTTTGTTTCAGTTACCTTTTGTGCTTTCGCTTTGGTCAGGTGCCAGGACTCACACCCATACAGGAGAATGGGCAACACACACGCATCAAGCGTTTACATTTAGTCTCGACACTAAACGCCGACGAATACAATGAACGGATGATGAATTTCCCTCGGTCAGTTGTGGTCAGCAATTCGGAGGTCCTGAAGAGGATCCATAGTGATAGGAAGTTGCCGACAGGAACACCAAGATCCGTAAGAAGTGATAAGTACCTACTCGCTTCTGAAGCTGGCCAGATGCAGACGTAGTAGAAGACAGCTGTCGTGACTCCACAATCCCGTCATATTCAGACGAGAAGACAACATTTGCCCAAGTATTTGCCAACGTCGAGAGGAACTGACTGGGCGCACTCCAAGTAGAATGTTTTATTATAACGTTTTTGTAAAGTGTGACCGATCTCTCGTTTAAAAAAAGCATGCCTTAACTTAATCTTAATTAGCAAAGCGCAAAGTAGACGAAGATTTCCTGCATAAAATGACATTTAAAAATATGGAAATGGACTTGGGAAAGCTACAAAATAACATGACCAGCTCTGAGCGAATAATTACCATTACTTTTTTATATTCCACAGGGAGTGCGGCAGAGGTGATGTATTATTTCTAAGAAATGGAACGCTAATAAATAATGCAGTTCACTCAGAGACGAAGTAGAAGTGCTCTCTCCGACGAATGCACCGCTCCCAGTGTATTCCGATGAAATCGTAAAGTATAAAATTCAATTTAAATTTTCATTACGAAACAACCCGGGAGTTCTTTCAGTTCAGCGCTGTCTTATTTTAGTTTACTTGGCAGAAGGTTGAGTTAGTATTGTGTTGATACATTTTAATTATCTCTTCTTCAAATGGAACATTAGTATGTAAGTGGAAAAATAACAAAATCATTCAGTATTTAAATGCCATACATACATAATTGTTTTTTGAAGTTTCAGCAATATAAAGATTTTCATGTTGGTAAGTTTGCAACGAGTAAGCAAGGAATCAATCACCTTTGAAAAATAACTCAACTACGACTTTGGCATAGCAAAACTTAATAGATCCTAAAACCCCCCCACTCACCGTTACTCCAAATAATGATGTCATCCATCTTGTTGGGTCGCATAAGCCCTGACTACAACAGCCCTGGGTAGGTATCATAGTTCTGAGCAGAACAAAAATGTTCATACACAATCGTGTTTCCTGTTCATTTAAAAATATTATGAGTCTCTTCGAATATTTAATCCATGGGTCGGCAACCTGCGGCCCGCGGGCCGCATGCGGACGTCGTGACATCTTGGTGCGGCCCGCAAGATTCTCACCGCAACGCACAAATTTATATTTTTTATCGAATTTAAAGAAAAACCACTATGTTAAATCTGTCAAAAGAGTATTTCCGTAGTAAAGGAATATAGCCTGAAGCGACATTATGATATAGAGCACAAAACTAAATTAATTATGTTTTATTTTTAAAACTAAAATATTTGTACATAAATATTGTAGGTATAACTACTGCAAGTGCGGCCCGTACTGATCCCCGTGAAAAATATTTGGCCCTTTTACAACAAAAGGTTGCCGACCCATGATTTAATCCAGCAAATCGTACTTTTGACCTTAAGTGTAAAATAGGAAACCTTTCTGACATCGATGTCTCAAGCAAATCAACTTACAGTGTTGCTGACCATGCCTGTCAGTATAATTCTCCGCTACCTCCTAATATTTGAAGCACACAATCAGTTAACAGTACCTGTTATTAGCTTCCGGCAAACTATATCTAAGAGGAATAATTTCGCGAAACTCTTTCACTTAAGGTTCTTACTCTTTCTCTATATGTTTGTAGGTATGTGTGAATGTATAAATAGTAAATTAAACATACAAACATTCCCCCCGTGAAAGCATTGCCCTCAGCGTTTATTGTTTGTTTGTAAGGACTCCGCGTACAGCACACCTGAGTTCTCCTAATTAATGAAAACACATCGATGTGGGGCTGAGTCTCTCCAATCAGCCCTACAAGTAAGCCTCTCTAATCTTATATATAAACCTAAAAATTAGTCTGTTTGAATGAGATTACCTAAGGAATCTTCCATCACTACCAATCGGATTTGCGTTTTAAATAGCATCTTTTGACATGGGGACGGAAAAACACCCGACACAAAGCCCCCGCTAGAAAACCATCATCTGTATGGGACTAAATCCCCATAATAGTAACGGGAAAGAAAACCTGAAGCAAATCCATACCAACCGGCCTGAACATCGTGGTATAATTTCACCTCGAACGACTGTCCATTATCCAACTACCCCTCTAAACTCTGATTAGGGGAGCCCTTTCTCAGCAGCGTACAAAGTGGGTTAGGATGAAAAATATAAATTTAATTATTTATTCAAATATCAGTGAAAAAGAATAACGCTCAAAAAAGCACGTGCGAGCTATCATAAAAATATATCTTCGGCTACTGAAATATTCCTACGCAAATACCAATTTTGATTTATTTATCAAAGGAGACAACGTTATCCGGAAAAAGCGACATGTAATCAAGACCCCCAAATGTTATATTATGTTTGTACGATGATGAAATCAATCAATCAAATCAAAGGGTAAAAGGTAGGTAACAAGAGCTCTCCATTGCGTCCAATTTTACGTAATGTGCGTGACCTCCTATTGAAGATACTTACTTTCTTAATCCACGGTTGCTCCCAAGGTGGAGAATGCGGTCGCCATGCATATACTTCGCCAAGGATCTATATCCTGGTCTAGATCCAGGGCGTCATTACAGTCGGCATCATCGAAAGCTCTCTTAGTGAGTCTTGCTCTGCCACATCTTTTTGAACAACTCGGTGTTTTTGTTAAATGCCAAGATTCACACCTGTAAAAAAACAGTGGCACTACACAAGCATTAAAAAGAACCATACCGTTGTGGAAGCAAGGCCTAGGGGCAACTAGTACTAAATACATTATTATGAGGAAGGAAGTACGTAATAGCTCAGCGATAGACATCCGTGTGTGTGTATCTACGGTTACGTTATCTGGCAGGCAATATCGATTCCACTCACGCCCAAATATTTCACGATTCGTGTTTATAATGAAAGGGGATCGAAGACAGCGCTGCGTGTATATCATGTGGAAGGCATCTAATGTGTTTTACGATCGGAAGGACCAAATTACACTTATGATGGGCTTTCGCTTTATCACACTTTATACGATTGTTCTTATTCTTGCAGAATACGAAACTAGCTTGCCTCAAGGCAAAATATGTATAAAGTCTATAAAGCGAACTGATTACGAACAAGTTACGAAATGTAAAACAACTCGTTGATGAAAAATAGGTACTGGAAAAGATATGACACAAAAAAGTAGGGGAAAATTCTTTTTATTAATGGGAGGGCTTTTCTCGAAACGGTGAAATCCTTGCCCTTTCAAACACTATTAACCTAGTTTTAGTTACCTGTTTTTTGAGATCTACTTTCGGCAGATCTCCTAAGCCATGCATAAAATTCAGACAAAATAACATACAATGACATGTTTTGTTTTAACCTGTTGGCTTAATGATTATTCAAGTAGTTTTGTACAAAAAGTTTTCTGTAATAATGAAGTAGTTTTTAAGCACTCTTGCATGTGAAGAACCGTCAAGAATTCTCAACCGATATAGATTAAGTTGATGTGATTCTCTAAAGATATTTTGTTAAAATTTTGTGGTGTCTGAATGGGCAAAGATTTTTAATGGATCGCATTAAGACCGTTTGATAAACAACCCTCCAGGGGCTCCAGGTTAACAAATGAACTATTGAATATTTTTATACTGAGAACGGAGTGAAAGATCGCCCACTTAGATATGTAGATGTTTTTTATTAGCTCAAACACTATCGTCAAGTTCTCGTGTAAACATTTTCAAAGATAAACGAAAGCGCTCTAATATTATTATATTACAAGTGTAAAAAAGAAATTTAATTAAATCTATTAAATTTCTTTTTTATTTTTACACTTCCAAGACAAGAAAAGGTGAATTAAAAATAAATAAATACATTTTATAAAAATAATAGGTATGAAGGATTTTTAAGGGCTATGAGTAAGCACGAAAGTTGTTGAAAAAAAAACAGCTACAAACCATAAAAATATCAGTTATGATTCATTAAAGTTTTTAAATTCCACATTTTATGGTTATCCTATTAAAAGTTTATTTGCATTTTGTATTTTTTTATTGTTTTTATCCGTTTTTGAGGCCATCCGCTTTCTTCTTCCTCAGATCTATGTAAGAATGGACTATGCTACACACAGTTTGAATTAATATTGGTCCGAACGTTTAATGCTTCAGATCCGAAATTATTATTTAAACCTTAAAAAAATATTTATGTAAAATTGTACGGTTACTAATTAAGGATCCGTTACGAGATAAATATATCCATGATTCGAATTTCTAAACAGGTCTCGTCGAGGTGGGTTTAGAAATTAGTAATTCAGGACATCCCTCGCGTTTCCACGCAAATGTGAGGAAAATAATATATCACTAATAAAAACCCAGGAGATTATAATTTGAGACGCGAATCAGTTCTTACAAACTATAAAGAGAATATTTCAAAAGGATTTGCGAACAGGAAAGCGTCTTTCCTGAAACCTTTCACATCGAACTGAAAACCCGAACGACGTGTGCAAGGAAGGGTGGTAAAAAGTTAGAAGAATTAGGAATGATTCAAATAGATTAAATTAGATATCAGTTTTTTTTGTGTGAGAAAACGAATGTTAAGGGCAGGAACATTCTTCTTTTTCATCCTTCTTCTTTTCGGAAAGCAAAATAGCTAAAAATCCCTTTTGATAACTTGCATGCAGTTCCGAGAGTTTAAGTCCCTCGCTTCCAAAATTTCATGGTTTGCAAGATCTTAATGCGTTTGAAAACAGCCCCGAGGGTTGAGGAATCCTTTTCAAATTTGAACAGATAATTCGCAAATATCAAACGCGTAGTCTGTCTAAAGAGGATGAAAATATACACGTCATTCAAAATCTATAATAATGTCGAAATTTGCAAGCAAGTCGAGATTTTTTTTATCTTTATTCAGTCATTTTAGTCGCAGTTTCGAACCATACACTACTATAAGAGTTATGGTCAATTCTCATTCAACAACGATAAATAGGTATCCGTCGTTGTTGAATGAGAATGGATCATACGATTAATACCTACAGTTTTGTCGTTGTTGAACGAGAATGGACCAAACGATTAATACAGATTTGTCGTTGTTGAACGAGAATGGACCATACGATTAATACAGATTTGTCGTTGTTGAACGAGAATGGACCATACGGTTAGGTAATAGATTTGTCGTTGAACGAGAATGGACCATACGATTAATACATATTTATCGTTGTTGAACGAGAATGAACCATATGGAGGTGATTTTACATACGGGAGGGGAGCTAAAAAGTAGCCAAAAATCATACGTGATTAGTGGACTAATTAATCGAAACAAAAACGCCCTAAAATAATTTTTAACTCATTATACCGCTGCGGCGGTTATCAAAAGTCGATTTTTTATGTTTACATACGTCTGCTGTTGGATTGGGTTAGGTTATGTTTGTATAAAAAATTACACTCGTAATTCCATAGTCTTGTAAATATGTCAAAAAAGGGGAAAATAAAAAGACACCATAAATTATTTTAGGCAACATATTTGTATGACAGATTTCTGACCCTCATTGATGCGAAATGAACGGAGTACCTACTTACGGGGTAGTTCCCTTGGAGCGGAACGCACAGTATTCCTGTAGGTACCTACAACCCTCCTAAAAGCCTACTCTTACAAAAAGGTCGAGTGTAGTGCAAAAGGAAAAAGTGTACGATAATTCATTTCGAACTTTGAAATGAAATTTTCTCAGAGGTGAAATAATAGCAGGTTTGCCGAGATGTTTTGGAAGGTGGCTTTATTAAGTTTACGAGTGTTTAGTGCAAGTCTGGTTTATGAAAAGTGATACAAATTAATGTGAGAGGTGTTATACCAAATTTATGTTGTGTGCACTCTGAAAAAAAATCAGAAGTTGCAGAAAAATGTTAAGTCTTTGAAAAGAAGTGTGTCCATGAAAGTGAGGATTAACTTTTTTATATGAACTGTTGGTGCGCAGGCCCGCCCTTGTAAGTCCTTGCACTTACATCCATAAAAACTTTGTTAGTCAGATGTGAATATTGGGCTGGTGTGTCACACTGACATCTCGTATATCGTGACCGTGGTATAAAAATGTAACCCCAAATAAGTTTAATCTTATATATAAAAATGGACAGCTATTTTCCGTGGTCATCGCATCACGCCTAAACCGCTGGACCGATTTCGCTAATTCTTTAAAGCCAACAGGACAAACCTGTTGGTTTTTATCAGGAGAAGGTTCTTATGAAAGAAAAAATTAAGAAAGTTGCGTGGAAAATTAGAAAAAACTCTGCGTAGGCAACGTTATTAGTGGGCGCGCTTCCCCTTCTCTCTTCGGGGTAAGCGGCCATGGCTGTCTCGGGATGTGCAGGCAGAAAAGACGCAATCTTCAGTGACGTGTTTAATGGTCTGATTCCTATGTGCACCACCCCGTCCCCCTCTCCCGCAACCAAGCCCCTCTTTCAGGAACCGCGCAGCGTCGATACTAGCGCCCCCAGTGGGCTATGGTCTGCATCGAACCACTCTTAATTCGATGCAACCTTGACTCACCGCACTGAATCCTGAAAGACGTCAAGCTTGGCGAGTTTCTCGACGGATGGCACTGCATGTATGGTTTATCCAATTAGTAGGTACTTTTTTTTAATGAATCTGTGCTCACTCGATCTTTTATTTTTATAGCCCTATTTACTTGCTCCGGTAACAGAGGGTTATAAAATAGTTGTTTACTGGTATGTATTTTTAATTGAAAACTCAAAGTGGATTAAAAAGTAATAGTCACTTCTCTCTGCAATAACTGTGGTCGTCCATAGTTTCTCTGGGGTATTTTACAACGCCATGCGCCAGCACAAAAAGTATTATAATATTGTGCCTTAAAATTACAAAAAATCACTTGATGAATACTGAAATGAATTATTGCAGAAATAACGGAGTAACGCTTTTAAAGTAGTATACAATTCTATGCAATCTGAAAAGAATAAAAATACTTATAATGGTAAATGATTGAAAACCCATATCGTTAGATATAAGTATGTACTGAATAAATTTATCTCTAAGAAATAAAGTAGTTGTGCTCTGCGGGTTGGAATAAATTGGGTGGGCGGAATATATTCTCCGTCTCACCTTAAGGACTGGGTTGTACAAATTATTTACATTTATTTATCGCTACTGATTGCTGCATCTATGTGTGTGTAAGTATTTATAGATAAGTTTCTTCTAAAAGAATGGATTTTATAGTATTTATAGATAATTTTCTTCTAAAAGAATGGATTTTATGGCGTGTGTAGAAAATAGAAATTCTATTGAAATGTTATAGGGTTGAAGTTGGTTGAAGCAGAAATTCATAAGTAAATAAGAATAAGTATGAAAATACTAAAATTATCTTGACAGTCTTAGATCGCATACCTACGAAATCTTCATGATTTTTATTGACAAACTTAAAATTGGATATGATCTCAATATAAGGTATGCCAGAACTTTGATCGGGTGTAGCTTGAACCATCTTTTACTATGAGTAAATCATCACTTGAACATGGATCTTTTTTTATCTTATTATGTTGATTCGAGTACAAATTGAACGCTATTTGATAAGAATTAGATAATGTTACAATCGATCATGGCAGTCTTAATCTTTTATGTAATTTTGATTACGGGGCCCTGCAGGATTTGAACCTAAAGATCGAGATTACGCAGTCGACACGTCCCCTTAGACCCAATTTGTATAATTTACACATTCAGTGTAATCTTTCGTCTATGTTCACTTTTATAAAATTTATTGATAGCAATGTTGATCTATCTCTCCATCCACTTAGTCCTTTTGAGATCCCTAAATAATAAGGTTACTTCAATGTAATGGGGCATCTAATATGAGGGACAGTTGACAGGTTGTCAAGAAGAACGATTTTCATCCACAAGACAGGGTTTCGAAAACGAGTACTTCATTACACCGTTTCTTCGAAGAAAACCCGATGAATTTAAAATAATGCGGTAGGAGGTAATTCAAATGCCACAAGATGGACTATAGCGAAATGATTGAAATAAAAATAAACGTGAGAATAGCTATTGTGTTCGATACTAATTGTCATTATTTGGAGTCTAGGAACGTTGTCAATCCGGTAGGACAATCCAAGCTAACAATTCAAAAACCTCGCCAGTTGACTACCATATTTGTTTTTTTTACAATTGTGATTCAGGTAACGAAATGCAAGACGCAAAAAATATTCACAAAAATTGAGCACCTAAACCTAGAGAGAGATTTTGGGACTCTTGGGTGAAAATACTAGCCATGTTTTCGAATATATTTACTAGAGACTACATATTGGTTAGTCCCTATGACCCTGAGAGCAAATGTGAGTCAATACAGTGGATAAAAAATAAGCAGGTACATCACTTCCGAAGGTGTTGAGAAATACGAAATCGGTCGAAAAGGTTAATACCACGATATTCTGGGACTCGCTTATACATAGGGATTTTGTTTAAAGGATTTACCATAATGAGCCAAAGCATAACCTGAATGCATTATTGTTAAATTGAATTATAAAATTATTAAATTATAATTATTGAATGTTAAATCATTTTTTTTTTCTTTGTATGTGTATTAATTTACATGAATGTAAATAATGAAATTGATTCTTCGAAGCGTTCCCCCTTTACACGAGACTTGTCTCTATAAGGGGGATACACAAACTATTATGTTTTGTTGCAAATTGTTCTTGTTCATTATCCTTTATCTGTAAAACATTATATTTGTATTGAATAAATAAATAAATAAATAAATTATTTGCTGGAAAGAAAGAAAGATGTAGGTGTTAAACAAATAAAAAACATGGAGCTCGAGAGCTACGCTGCTTTTTGGGAGTGTGATCCCAACATTCCAACCCAGACCTGAAGCCTAGCAACGAAATTTTATGCATTCGAGTTTTTGAAACTAAATATGAGTGGAAAGAGGTTTTCCGAGGTTGAAAAGCTCAAAGTGGCCTTAACGAAAAAAAGTAAGTTTTAAGACAAGATTATTTCTTATTTAAGAGCAATCATGTTTGGAGTTGCAAAAGACTACACCTTATATTGAAAACTCACTATTAAACACATTTCTCTCATATCCATACCGAAAATACATTGAACACCCCTCGTGTGTACAGTGGAGTACCTAGTATTAGTGTATTGAATAAATAATATAACACAAGTAGTAGAAACCTACCTCCCTGATAATATTCGAATAACATGAATAATCCTACTAACGGAATCATACCGTTGTAGAATCGCTCCGTCTCGTTATTATTGAGGGAATCCTCGGAGGTGCGCCTTAAAATATTTCCAAATTCGTACAAATGCGAAAACGGTGTATCGCATTGATGTATTTCGAAAACCGTTTTTGATTGAATTTCGAAAAGTAATAATATCAATATGAGATTTGATGATTTTTTTAGTGGTACTGTGATGTGAAAAAGATTTAAAATCTTTCGTTTCTGATCTTCTTTTAAATACTCAAATTGTCAGCTAGCCTGTACTATATCGACTTAGCACTTCTATTCTCGTCTCCCTTCAAACCAGATTTAGGTGCATAAGGAGGCAACACTAGCTCACCGTTGCGATCGATCTTGCGCAATGTTTATAACCTCCTTTCACACCAGGCCAAATCCCCAAAAATTGCGGAACATAGCATGAGAGAGACCCTGATGGGAGGAAGCACAGTTCTAGACTATCAATAGTTAATTAAGTTATTGTTATTTTTCTTGTAATGTGCCATTTATAGACAGCTGATTATTAAAGATGCTTCTATATTCCACTCAAAGTACTCGAAAAAACCAAGGATGAGAAAATATAGGTACTTACCTGCACAAAACTGTAGACCTGAATTATTACTTCAGACATACATATATTCAGGATTTATCGAAAAAATATAAATTTAACAAGCAATGTGAATTTTAACTTTGAAAAAATGTAATTATAGTCAGCAGATCATATTGTTTTAAATAGTTTCCATCTGCTACTATATTTTTCCGAGTTTATGGCTGAAAACTAACAATATTGGCAATGTATGCCAAGTTCACATGAGAATTTTCCATTGTGGAAAGAATGCCCTTATTGATTTGTTTTGAAGCTATTAATATTTATCTTAATATATTATATATAAATCTCGTGTCACAATGTTTGTCCTCAATGGACTCCTAAACCACTTAACCGATTATAATAAAATTCGCACACCATGTGCAGTTCGATCCAACTTGAGAGATAGGATACTTTAAATCTCAAATTATAGTCGCAATTTTAATTTATTGCTAATTATTTGTCTGTTATTATTTGACAGTCACAATTATCTGTTAACTCCAAATGATTCTAACAGATGTCGATACCTTTCGACTGGGTTGAGTAAGTAATCAATAGATGGCGCTGCTATGGTAAATCTACGAACGTGTCATATAAGCTACATTTTAACAGCATAATTACCACGTGTTGTTGACGTTATAATATGCTATAAAATATTTTGAAAAAGTTAGGGATCTGTATGAAAACTAAATTATTTTTAAGTATCTATCTACCCGTGCGAAGCTGGGGCGGACCTCTAGTATAAGTATAAAAACTGAATAACAAAGTAGGCTCTTAAATTAGCAATATTTAAGACTAAATTTCTTCTCAGGCCCATTTCTATAAGGTACATTGGAGTATAACGAACTTAACTTTGTATTATATTTTGTTGTGTTTTCAAAAAGCGAGATAGGTTAATTATTCCGCTGTTCATGAAAAACGGCTTTAAGAAAATTTACCTTTGATACTCTCGTACAATATTTGGGGTTGGGGACGTGAGGCCAAGATAAGGGAGGGGGAGAAAGGGGGATATCAAGCGGTGAAGAGTTTCCATGTAATAGAATGACAGTTAGAAATGTGTCTACAAACTTTCTTAACACACCGAGGCCTCACGCATCTAATGTTTTATGGAATTTCTTCGCGAACTTTTCCATCTCACGACAGTTTTGAATTTATTATCTCAAATCTAAAAGATATTGGTGTAATTTTATATTAATAGCCTCGCGTCTGACGATAGACGGTTTTTTAGATTGCATTTTCACTCTCTCCACTTTGCGTATCTACGTCATACATCATCAAATATCTTCTGTCTCAATGGCTCTTCAGAATTTCTCAAAGATGTAACTGCATACATTGCGGTCATATTTTCTTAATCCAATGAAGAGCCTAGGTCGAATCTCGATATATTAACTCGTGTTTTTTTCTTACACTTCTGATGGATGAAATATGTCTATCTGCACACTCATTTTTTGCTCTATAAAAGTCATATCATTTCTCTTGGTCTCTTCTTCACCAAATATTCAAATTTCTTACTCGTTATATACTAAGATTATTTTTTAGAGATGTTTAAGAATGTTTACGTTCTGTGAATCAATAAAAGATATGTGCTGTTTTGTCCATGCTTGTCAAAATTGAAATCATATACCTAGTAAACAACCAACTTGACAACCACTAAAAATACTTTTTCCACCTATCTAAAATTAGAATCACGATCTAATTTGGGACCACTTATCGGCAGAACAAGAAAGAGCATCATTAAATGGGGGTCCAACGACGTCATACTGTTTCAGCCCGCATCACCATTCCTTGACATGACCAGATTTAAAGGCATTTTAAGAATCTTCTTCCATAAACAAATGAGGTTTTTTTTTTCAAAAAATACTACCTACAATGATTTTATAACACATACTGAGAAGAATCAACCTTTCACTGTTTGCTACTGAACAATACATTGTTCTACCTTATTGATATTTTTATAGGACCATTGACTAATGAACAGACTCGAAATTAAATTAAAAGAAAACAAAATGATTATTTTAAATTCCCAAGACTAAAAAATTATGAAATACACCCAAATAAAACACCAACTTTTTTTTTTAAGTAAAATCAGATGAAAATGTCTCTGAAGATTGAAACCTTGATAACAATTTCGAATAAAACATCAAAAGAAAACCGTTATTTTTTTTCAATCTTTACTTTAACACTTTCCCTTTAACACTTTGGTAATCACTAAATTGAAAATAATTTGAAAACAATTAGCCGACGAATAAAATTTAACATTTTTCCCTTTGTGTGTGCGGAAAAAACAAACCTTTAAAAAAATACTATTTTGTTTGTAAATCAACAACAAAATAAACATTTTGGTGTGAGAGAATTTTTAATAAAATCATTTTCCTAAAAAAATGGGATTTTATAAAGGATACTAGGCGATATTTTTTTGAAGAAATTTCATAATGCGTTATGTTAAAGACATAGAAAATATTTTACTTTATTAGCCATATAATTATAACTTGGCAACCCCACCTGTCATGTGTGGTGGGGACCTAGTAATTAATGTTACAATTTTATGTATCAATTTTTAGTGTCAAATAAATAGTAATCTTGAGTAGAACGACGCTGTGTTCTTTAATATTGAAAATTCCAACAGTTATTATAGATAAGTAGAGCAAATCCCACATGTTTGAGGACTGGGTATTGGGTAAAAAAAAATCATTTAAAGAAACAACAAAGGAAGCTATAAGATTAATTTAATTACACTAATGAAATTACCAGGTGATCAGCACGCGAATTAAAGTTACCCGAAATAAATTAAGAAGCGCAGGAGCAAGACAAATTAGGATTAAAATTGGAATGAGAAAGAGAGAAACCGGCCAAAACAGCAATAAATAATAATGAACAAATATGGAGGATAGAAATAATAAAACAATTCGGGCTTACACACCCGAGTGGCGGACGGGAAGATTTATTAATGTGTTAACAAATAAATAATCGGATTAGGTTCATTGTGTAACAAAACACAATATGATATCCTTCACACAGGATAACACTTATTGTTAACAATGTGGAAGGTAAAAACATATGATAGATCGTGAATAATTCTCTTATTTAGTGTGTAATCGGGAGCTTTCTGTTGAAGAGAGGGATTTACCGCAGTCAACGAATTGTGGTAAAGATCGAATGATATAATCTCCAATAACCAAATATGGTTTCATTATTTTTGTATTTGAAAATTCTATGGTTTAGTTCTAAATGGTTTTTAGTAAGCCCGTGATGGTTTGTTCCATTCAAAAATCGAAAATCAGTAATGAATTTTTAGAGTCATTAGTTGTTAGATAATTCTTTAAGATCTAGTCCTGAAAAAGGGTCACAAGAATCTAGACATAATTAGAACATTGTGTACCAACAGAGCCAAAAGGCAATAAATATGAGACATTCACAAAAATGGATATAGTCATATCCTGGCGCCAAATAAATAATAATATAAATAAATAAAGCTTTATTGTGTATGTAATAAAAAAACAATTTTTATAAGAACATTTAAAGATTCAAAGGGCGGACTTATCCCGAAGGATCTCTTCCAGCCAACCCAAATATGACAGACAGACATATATGACAGCAGTCGCAGTCTTTAAATTTGGTTGGTCTCTTGTTCTCAATAATTTCCAACTTTTATCTCTATATTTCATTAATTATTATTAAATATCTATTTGTTGCATACATGAGATTTTTCGACATGTTGAACATGTCGAGAATTTTCATGATTGGGAGTTTCGGAGACTCAAACATTACCACCTAATGGCGAACGTTGTTAACGTAAAGTGATCACACTAAGCCAGCCTTCGAAACAACAGTAGAAGACGGTCGTAAGCCCGTGGTGGTTTGTTCCATTCAAAAATCGAACATCAGTAATTAATTTTTAGAGTCATTAGTTGTTAGATAATTGTATAAAAAATTGTTTAAACCAAACAAAGACACTTATATAAAAAATATATAAAGTGGACAGTTGATTTTCTTCCTAGTCTACATTGTCGAAGAATTCGTTTGTAGTCGAAAAATTCCTTCACAAAATTCAAAATGTCTATTAGGGATCCTCTATAAACCGACTTAGGAAGCCCATTTGCTTAAGAAGTCAAATTCTGGTCACGGGTCAGAATATTTCAAGTTTTAATGAAAATTTTTTGACTTGAAATTTCTCGAATGAATTGAAGAGCAATATTAACCCATATCTGCCCAAATTTCTTTTTTGTGATTTTAAGCCTTTTCTGCTTTACCTAATTATGTCTAAATAACATGGTAAAAATAATAAAAAAAAATTTTTTTTTAAAATAAGCTAGTTTTCAGACATACATAATGTTTTGATAAGTATTTGTTTATTTCTAGATAATTATTTAAGGTTTAGTTTGAGCCTAAATAAAGGGAACTTTATATAAATGGTTTTAAAATTTCAAACACGAAGGAAAAAGAATTCCGATAATTTAGTACATATACAAAAAAATCAGAAACTGAAACACAGACAATACTTAAAATGGATTTGAAGAATTAGGTAAATTTCTCGCACTATTGCAAATTTCAAACAGTTGTCTCATTTTGGACTTCACAAAATATAATAAAACTACCCAGATAGATAAAGAAAATATTAACATAAAAACCATTGAATTGACGAACAACCATGCCCGTTCTTACTTCAACAAAGATTTTGACAAAAATATCTTAGGTCTTCGATTTTCTAAGCTCTCATTCGATTAAGGTTTAAAGAGAGGGTGATGGGTATGTAAACAATAGCACCAATATACCTCGAAGGGACCCTACAAGGTAGAAATACACTGAACAGAACAGGTGGTTAGCGGTTCCAATCGTCCGACCACCATCAATAACAATATGGCGGCTGGTGTGGTAACTAATAACAATAATAATTAAATGGATTGACGCATCGGAGGATGTGAGGAGAGGATCGGCCAATTAGGAAATATCCATTTCCCAAACCTGGGCTGATAAATATCGTTTAAGCCTAGTTCACACATGGTCGAGTAGCGATGAGTAATTTAGTAGCTAAATTACTCATCGCTATTAGGCCAAAAATCTTTCACGCTTTATTAAAGCACAGTTCATTAGTGGAGAGAGCGCAATCCAGGGGCAAGTCACAAGATTGCTGTCTATCGATAAACTCGCTATCTGTACATTTTATAAAATATAGATCATTGTTGTGTGTTGATGTAATAACAATAACTAATGTAGAGTAAAGTATAAAATAATAAATAATCATATAACGTCTCACTCTAGCGAAACGCCATTATTTGCAACTTATGAACTCAACTAAAACGGTAGGTTCACGTACGATAAAGAAGAGAGCCAGTGGCTAATAATACTCGGTGGTTGGGAGCGATATTTTCCCATAAAAATAGAACAAATTGGATCGAGTCGAATAAACTACCGGCTGATCTACTCGACTAAATTTTAGGTGATCAGACACGTTTAGTTTCTAAATATTCTAACTAATCGACTACTTGACCAGTGTAAATGAGGCTTTACATCAAGTGTGTATGTAGGTACCTCATCACGAAATATCGATGGGATTTTCAGGTACTACTGGCCTTCACCCCTACAACAGCTATACATACATACCTTCTCACTGTTTGGCCCCACTTAGGGGCATAAGGAGGCAACAAGAGCTCTTCACCACTCACGATCTCGCGCATTTTCGTAAATATTCTGAAAATCAATACAAATACTGCAAGGATCTAGTTGTGATTATTCTTCCAAGGACACAAATTAATCGAGTGAGACAAAAAACATTATTTATAGAGTTGCAGAAAAGTCTTCGGCAACCTGAAAAGAAAATAAACTGGGATCTAACCAGCCGTGACCTTCCTGTTATTAGTGTATAATTAAGGGGGCGAGAGGTGAACTAATGGGTTTTTGATTACTCACGGGAGCCGCTGTAGAAAGTTGGATCACTCACCTTGGCATTGAAATCCCTGCTTGCCGAACCCCCTGGAAACAAAAAAACAAAGAGAAACGATTAGCGACAGGCCTCTATGCTTTATCAAGAACAAAACATATTTTGGTAATTAAAATGAATATAATCAGTTTTTGAAGAGTTTGAAAAATACTTCTTGTTTCAAATTGAATAATTTCATCGATGTCTATAAAACATACATCAATAGAAGAAAAATTGTTCTCTCTTCGCACTCTCTTCGAAGGTTTTCGGGAGCATCGTTTTATTAGACAACTAGCTAATACCCGTCTTGCTTTACGTTTTTAATTCCGAATGTCAAGCTTGATTGGTAGGTAATTAAACAGGTTCTATTGTTCTAGTCTAGCTTCCCATTGCTTAACTGACCTCTATAACTGACATAAGCACAGAAAAAGAAGAATTACACTTTCACAATTCATAAAAAGAGAGAAGAATGACAGTTTTAATGTTTATAAAAAAGAAAGAAGAAAAATTATAGTCTGCCACATACCTAGGTACATGGAAAAAACTGCATGTATCATAATATGTTACATCTTACACTTGATTCAATTCCACTGCTCAATAGAAGGGTAAAAAATTCCTTTAATAGTAATATAATACAAACCTACCTAAATAATATGAAAGTTTTACTCTCAATATGGTTTGAGTCTTGACTACATTCCCTACAACCTCTATGTGTGGAATGGTACAAATTTTATGCGATTGGCTAATGATAAAGGCAGCTGTTTTACCGACCTCAAACGTTAGTCGAAAAGTAATCTGAAAATGTACTTTCATTTTAATGTTGATAAAATGTGTTTTATATGGTTTGAATTACATTTATTTTTACTTCAAAACAACCTTGAATCTTTTAAATACATTTTTATTCTGTCAAACTTTGGTTCCATGCAACATTTACATGAGTAATTTTGTTTTCAAAAGATGGCCATCTGTGTTTACGCAGATTTTACTATGAAAATTTTGTAATTTTAGAAATTTATTAATCACATTAAATATATATGAGAAATTGTAAAAATTTGTATCTATGATTACCATAAATTTCTTTTCCATGTCTGGATACATCAAACTCAAAATAATCGCCACAAATTGTTGAAGAGTTTTGCATCTAACTTGACATCAATGGTTGATGTGTTATAACTTCAAGATGCAAGTAACAACATCTGGTAGATTATTACTGAGCGAATAAAAATCAACTTGATTATGCAAATAAACTCACCTACATAGATTAACAATACTCTCTATTTTGGTGGTTCAACTTATAAATCTGCAATCCCCAGACTCGTCACAGGAAATTGAAGAATTAATTGCCCATAGTAGGATTCGAAACCTACCGAGATGCTCACTTGACGTCAATAGATGTTGTATTATTATTATGTGAAAAATTCTATGGCAATTAGGCAAAACTATTTAATGTCATTTTGAGAAAGGCATTGGAATCAAAACAAAACTACACCACTACAATATAATTTAAAAAAATATGTGAAGTTACCTATAAGGAAATTTTCAATGAATCAATGCAGGTATATCAATATCCAATTTAGGTATTTCTTCTTCTCCTTATTGATAAATGCCATTATCTATTAAAATTAAACAAAATTTGAACCAAAATGTACATAGGAAACAAATTCAAATTTAAGTTATTGGCTTCTGAAAAATGTCAAGTTTTTCAAGGTAGAACCATTTTAGTAGTAGTATTATTTATGAGTATGAATGAATGAATGAAAGAATTTTTATTTATTTTTTGTCCAATCATTATTTAATTCATAAAACATAAAATCAACAATTGAAAAGCTATATAAAAAAAAAAAAATATGTATAATCTCAAAGTTTTATTGTTAAATCAGCAGAGTAAAAAAAATATTCTCCCAAACAAATGGAAACCAGAAAAGATATTCCGACCCACCGTTATATTAGTTATTCGCTTCTTAACCCAACATTATATCATTTTTATTCCATAACCGAAATAAAAAATTTAAAGTTTAAATAAATCTGATGCTAGAACACAGAATTCTATACAATAAATAACGTAGAATCCCGATTCGCATTCAAAAATGAAGCCGAAATATTGCAACTTTTGACAGTTTGGTTCCCAAAAGAACGTGGTACGGTGTATATTTATTCAGTCGATTTTGTCGTGTTTTTTACAATAAAATATATTTTTACATTGAAATACCTAAGTGAAATTAGATCATTTTTAAGTATCTTTATAAATGTCAACATCATTTCTTACGTTCCGTTTTGACTACTGTACTGTCAAAATTGCCGGCCAAATCGGCTTCACTTATTTACTATGAAGAGCTATTGGAGTACTCCATCTCGGTAGTTATATATAAAAATCTATTTGCTAGAAACACACTAATTGTATCAGCTTGTGTTGTGTCGAGCCAGAAGCATTATTGTTTTTATATAATATGGTTTAAGATACATTTAGACTCTGTATGAAGCTGATAATATGCTTTTAGCGGGCCACAACACAAAAGAAGAAAGAGAACTTATTTATAATGATATGTAGTAAAAATTTATAAAATCACTGGCACCCGCAAGAGTCTGTTATTGATTATGGTCAATCTTCTTTACATCCCATAAGCTGCCATTGAATATTTTTTCAATACAATTATTTCCCTTCTCAACTAAATGGGAAATTTTAAGGAACTCTCTAAAATTATTCATCTGCAACATAATGTTTCTGAATTAAAATACACATAAAGAAATTCAAGAAAGATAATTAATGAAATTCTTACATAGCTTACCATTTTGTTAAATAATGTTGTCTTGCAAAAATAAAACTTTTGAGTTTGTTTAAATAGAAATGCACTTTTATCAATCAATTTGATCATTAGAAGTATGTACTTAATTGCTATGTCAAAAAGGTGGGATGAAAGCAATTAGTCTTGTTGAAAACACGTTTGCCAGAGGAACCTGAAAAAATATAAACAAAATTAATTACTTTAATTACTATTAAGATCCTGTAATTTCGGTACTTTCCGCCTTATAACATAACTATTCTGCAATTTGCAACGCATAAATGTTTGAAGTTATGGCTTAAGCTTACAAATATTTTAATCAATTAATGACTTACCAGTTTTATTTTCATTAAACTCAATTGAAAATAATTATTTTCAAAATCGAACCGTAACTTTCGTTTGACAACAAAATACGATTTATTGTGAAGTGTCCATAGATAATATAATATATACTGGAAGTGTCATCCTGTCATCGTGGTGTGATCCATGGATAACAAAAGATAATTATTATTACAATTCAACATTAGTTAGAATATAGGTATAAGTACTATAAAATTATTTTATGGTATAATAATATTTTGATTTACTTTTATAATGGCCTCTTAAAATACTTAATTCATTCAAAAAAATATTTTTTACACATAAACCACCTTAAATGTGAAAAAAAATATATAAAACATTCAATAAATTATATTTTTTCTCGAATTACTTATATAATGGCCTCTTTAAATACTTGATTCATTTAAAAAAATATTTTTCACACAAAAACTACATTATTGTGTAAAAAAAAAATTATAAAACATTCAATAAATTATTATAAAAAATTTCTTCATTCTTTTTTGTTTTCTCGCTCACTATCTATGGCGACCGCGGACCGATTGTCATTAGATTCAGATTCTGACAGCTCATACAAACAAAACGAAACAGCGATTGAATTCCAAATTCAAAAACATATTGAAATATATTTTTCTAAGTAGGTACCTAAGCTATATATAATTACTAAGATTAGGCTATTCATGAATTGTAAAGATATAGGGGCATAATATGTGATACTTTTTGAATTTGCTGTCCCTGTAACTAAAATATGACAGGTTTTGAAGATTATTTTGTATACTATGTTCTAGACATGGAGTAGCAGCTTTGAAATAATAATACCTGGTACATTATGCAGTCTAAATAGATTTTATGAAGATCTTTAAAAGGTATAAATGCTACACTTTCAAACAAATAATGAAAGATTCCAAATGAAGGTTTTATGCAGAGCATATATCAAATATGGTTCATTATGCAGTCTAAATGGATTTTATGAAGATCTTTAAAAGGTATAAATACTACACTTTAATATAATATGAAGTTCTTAAAAGTTTGATATACTTTCTAAATCCTTAATATTGATTCTAATCAAATTCTCACAATGTGTATTTTTAAAACAAATCCCTGAAAAATGCAAAATTTTCTAATCTTGTCTTATATATTTGCAACCATGTAATCACTTTATTTTGCTTTCATATATTAAATGAATTATGTTTTTTTCTAGGTCAGAACCTTGCAAGGATTTTGGATATGTCAAGAAACGCTGCCAAAAATATTACCCACCTTGTTTTGTGATGAATGTAACATTAAATAAAATAAGTAAAAGGTAAGAGAATATAAGTTTGCATTTATCTACATAAGAATTTTGAGCTCGATACAGTTTCGTGAATTCATATTCTGGTAATATTTTGAGATTTAGATGTGGGTAAGTACACACTACGCAAACTGTTTTACCATCCAATTCTTGCTATTATGGATGTTCATACAAATTTCAAATTAAATCTTCATTAATATATTTAATAAAATAAGGTAATAACCTTAGCTTTATTATATTTTCTTTAATATTTAATACATTTTCTTTAATATTTAATATGATTTTATCTGGTACCCACATAATTACTCATCTATCTGGCTATAAATAAACGGACTAAAATATTATGTAGATATTGATTTCATTGTGATCTTATTCATTTAAATACTTCAAAAAAATCTCTGTTATAAAAAGAGTGTTGATTTTGGCTACTTATAGATGTATTATATACCTACTATAACTTTAATTAATGTACCTACATGATATTACATAATGTAAATTATGTGGAAGATGTAATGATATTATATGTCGTATCATAATAATGTTGTATTTTTTCTAGGATGAATGATTTGTTACAAACCTTGGAAGGTCGTCAAGAAAGGCTTCCAATCAAACCTCTTACTGGCCGCTGTCTTTGAAGAATACTTCTTTTAACACGATGATTAAGTATACGACACCCTATGAATATTTTTTTTAACGAATCGAAGGTAATTATGCTAAAGTGGTTTTGAGTTTATTTACATACTAATTTAGATACAATATAATACCGTTGTTGAGTGTGATTAATTGGAATACAAATATTATGTGGATAAAACAAATGTTTTATTAAACTGATTAAAATCCCGAAGACATTAATTTAAAGATTCTCAATTATTGTCAACAATTTTATTTCTTTCTCTCAACAATTCTGTCAAGTTCACTGTACCTTATGATCTAATTTATCACTGTTACCGGCCAGTTTGTCTATGGAATGTTCATACCAATTTCAACGATGATTTTAAGATTTATCTTTTTCAACAATGATTTTAAGATTTAAACATTATTTATATTTCAGGAATATAAAATGATTCAACAATTGTTGCTAAATTATTTAATACTTATCTACATTAGAATATAATTTTCTCAGGTACCTACATAATTACTTATCTATTACATTGTCTACGACAGTTTGAAAAAAAACTGTGGCCATAAATTTGCTAAAATGTGTCAGATTTCAAAATGGAGGATTATTTTGCAATTTTTTTCATTAAATCTTTGTTTATTGAGAATAATAAGATTTGAATAACATTTATATGTATAACAAATCAATCTCCAATTATTTTATTACATTTTCATACCGTAATACCAAGATTCCATTCAACGTTTACATGAGTAATTTTGTTTCCAAAAGATGGCATCTGTCTTTTTTGAAAACGTAGTATGAAGATCCTAAAAAAATAAGAGTTTTTTAAATAGCTTTAAATATATCAAAGCTTATGTAGTTAAATATATTTAAGAACGCTCTCTGGAATTTTGCGCGGCTTTTCGCATATTAATATCTGACCTTTACGTTTGTTTTCTATGATTGATGCTCGTACAAAAATATAAACGGACTAAAATATTATGTAGATATTTCAGCACCAATCGCCTTTGTTTCTACTATTATGAAATTTTAAACGGCAGAACGTGTGCCCTGTTGGAATGATGATGACAAAATGAGACAAATTCGGACCACGTTTTTAACACTTACAATCAAGTAGTGACGTTGGACCACGCTCTCTCGAGTCTCCCCATTGACGAGCCGTTTGGAGTGATGGACGAATGGCTTGGCGCACTTGAATTTGGGACTTCCGGATATCATCCATTTGGATAGGAAAAAAGATTTCCATCTCCACTTAAGGTAATATTTTGGAGTGACATTGCTTCATTTGGACGAATGGGGTGATCCTTGAATGGCGGGCAGTACATAATCGTATATCATAGTCTGTTTTTACAAATTATGAATGATACTTCTTCTTCTTCGTCAGCCTCACCCCTCTCCTTCCAATCATTCCTGTCCTGAGCCTCTCTCATCCATGTGCGGCCTGCAATCTTCGCGATGTCGTCCGCCCATCTGGTCTGGGGTCTGCCGAAATTTCTTCCGACTTGTCTAGGCTGCTGGTCTTCTCTCGTATCCATGAATGATACCGTATTGAAAAATTATTTAAAAGTGGCGATTAATAAGATGATTAAAAAAATAACGATTATGTAGGTGCAATTTTCGTTTTTATTACGAAAACCTCCGAGAATTTTCTCGGCAATTATTGTTGTTTTCCGAACAATGGATATGAAAATAATATAGACGTACTCAATGATTGATGTTACGTAAGAAAAATAACACAAACGATGTGATATTATCAGCTTGTCAATAATATTGCGAGATTTCTAAAGATGTTTGTAGTACGTCCAAAGCTTCAAGACTACAATACAATCTGGAAAGACAAATGGTCCGAGATCTCGGTGGAACTCTCTAGGGAAAATGAAGATAATAATATAATATTATAACATAGATACAAACACAGTAATAATAATGTAAATATTATGTACGTCGAGGGTCCTATCTGAAGGTTGGCACTGATCTAGTGATATCGTAGAGATATGTTCTGAAATTATAGAAAGCTCGTCTGGGAATACGATCTTTTATAAATCAGTTAAGTCATTTATGGCAAAGGAAAACACGGGGACATCATATTAATGAGATCGTTTATAAATAGTTTTGTACATCGGAGTATGTTTTTGAATTCACAATAAACCAAAACTCCAAATAATGCTCCATAATGGTGCATAAAAAGGCAACAAAAACTGCTTGCTTTTATGGAATTAAAATATTGATCGAAAAAACCCTTTGTAGAAATTGTGGAAAAGTTGTGTGAATAATGATGTTATAAAAAAAAGAGTAGGTAAGTAATTCGAAACATAGCAACAGAAATGTAGGATATGTTATTGAACAACAAAGACTTAAAAAAAAAAAAACAATCAATCAATTTCGACAAAATGCCCGAGACATATTTTTGGACCGATCTACTTAGTAGATTTTCAAATACGTTGCTGGCCCCGGCAAGGGAGAAAAAAGAAAAATAGTTGATATCCCTCAGATTGAAAGGGACCAGTTGAGTAGAAAATAATTGACTCATGCAATAAGTTTTGTCGGCTATAAAAACACAAAGTTTTGACACCAACACGAATAATAAATACCTAATTTTTTTTTTGTTAAATGAAATTATTTTTTTTACATTGTAATTATTTTTAAATTCTAGACCGACTAAGGATCGCACCCGGGACCTCTTAATAGCTACGTTGAACATACCAGGATGATTTCAAAATAAAATACTAAACTAAAGAAGCTCAACTTTACAATATTTTTTCTTTACAAAAATAGGTAAAGTTTACTTTTCCCAACAATATCTTTTTCAGTAACTTATAGAAAGACGGCGTGAACAAAGGAACTCAGGAAAATATCTTCACAACTAAAGCAAAAAAAAAACAAACAAGAGAATAATATTTTGACTTTGGACAGGTAAAGGTTTTGGTTAAATAATAAATGCGGGGGTAGTGAAGCAACTGACTACCGGCACTCAGGGTATTAAGGCGCGGCGGATGAGCGTTGCGGAGTCCATCAATCATCGCCAAGGTCTGCCCGAATGGTCTTCCATTGTGGGCAACTCCCTCCAGTATCCAATCTAGGAGAGGGAGTGGGGGAAAATCACGACTGTAATAAATCTATAGGTACAGCGCGGCCTTGTGATAATATTGCAGCGAACAGGTTTCTATGTAGACACCCTCTAACATAGGATCAGATAAGGGATTGGAAGGATTTTCATCTCAACTGAATAGTTTTTATTCACACATTCTATTTTGTTACTAGTAAAACATTTTTAATTTCTAAAGAAAATTATGCCGATTTGAAGGGCAAATGTAAAGTTTACTGCAAAAAATTACAGTATAACGCTTACCCATGCCATTCAGTAAAAAAGAAATGGCGAAAATGCACCTAGCGGACCCAAATTTCAACCTCCTGGACGTGGTATAAAATAGCATTGTTCTGCACATACAAAGATGTCAGTAAAGCCGGCAGAACCTAATGCTTAAAGAATTTCTTATCAGAAGGATACAAAGGATGTTTCTATGGCTTCAATGCATTTGAATGGGCATGCTGAAAAGCGGTTTCCTTTTTTTGCTGTGCGTATGCCCATTAAAATGCATAGAAATATTATTTCCGCCGATCGGCGCCTTAGTGTTTTCATCCTGAGACAGGATTTCAACCCCCAAGTAGAGATATCTTACCCTACAGGGAATCGAACCCGGGACCTCTTGCTTAGAATTCGGCGGATGTTCCACTATTGGAAACATAACAATATATTTTTTGTAATGGAACATTGTTAGCCTGAAACATAATTTAGTCAATGTGTCATTTTTTTTAAATGAATCTGTGCTCACTCAAAGTGAACACAAATACACCCTTTGACTCTTTCACAGTAAGCTAGGTACTTAAAGCTTGTGTCGTTAAAGAAGATGGTCGGCACCTGGGATCGAACCCACGACCTCCGCACAAACAGTACGAGAGCCGGCGTCGTAACCGCTGGGCTACCAACCACTTCAGTTACTACATTGTTGAAATAAAATTAAAAATGAAATAAAACACTAAAGTAATACTATTTTACAGCCACTAGGCTACCGATGTCGGTTATTGAGGGTGGTCAACATAATCAACTTAAAAAAATACCAATAGGTAGTTTTTTTTTTAATTTGACTAATACCTGAAAAAGAGGAAAGTGTTTTCATACTGCATTCCGCTCCTAAGAAACAGACCTTAGGAATTGAACATCGTGCGGATGGAGTTAACTGGCAGTACTCAAGATCTTGAATTGCCTGACCGGTCACACAAGGAGAATATATATAGATATAGACATCTTTGAAAATTTAATTTTAGGTATAGCACAAACCCCAGTATGAAAGTATTCGCATGCGACAACCACCGATATTAGAAATATCGTAAAATCTTAGTACCCAACGATAAAAGTCTCCACTTGTTATGTTTCCTAAAAACATTATGGAACTTCGCAAAATTTGTACGCGATAGACACAAGTAGAGATCTTCTTGGTATTCACATTTTGTAGTTACATAATAATGTAATAAGAGACGACAGTAAACGTTGCACTGCAAACAGCATAGGTATACAGAAAACTAGACGATCATTGTATGCAAATCGCGAAACGACGTCTGGAGCCATTTCGAAAAGCTGTAACGGGATACGCTGGAGAGTTTCCAGTGGAATAAAAATGTCATGTCATTATAATATGCGGGACGTGGCCACCGCAAAAATTCAACAAGATTGTAACAAAATGTAACATTACGAATATTCCTGTCAACGATGTATGAACTTCTAGTAGGTATGTTCTCAATGATATGTATGCATTATTTGTCAATGTTTTTGAAAGGCACATAATATTGCAATTCTAAATCTTGATAAATAAAAAAGCACACATATTCAACAATTTGATGCATATTTACATTTAATACGTATGCTTTCCCCAAATGGATCACTATGGGCTTGAAGCGTCGTCATCTGCTGTTATGAAAGATGGTTTTGAAAACGGTTCGAACAAGCGATGCCATATCTACAACTATTTAGTAGATTTTTATGGGAAATTCTACCTTTACGGTTACCAAAAACCAATCTACCAATTTCTACCACTTTTTGGCTGTTTATCTACTTGTTATTTAAAATTTGGGTTAGCAACACTGGATCGAACGCTTTTTTCTTCAGGCTTATTTAAATCAATTGAGGCCTAATGTGAAGACATTATTATGTTTTCGAAATCCCGTATTCATAATAAAATTTGTGAAAAAAAGTTCGTTTCATTTCAATACGTTTCACCAATAGATACGGTCAGAGAGATAAATTTATTGTATTACTAGCTTTCCCGACAGACGTTGTCCTGTGTTCCTAAATATGAATATTGGATTCGAATTTGTATGGTGATGAATTGAGTATCATTTGACCGATGTGATTCCGAACGATGCGTCTGTTTTAAACCATGTATATTCCATCCGCATTCTGTCAATCGCACCAATCGACAAAATTTCAAAATTGGAATAAAAATTATAAGGTAAAAAGTACTAATAAGGTTGTCTACGTAGAGCTTTCTTTAATTTTCTAGTTTTCCATGTGTTTTTCTTATTTTTTTCTTCTAAAAGAACATTCTCCTGATAAAAGCCTACACGACAAAAAAAGAATTAGCAAAATCGGTCCAGCCGTTTAGGCGTGATGCGATGACATCGGGAAATAGCTCTCCATTTTTATATACAAGACTAGGAGACTCGCCGTCGAACTTCGACCTAATCCAGTTTATGACGTAAAACTGAATTAAATTCAATTTATTGTATTATGTAATAATTATTATTGATTCGGATGCGAGATGAAGTTCGATGGGGCATAAGTTTGTAATTAAAAAATTCCTTTATAGTTTCGTAACGTTAAAAAAATCCAAGAGATGGCGGTGTATATAAGTCACATATGAAGCGTGTTACGTGGTTGTATATGTTGTTGGATGTATTGTCTTCATTTAACCCAAAATTTTACCAAATAGTTATGGTAAGATGATAAGTCTATTATATAAAGCACTAAGCACAGAAGGTTCCAAAAAAATTAGACCTTTCAAATTGAGGTGTTTTTTAAGTAGGTACCTACTAAAAATAGCACTATGACAAAGTAGCTGAAATTTATTCAATTTAAATTAAATATATTACAAGGAAACACTAGAAGAATGTTAGTTTCTGGAGAGACAACGTCGGAAAAAATGAAATATGCAGCCGATTCTATAGCAGGAAGAAGCCGATCATAATAAGCACAGTTCCGACCAAACTAAGAGATAGTTTTACATCCGCATCCATAAACAGGCAAATTCTAGAGAAACTCTAACAAGAGAAGAAGAAACTCTAACAAGAGAAAAGAAACTCTAAGAGAAGAAGATAGCAAAATTTTCAGTGATCTCTTTAATACCCACTGGTGTAATTAAAATTATTTCAAACATTATGTACCAATTATCACGTTGTGATGAAAATCAGAAAAATATAAACCAAAGTGTTTCCATCCTTTTCGAATAATCTGAAACGAGGTAATTAAAATAATTATGAAAATGAGGGTGAAATTCCGTGTGGGTAGAAACACGGTCTCCCGTCACGTATTCTGAATATTTTAAATACACCTACCTCTACTCCCTCATTAGTTCCATCTTTGTATGTTGGTATAACAAACGTATGACGGGGTGTGACGTTATTATTGAAAAGCAGGTATATAGCGTGATGCGTGATGTCTGGAACGTTTGAACGTGAGTGGTTTCGAAACACCTTTAACTGCAAGTTAAGTAATTAGAAATGGATATACACATCATCAACAACAGTTTTCAAAATTATTTGTCTTTCTTTGATTTGTTTAAATTTAAAACTATGTATACAGAAACACGTAAAAGTCCTGAAATAGTGTTATCCAGATGGTGTTTTATTAGGACTAGTGGTCGCCAAGTACTTAGTCGAAATTCGACCATAACTAATTTAAATTAAAAGTTTGAAAATTATTCTTTTTATATAAAGATTTTATATATTGAGCGAACGCTATTTCAAAATTTTCTTTAAAAAATACATGGATACGTCAAATTTGAAATGTTGATATGGAGAAAGTGTTTTCAATTAGGTATTATTAAAGACAAACTACATTTATCTATTCTCAAAATGACCACAGATAAACAAAAGAATATAATATGCGTCCGTGTCAATGTCAAATACATCAAAGTGTGCGTGTGTCAAATACATAACATTACTGTAGCGTTTATAAGTGTACGAAATTTCATTTGTCTTTCACCGACATAAATTATTTACATATACTGTTGACAAAGGTATGAAACAAGTTCAAACATCACAATTCAGAGCAGAGATTCCAATAATTTTAGCAGACTTACAAAAATAATTGGATTTGTACTTTTTTGTATCTTTGGACAAATAAAAACAAAAAAAAATAATCAACAGAACGAATGATAGAGTCTGGCTACGTATTTGTTTAAGCAAGAATGAGTAAACATTTTCTGATAGAAATGGACTCTCACGGAGAGGTGTTAGTTGGGATGCTGCCTGAGAAAGGAGACATCTCGATACGGTAATCCTCCGCCTTATTGGGGATGTATTTGATTTTCTCATCACCCTGTCGGCCGCAACCCCCACGTTTAGACCGCGTTATGATATAATATGTAGGACGATGATGATATAATAGAATTATTGAATAGTTGTTGTAGTGATTAATACTTATCATTGTACAGATTTCCTAGTTGAGAACTTAATTCATAAATATTTTCTCGACTCAAAAGACTTCTTTCGAGCTCTTGGGTTAGTCAAAATATAAACAGTTAATCACAGATAAACGGTAAAAAAACTAAAGAAATCTGTAGGAAAATATTATACAATAATATTTAAGGAATAAGGAAGT
The DNA here is from genome assembly GCA_963576905.1 of Mystacides longicornis. Lineage (NCBI taxonomy): Eukaryota > Metazoa > Arthropoda > Insecta > Trichoptera > Leptoceridae > Mystacides > Mystacides longicornis. Next base: position 14,804,540 of record OY756438.1, read on the forward strand.
TCGTCCGTAACAAATTTCATGCATATTTTTAATATTATTGTCGGTACACCGATGATTTCTATGACAATCGATCTACAGATATCTGCTGAAAATACTGCTTCTACACACAACTCAATGCAACTGTTACTACGGGGAGGAATGTCAAATTATCCGCAATTCTCAACGAGGTCAAGTGATATTAAGTACTTGTCTATACACGGTGTAACGGAGATAGTGGATAACCCGAAGAAGGCAAGTAGAGGACCTAAATACCTATCGATTTAACCTCCATGTATGTACAGCGATATTGGGTGGTTCAAAAGTTATTTACGTTTTTGTGAATTTTGAATAAATTCCGGATTTTACACTAAAATTCAAGATTTTACGATATTGAAATTTTTATAGCGAATAGTCCGATAAAGGCACTAATGTTATGTAATAAATTTGTAAATCAGCACCCGATAGCAATTGTTTTTTTTTTTTTAAATCCATTATTAAAATTTTCTTCCAAGCTAAATTTTTCCACAAACTTTCAAGGGCTCTAAAATAAAAAAATTAGAAAACTTTTTTTTCTACGACTTAGCCTACCTATTAGGGATGAAATTCATTTATTGCTAGGTAGGCACCTACCAGCGGGTATTTACTTATGCAAAGTGAAGTGAAATGGCTTTGCACTCGGTCCATATATTAGCGATGCCATATATAACCAGCGGACCATGATCTAAAACTGACACTATTCATGGAAGACTACCCCTAAACTTTCATTCGGCTGGTTTAATGGGATCATGCTAAAACGCTCTCATAACTTTTATTTATTTATTTATTTGTAACGCATGAACAGACAACAGTTATGATAAAGTACAATATATGAACGAAAACAATATTCAGTCAACTTGTGCAAGTATCAAAATTCATCATTTTTTCATTAGACACAGCCTTGTAATATGGGTGGAAAAAGTCAGTTTTTTTTTTATTATTTGTGGTACCTAACTGCATGATTTGATGTGATATTTTAATAAAATAAATTATTTATAAAAATATTGTTATACACTCTTAAAGTATAATTAAAATTGTTGTACTTTAGAATAAATAGATGGTTACTTTGTTAATCCTGTTTTTCTTTACCTGTCATCCGATAAGTATTTCTGCAAAATTCTGCAATAAAAAAATAGCCAAGGCTTTGAAAAGGGTCTGAAATAAGTGAGGTTAAGGTTGTGAGAAAAAAAATAGAACAGTAGCCTAAGTATGTAAGACACAAAACGTACTTATAGTCTTCGTTTTGTACCAAAACGGAGCCAACTGTCAGTTTTTAATTACATCGGTAGTATGTAAGCCTACGTCACCGTAATTTAGTGAAAACCTATGCGTTTTTGATTACGCGCTGTGATTTCTCGCGTCTACTTGAAACGTAACGTAACGTTTACCTTAACTGCTTATGTAATAGAACTGGGCAGGTTTACGTCGCGTTTTCTTTATGAGAGATGGACGCAAAGGATGCTGGACTGGAAACCAATAACAGGACAATAATTTTCCAAAGATTCTTCTGAAGCACTCAGATTCTAAGTTCATAGAAGAATGTGTATTATATTGAGTATGAACGAAAAACTAATTAATTTTCTGTATATTCCTAAAGCGTTGTTTAAGTACGGTAATACTATAGAATGAATTCCAGTCAACTGAATTTCAAATTAATTTCATGGAACAACTCGACAACACAGCATAAAAACAATTTAGACACGGTAAGTACCGCGGCATTGTGAGGCGCTCAAAAGACGACACTAAAATATTAATTAAACAGCCTCATAGCGAATTTCAAATAATGAAAAAGGTTTAGTTGTATCGCGATACCGGGATGGTGACACGCTTAAATCGTGATGCCGTTAGCACCATCTATCGCAGCTACCGATGCTTAAGAGGAGAGAGCCTAATTATACCAAAAATATATGGTCAAAGACACAACTCCTTTAATTCAAAAGTACGCTAAGTGGAAAAAATAGCTCAGCGATAGAAAATATTACGACCAAGCTGTCATTGAGATAGTTTAACGCATATCGCTTGATTGTGAGCTGAACTCTATAGATTTAGACCCGCCATATTGGATTTAACGTCAACTGACAGTTGTTTCGAGTATACAAGAACGCTTTTTGTAATAAATATACACTGTATTTAAGTTTTTTCCCCGTCCAAATTTGTGCTCGCTTCATATTTTAGTCCATTGTATTTTGGTCTATCATTTTAATAATAAGAAATTCAAACAAATAACGCAAATATGCAACTAGTCTCTAAAATATAGTTTATTTATGTTTTTTTTTTTGTTATTTTCAATATTATATTTTATTAGATTTCTATATAAAATTCTGGTAGGTAATATTCCAGTATTTCTAAAAAAGTAGTAAGTAAAAAAGTCGGCACAGGCGTCTGCCTAGTGAGATAATAAATCCCAAAATAAATAAATATATATAGACTGGAAGTACTTGTACTTATTATTGTACTCATGTTATTGGTATGGAAAATAAAATAAATAAATAAAAATTAGCATTCTCGTAATCATTCGAGGGCTTACAACTATGATGTACCACCTAAATTTATAAGAAATATAATGACGTTTTGAAGAAAATATTCAAAGAATACTTTTTAAGTAGGTATAAATATTAAAATTGAAGTGATCAAACATAAATTTGTTCATTTGGGCAACAAAAAGTTTGTGTTTGATTTAATAAACTTAACGATATTTTGATATAAAATAAATTATGAAAAAGGTACCTATTCTGCATCAATAACTCGAAATCATTCAAATCTGACATAGCGCATCTTGGTTGTAAACACTCCCGTTGCCCGGCTGCTATTTTGTTTGTTTATAAAATTTTGTATGAAATGACATCTTCATACATAACAAACGCGGATTAAATATTTTTTTATAAATAAAGTAAAAACTGATTAGTGAGTAATCTTACGATTAACGTTTTTTTTATAAATAAGACGGTAAGAGAAGAACACCTAGTTGGACTGGCCAGATTGAGAAGAATAACGATATCCCCATGAGCATGGCATTCAGATACGCTGAGAATAGGGGTGCTTGAATAAAGTTGGTTCGAGGGTCAACAGCAGGGTGTACACGAGCTTTGCGAATGATGGAGACGACAAAAGAGAATTTGATTAAAACGTAATATTCACAAAAATCGAGATGCAAACTAGTCGTTAAGCACTTAGTACAGTTGTTGATGAAGTTTAAATATCTGGGTATGAAGCAAAAGAGCAGACTAAACTTGCAGTTACGACGCCAACTTTCGTACTGGAGATCGTGGGTTGGATCCCAGGTGCTGAAAATCCTCCCCTTTCACAACGCAAGCTTTCATTAGCTTACTGTGAATGAGTCAAAGAGTGTATTTGTGTTCACTTCGATTGAGCATAATTAAATAATAATAATAAACCAGCAGTTATAGAACTAGAAACTTTTTTGTGCGAAAAACCGTTTTATTTAAATGCAGCTCGCTTAGCTATGGAAGAATTGTAAAATTATTTCTCTTACATGTCCTCTATCTAAGAGCCGAGGGTCTGGACACGGTGTGGGAGGAGGTCATAAACATTGCGCAAGATCGAGCGCAATGGAAAACTCTTGTTATGGCCCTAAGTGGAGCGTAAAGGGAGTTTGGATCGATCCTCTATCTAAATGACTTATTTGCTAACAGAGGGCTGAATTCACCCTCGCCTATTAATTTTGATACTATTATATTCGCTTAATTGATTATTTCTATTTAAAGTTTGAATATTGTTCATGTGAGGGCATTTGCCGTTTTGATTTATTATTTGTTATTTGTTTTTTTTTTGTGCTTTTGTCTTCTTTTTTGATAAATATTTGTAAGAATGTGCACACTTTGACGACTCCAAGTGCTTGCAATAAGCCTAGAGACTAATAATAATAATTTATTGATATTCGTCGTTTGTGCGTATTTAATAAAAATAATATTTATTTATTTATTTTATTCTTTATGCATATTAAAAATAGTGTACAAAAATAGTGTATAAACAAGTGGCAATGGCGGGATTATAGTCGAAGCAATCTCTAACATCCAACCACAATAATACACCTTTATATAAAATCATTTTCAATAAACTAACACTATGTATTCATAGCCAGCTCTTATTATTTTCTATTTCATAACGCATAGAAATTATATCATTGGACAAATGGTTTAGTTTAGGCGATGAATATTTGAATATTAAAAGGTACATTTCATAATATTGTTATTACTCTAATTGAAACAAATATAGGTTTAAAGCACAAAGATATCCATTAATAATTGGTCGTTACAAGTTTATGTTCGAAGCGAGGTGAAAATAAAATAAATGTTCTTCTATTTATTTATTTAGTTGAATAGAATATTTCTACTTTTTGTCGGGTAGTTTTTTTCAATGAAGTAGGTAATCTTAGAATCAGAGGCGATCTTAACCCTCAGGTTCGATTTGGAGGAAAAAAATAATGTGAAAAATTACTCTGTCTCCTCTGGGATTCGCAACCGGAACTTTTTATTCAAATCTATATGTAAACGAGTATGACATTAATGCTCTGTGCACTATTTTTGATATTAAATGTCAAACGAATGAACTATTTTTATAAGGTTTTTTAATAAGTTATTTGTGCATAAAATCGAAATGATTTGCGGAGAAAGAGTCATAGAGAAAGACCCATTTAGGTACATCTTAGACCCCAATAAGGTACGCCAGAGCCCTAATAAGGTATATTACAGGAACAATAAGAAAATAAGGTGTATGTGACAAAAAGTATCAACCATTCATTTAAAAAATGCCCGGAAAATTTTTCACTCTCCTCCGTGCAAAAAAATTGACGTCAGCACGGTGTGTAAATTCCGGTTTGAAAGAGAGAAACACTTTCACTAACGAATAAATTATACATTTCAAAAAGAAACGATTGAAATTCAAACAAGCGCGGTATACCTACTCGTAATCAAAAGACAGATAGGTAGAAGATATTTCTAAGAAGCTTTTCAAAAGGGGTAAGTAATTAATTACAGATCTCGTTCTGGAGTGGCAACACGGCCTCAGAATTAAACCACGTTCATCTCGGAGAGAAAAACCACAAATTTAAAGCAACACGAGAAACACGCACCTCTAATAATGACAACCGAAGATGTTGTGAGTTAAATGTGCCCAAACATGCTGTTAGGGTTAAATTTGCTCAAACATGTTGTTCGGGTTAAATGTGCTCAAACATGTTGTTCGGGTTAAATGTGCCCAAACATGTTGTTCGGGTTAAATGTGCCCAAACATTCTGTTCGGGTAAAATGTGCCCAGAAATTATATGAAATAAATAATTAATTTTTGTCTTGGATAAGATATGCACACAATTTTTAAGGGCAAGACTGAAGGACTGCTAGAGCCTGGGCGATGACAGATGTTATAGTTGCTCAATTTCAGAAAATCGAGGATGAGATATGGGGGATAATTATTATAAAAGTGGCATTACAAACGAGTTTTTCTATTATATGTTTTTGCGAACGAGTGAAGTCACGAAAAAAACACAATATAATAATATGTAACAACTAACAACTTTGTATAATAATAACTCGCGTGGCATCGCTCTACTTTTAAGTGAATATGCCTTCTCTCGCCTTCTTGGTTGGGAACCTGTTTTTGACCGCCTAATAAGTGCGTCCTTCAAGATGACAGGCGAAACACTGACGGTCCTCCTATGCTATGCTCCCACTGAGGATGGGGATGCGGCTGCCAAGGACTGTTTTTATGACAGTCTGGATGCAGTTGTGTCCCATGTTCCAAGGCGCCACCGCTTAATAGTACTGGGGGATTTTAATGCCATAAGGTTGGCAGTGACCCCCAGTATGGACCAGGCGTCATGGGTAGGCATGGCATGGGAGTGATAAATGATAATGGAAGCCGTCTGATTGGTTTCGCCACACTCCATGGACTCTTAATATTCCATAAATATACTTGGACCTCGCTTGACAGGAGAACAAAAAAACAGATTGACCATCTTCTGGTAAGGGTCAGCAACCGAACTGACCTGCGAGATGTCCGCACCTACCGAGGGGCAGACATGGATACTGATCAATCTGGACATGGTGTGGGAGGAGGTCATTAAAGTTGCGCAAGATCGAGCGCAATGGAGAGCTCTTGTTGCCTCCCTATGCCCCTAAGTGGGGTCTTAAGGGAGTTTGGATTGGATTGGAATAACTCTATAAATTCATTACTGATACCTTTATTTCATTTTTTTAATAAATGAATCTGTGTTCTTTAAAGTAAACACATACTCTTTGACTCTTTCACAGTAAGCTACTTAAAGCTTGTGTTGTGAAAGAGGAAATGGTCGGCACCTGGGATCGAACACACGAGCTCTGCACGAAACAGCGCGAAAGCCGGCGTCGTAACCGCCAGTCTACCAACCACATCATTTCATTCTTATTATATTTTAAACAATATGTATTCTGATATGGACTTAGAGGTTTGCAGACTCTACCTCCAAGTCTGGTGTAAATATTTAAATAAATAAATAATAAAATAAATAACTACGGAACAAACCACTACGGGCTTAGGACCGTCTTCTATTGTTATTTCGAAGGCTGGCTTAGTGTGATCACTTTACGTTAATAGCGTTCGCCATTAGGTGGTAATGTTTAAGTCTCCGAAATATGACAATTCTCAACATATTCACAAAATCCCATGTAAACAACATGTTGATATTTAATAGTTAATGAGATATAGAGATAAATATTGGAAATTATTGAAAATAAGAGAGCAACTAAATTTAAAGACTGCGGCTGCTGTAATGTATTTGGCGCCATAATAGCTCCTCCCCGAAGCACGAGTTTTACTCATTTTCGGGGAGAATATCAATACTTAATAGCGATTTTGTCTCATTTTTTTTTTATTTTGTATTATATTATGCTCAGGTAATTATCAGTAAAGGAATTTTATTATTAATATGAGTATATTCAATTTTTTAAATATAACATACATACATACATTCTCCCTTTAAGGCACCCTGCACACCGCAAGCCAGCCCGGTGGAGATCAATCCGCAGCAAACCCGACCCGTAAGAAACCGACCTCCTAGCTCGATCGAAGCAATCAAACCAAAAAGCCGGCCCCGGACAAATCAAGCCCGCCGCGAACTACCCCCAAACCAACCAGCAATGCGGGGGCCTAAGCCCCACTCGGGAGCATAGGGAGGCATCAACAGCTCTCCGTTGCGCTTGAAGGCGTCCAATGCTCATTGTGCCTTTTCTGACCAGTTGAGATTTAAGGACGTGAAGTGGTCAACCTCACGGTCCCGATGTGATTTTTCGATTTCCTGCCTCTTACAGGATGCTCGAAAAATCAGCAAAAAGAGCAGAGGTGCTATTCTTCGCCGGCAACCTCACGGCACGGTTAATATAAATCTAGATATAATTAGAACAATATAAGAAGATGGGGGATTTGGACAATGACCGGAATCCAGTGTGGATAATATCTTTAGTGCAAGAAAATTTTAATTTGGATTAAATTTGTCGTACCTCGGGTACCAAAATAGTAGCAAGTAACTTTTGATCAATCCATCCTTTGTTTTGATTTGTAAACGAGTCACGCATTCGGTATACCTCGAGCGAAGGATCCTCAGCGACTTGATTTATGGCGCTGTAAAAATATGGGAAAGGGACCATCCATAGACCCAATCCGGCCGTAGGAGTCTAGAGGAGGTAATATTGCAAGAAAGAAAGGAAAAAAGAAAATCCTTTTCCAAAGGATGACTTTTGGATATACAGGACAGAGAAAATGAGATCCCTCTTCAACGACACGGTCTTCAATTTTGGCTCCATAGCTAGAGAGATGAGCAAAGGCATAAAACAAATGAATAGATATTGCTTGGACAAAAAAAAGATTAATGTACTTCTGATGAGTATTTCATTTTTATTTTTACTCAATCAAAAAAATCATCGCTCAGCATAACAGGTAAAAACCCTTTGCGCTAAGCAATGAGAGATAATATCAAATACAAAAAAAAAAACATCAAAACAATAATTATTACATTACCCAGCGGTTAATACAGTGCGCAATGAATGAACAAAAACAACACCACGCACAAGATAGGTGCCCAATGCAGGCGCAGTGCCGTCAGTATGTCTGTCCTGACTCAAAGGTTTAAAACATGGACGAGTCAGACGTTTAGTTAAGGACACTACCTTTCAGTTTGCATCTTGCATCAAATTGGGCGTCATCATTAGCTGGAGAAAACTAAAAGAGGCAATAAGTTTCACTACCCATATTGACACCGAATTTCAACTGTTTCAAAATAGAGAATCCTTAGGCAGTTAAGAATTTCAACTGTTTCAAAATAGAGAATCCTTAGGCAGTTAAGAATTTCAACTGTTTCAAAATAGAGAATCCTTAGGCAGTTAGTAGGCAGGCACCTACTTCTTGCTAAACAAACAAATTATTTATGCAAGATTATTGATATGTTTGTACATGAATATTATTCAGATTAGATATGCCTTGGTAAATTTACGCATATTCCTGATACCAGGATAGAAAGGATAATAAAACAAATTACAATGTGTATGTATTTAGATTTACTTAATATATAGCTCGCAGCTCAGGAGGGATGGCGGATGGGAGAACATACTGTCTCGTGCATTCAAATGTAAGGATGAACACACGGTCTCTTAGGCAGGCATTAAGAATTAAAGGAATTATTTACATAAGCTCGGATACACCTGTGTGTAATACAAGGGATTCCGTTACGAGCTATTATTCACGCACATAACATGTCTCCGAATGTCTCGCCATAACCATATTTCATCGCATTATAATGTAGGTATTATAGTCCCTGAAAATATTAGCAAGGATGGATTATGTTTGCTGAAAATATTTCAAAAATAGCTTAGGGTGCATTAAAAAAGATCTGTATCAATCTGGCCGTGGGGTTGTCGGCTAAGAATAGCACCTCTGCTCTTTTTGCTGGTTTTTCGAGCATCCTGTAAGAGGCAGGAAATCGAAAAATCAGATCGGGACCGTGAGGTTGACCACCTCACGTCCTTAAACCTCAACCGGTCAGAAAAGGCACCATAGGCCTCAGTCGCCTTCGAGCGCAATGGAGAGCTCTTGATGCCTCCCTATGCCCCTAAGTGGGGTTCAGGCCCCCCGCATTGCGGGTTGGTTTGGTGGGGATCTGCAGCGGGCTTGATTTGTGTGGAGTCGGCTTTTGGATTTGATTGCTTCGATCAGGCTAGAGGGTTGGTTTCATGCAGGTCGGGTTTGCTGCGGATTTGTCTCCTCCGGGTTGGCTTGCGGTGTGCGGGGAGCCTTAAAGGGAGAATGTATGTATGTATATGTATCAACCAAAAAAGAGGTAATAACAGAAATATTGCAAAAATAATTTTATGTGATAGTCTTCCGAAAGTTACAGATTAAAGGAAGATATTGACGGACAAAATGGAAATGGGCCGTCCATACCGCCGATGCAAAGGAGATGACTTTATAGGAAAATACTGCACAAGTATTAAAAAGTACCTAATTGAATACCGTGAATTTCGATGGCATAACAGAGGAGAGCAACAAAAAGCACAGCCTGATGGGAAAATTTGGGGATTTGAATTTGACCACCTATGAACATTGCTGACGTAAAGTAATCAAACTTTTCAATCCTTCAAAACATCTGTGAAATATGGTAGTTAGCTCAAAATGATAGCGTTAGTTGGGTCTGAATATAAATAAATTATGTAAGCAAAACGTTTTAATGAAGACACGATAAATTTCAATTTTGGATCGAACCTTGTATAGATACACGAGGCGTTTGATTTGCTCCAGATGGGCATGAGTTTAATTTCTGCAAAATATCAGAGGTGAGGTCGGGTGAAGAAGCTGAACGAGATTCTACAAATTAGAAATTGAGTAAGAGACGACAACGCTATTGCTTTGCTTTCACCAAGCTCAAAGTGAACAATTTATGGGGATCGTTTGTAGCGAGGCGCGTACTGCTCATCACCACAATTACCCTATTATAACGAAGACTCGATATTAAATTTTCTAACCCTCAATGTCTGCAACGAACGCTTTTGAATATAACGATCACATTTTTTTTTTCAGAATTACAAGGATACGTGGAGATAAAAAAATCATAATAATAATTCGTCGAATCATGGTTCAAAGTAAAGGATCACAACGCTCGTCTTAATCTGACATCAATACAATGAAAATCTCAAATTTAATGTTTTTATTAATTAAGAGTTGGCACAAAAACCAATGCAAGAAATGCATTTCACGTTAAAAAAAATATACTGATGAAAAATAGATAATGTTTAACTCTTATTTTAGACTTTTTTTCGTTTAAAGATGAGGAGTTTTGACAATGACATATTTGGTGGTCCATTGGTTTTTGTAAAATCTTTTTATCTTTTGAAAAGTAGTTTTTTTGGAGTTAAGACAAGATGGTTCTCGGGTATGGATAACATATCTACGTATTTTTTTCTGATTTCGTAAAATTTAACAATGTAATTTAAATAATGGAATTTCTTAGTCTAAACAAAGTTCGTAATATAAAAAAGGTAGAAAAGGTACCTACACACTAAGAGTAATAAATATTTTCTGTCTGCTCGGTATCATTCAAAGGAATATTTCTTCGAAAATATCCTTCAAAAACACGTCAACGTCTTGAAAAACAACATTAATATTAACTTCAAGAGTAGACTGATACGTTTCAGTCATTTTTTTCGTGACTCTAAGCCTTACACTTTGTGAAAAATATCACATAAGACTGTCATCACACCATCGTCACAAACAAATTATGACAGATGAACTTCACGAGCAAAGTACGAGTTTTTTAAGTTTCAAAAAAAAAATTATACGCGGTTTCAACACAGACGTATCTGATCTTTGGATCCTAGTGATGTCATAGTTTTCTTTTCTCTCTGTATTTATTGCCCAAACCCTGCCTAAAAGGAGCATGGGAGGGCCCATCGTATCTTAGGAAAGCCTAGTGGGAGAAACAATGGGATCTGCTCGAACAGCATTCGGCATCTCTGTCACATTGCCAAGCAACTTGATTTATAGGTGTTAGTTTAGTGTAGGTTACGCTATCGTATTATCAATTTATTCCCATAACTCTCCAAAGTGAAAGGATTTCTTCTACTTCTTGTTATGCTGCTGCTATCTGAAGTTGGCAAAAAAGTCTCCGAAACACCAAACCACTATCTCATATTCTTTAGCCACGAGGATCTTTTACGCCCCATAACTCGACTGTCCTCTGTTTTCTTTTCAGAATCAACTGTAAGGGGTTATAAAGTTTATGACTTAAATCGAAGAAAAATCTTATTTAGGTATACATAACTAGCTTTCACGACCGACGTTGTCCTGTAGTAAGCTATGAATATTCAATTCGAATTCGTAGTTTATACAAAATATGTTTAAATTTTGTTTGAATGTTAAAAAATTATTTCTGAAAGCTCGAAAGAAATGCTATCAAAAATCTGCGTAGCAATGTTTTGAAACTCAATGGTTGTCAGGTAAAAAATAGTGTTATGGAATTTTTCACAGATGGCGTTGTTGTCAGTAAATCCGTTCCATGCTTACTTTGATATTATATTATTTGCTATCCATTTTCGAAATTTTAATAATTATATTGTTATCGTGAGCGGAGAATTATTCAATAAACCAAGCGTCATAAAAATCTGTTCAGCCGATCTCGAGTTATAAGTGTTCGCACTAACCCGTCTTTCTTTTATATTATAGAGATGTTACCTTTAATTTGGTAGACTAGCGGTTACAACGCCGGCTTTCGTACTGTTTCGTATCGGAGGTCGTGGGTTCGATCCCAGGTGCCGACCATCTTCCCTTTTCACGACACAAACTTTGAGTAGCTTACTGTAATAAGAATCAAAGGGTGTATTTGTGTTCACCTTGAGTAAGCACACATTCATTTTTATAAAAAAAAATTAATGAAACCAACCGTTGTTTTAAAAAACAGTTTAATAAGATGTTATTATGACAGCGTCATAAATGAATAACTCTTTCTTTAATAGTAATCGTCACGCCAAAACTCTGTTAGTGAAACACTAACTATCAGAAACTGTTGGGTTAGGAAAATAATTAAAGGATCACGCCTTCTTTCTGAGATCGCATTTTAGGGATAATTATGTCACTAACAAAAAGCGAATGAACGTGACGTGTAGAATATCAAATTACATCGAGGTTGACGGGAATCATCGGAATAAAGAAAGTTGGCTGAGAAGCGCCGTACAGTCGCGACGACACTCAGATGGAAAAGACAAAAAAACCAATACCAGAGATCATTTCCATCGGAATAGTATACAAAATGTGATGCACGTTTCTTACAAGTACCACGTTACTCCGAGAGCGATGTCTCACGAATGTAAAGCAAAATTCACACTAGGTCGAAAATCGAGTTTGTTATTTATTTGCTAACTAGCTTATACCCGTCTTGCTTTACGTTTTTGATTCCGATTGTCAGGCTTGATCGGTAGGTAATTAGAAAGGTTCTAGTCTAGCTTCCCATTGCTTTGTAGACCTCTATAACTGACATAAGCACAGAAAAAGAAGAATGACACTTTTAATGTTTATTACAATTTTGTATGAAGATCCTAAAAAATAGGGTTTTTTAAATAGCTCTAAATATATCTATTAAAGTCAATGCAGCAAATTGTTTTAAAGAACCTTCTCCGGCATTTTTCACGGCTCTGTGCAGATTCATATCTGACGTAGCATTTGTATTTTGAGCGTGATGCTATGACATACGGTAAAAAGCAAAAAACATTTCTTAATTATTATGTAGATAGAGAAGGAGGGGCTAATGCGAGTTTTATTTAATTTCCCAATTTACCACGCAACTTTCTTAATTTTTTCTTTCATAAGAACCTTCTACTGATAAAAGCCAACACGACAAAAAAAGAATTAGTGAAATCGGTTCAGCCGTTTAGGCGTGATGCGATGACATACGGTAAAAAGCAACTAAAAAAACATTTCTGAATTATTATGTAGACTAGCTAATACCCGTCTTGCTTTACGTTTTTAATTCAGATTGTCAGGCTTGATCGGTAAGTAATTAAACAGGTTCTAGTCTAGCTTCTCATTGCTTAACAGACCTCTATAACTGACATAAGCACAGAAAAAGAAGAATGACACTTTCACAATTCATAAAAAGAGAGAAGAATTTCGACACATTTAATGTTTATAAAAAAGAGAAAAGTTTGAATTACATTTATTTTTATTTCAAATCAATCTTGAATCTTTATTACATTAAATATATTTGAAAATTGTAAAAATTTGTATCTATGATTACCATAAATATACCTGCAAGGATCCACGACGATTAAAATCCAACGCAGAACCTACACTTTTATTCTCCAAAATATAAAAAAAAAACTATTATAAATAAAAACATTACTGAATTATTACCTATGTAGATTATATTTCAAAAATTTGATCAATTATAGGTACTTAAGTAATCTAAATAATAAAAATTGCTGAAACAATTAAAATATCTATCTTCATTAAAAATATTGACTAAGAGTAGGCATGAGCTACCATAAATATACCTGCAAGGATCCACGACATTAAAATCCAATGCAGAACCTACGGTTTTATGCTCCAATATACAAAAAAATAAATAAATAAACATTAACTAAGTACTGAATTATTAGGTATGTAGATTATATTTCAAAAATTTGATCAATTATAGGTACTTAATTAATCTAAATAATAAAAATTGCTGAAACAATTAAAATATCTATCTTCATTAAAAATATTGACTAAAAGTAGACATAAATTTTCTTAAGATTGTTCAAGTTAAGCTTCTTACTATGGAATTTATGTATATAATAAAAGGAAACTTGTCTTTTCCTATAAATACTACGGTAGTAATATATAATCAGTGTAGCCCCTGAAACAATGTATTGTATTACGTAAGAAAGCATCTATAAAAACTTTGATTCCTTCAGAAATAGAACCCAGGTCCTCATGATCAAAAGTCGACATCTAAATATTAAAACTTAATGCACACAACTGTTGAAGAACAAATTTAAGGTCCACGTCAAGTTTTAAACCAGAATCTAGCTCTACATAAACTGATTATTTTCTCTAGATGTGGTTATATAGAAGAATGCTGAGCATATCATGTATTGACAGGGTGTCTATAGAGTCCTGGGAATGATACAAAAGTAAAAAGAGAGCACCTTACCACTGTCAAGAGACATAATCCCTCATACTTTGGCTACATACTCATTACTCCGTGATGAAAACTATTCCCTCTTCCAACTTAAAATTCAAGGAAAAAAGTGGTTTGAGCAGAAGAGAGTCTTCTGAGAAAAGGCTGGCTCAAGATCATGAAGAGTTTGGAGTGATGGTCACCAACTTTAGTTAGGAGAACCACACGAAGATATTCATATACGTCGAGCCATGATTGAAATCCTCTATTTAGACTAATATTTGTTTTTCTTTTTTGGCATTTCATCCACAAATTTAGACTAATATGTAACAACTAATGACACTAACATTACTGATGTTCCATTTAAAAATGGTTTAAACCACTACTGGCTTCTTCGACGAACGTCTTCTACCGTTATTTCGAATGCTGGCTTAGAGTGATCACTTTACGTTAACAACGTTCGCCATTAGATCTAATAAATCTGCTATCCTGGACCTTAAAATGAGTAATTATGGTGAAAATTTTCATGCCAATTGCAGGATTCAACCCCTCATAGGGATATCTCCTACTTGGAGATACTTCTTTTGACACCGATAGACATTTTTAAGTTACATGCAACAATGGGAAATAGTTCATAAGGAAGAAATAGCACTTTGTGGGACATAATAAATTTATAAAGAATTTTATATGAAATTGACTTGCTAATCATGTTATCTTCTTGCTTCTCAAATTTACAGAATATCTTTTTAATAATAATAAAGTAAGTTGTGTTAAAATGCCACATTATTTGATACTTATTTTAACAATAACATAAATATCTTATTTAAAAATACTTACAAAACTCCATGAATTCTCATAATTTCTTTTTGCTGGAAGCATCATTTTTAAATTTTAGTGGTGTTTGGGAGAATATATTATTATGTTTGATCACACTAAGCCAGCCTTCGAAATAACAGTAGAAGACGGTCGTAAGCCCGTAGTGGTTTGTTCCATTTAAAAATCGAACATTAGTAATGAATTGAACATAATGTTATTTCATTTAGTATATTTCTATTTATGAATAAAACAATTTTGTTTATTTCATTTCAGTCATATGACAATATGTCATTGTAAGATCTAACAGATAAAAAATAGAAAAAATATCTCCTATACAAATGAAAAAACGGGGTTATTGTGTTGATTCTGTGATGTCTTTGTTATGTTAAGTTTTTATGCGTATATGTATACAAATTTACAGTAAAGAATAAATAAAAACCTGTATAAAAATGTATTTCATATAGAGTCAGCACACAACGCTTCAGACTCACTAAAACAAAATATTGTGTTTCAAACTTGACATAGTTAGTGTTATAAATAATTGTTAATTATTTATCAAACAAACAAACAAATGGTTTATCGTCTAGTAGGTATTGTCGCAGCATATCTTATCAATACCATGCAAAGTTTGAGAGGATGACAGCCAGTTCATTATAACTGATTATGACATAATAGTTGTATTTTTACATTCCAAAATTGGCAAACATTGAATATTTTTCAGAATGACTTGATTCTGTCCTCGTTGAACTGGTAACTTTGATATAGGTTTTTACGTTTTGGAAATTCACCAATTAGTTCTTATTGTTGAAAATGCCACCAGAGCCTGTAAAAATATAGTTACACAAAAAATTAGTCAATGACATTATATTATTAATATTCTATTATTTTGAAACAAACAACTATGCTTACCAGTGGATTGTTCATTAATATTCCTGTTCGTTATTTATAATTAAAAAATAACCAGACAATAGAAAGTTGGTTACATTTTATTATTTTCATTAGAATAAGAATCACTATAAGAATAGTTCTCCAATTTCTAGTTTGACAACAAAATTAGAAGTGTCAAAAAATCCATAGACAACGCAACAAAATATTTCTTTTTTAGTGCTGCAGTCGTTTTCGAACTAATAAAAAAGTTTTGTAAAAAAAATACGTAGGTGTGTATATGGTGTGTATCGTAAGTAATTTGAGGTAAGTGTTTTTATTAATTTAAAGTATACATTATTTACACAAAATACACATTAAAAAAATCATTATCTTTCACAAAAATATTTCATTTTAATCATAGAAGAATCATAGTCTATAGTTCACGGCTCTCAGCTGTCATTAATTTTGACACATAGACGATGTAAACAAAAAAGAAACAAAACATAATAAATTGTAGTTCGAAGTTTGAATAACATTGAATAAATTATAGTATAGGAATATTGTTGCTGCTGTTTATTTTTTTCTAAGTAGGTACCTACATTATAATATTAAATTAATCAAACTGCACATAAAATATTTTGTTGTGAATTATGTAGATAAAAATATGATTTCTCTAAGTGTAATTTACCGTGCATCTAATGTACCCAACCCATGACTGTATGTTTTTAATTAACTTTGTTTTAAAAGTTTATTTTTTATGTTCTAGGTATGCGTTAGTTTGATTTCTTAATTGTTAATATTGATTTCATTGTGATCTTATTCATTTAAATACTTTAAAAAAATACCTGTAATAAAAAGAGTGTTGATTTTGGCTACTTATAGATGTATTATATACCTACAATAACTTTAATAAATGTACATGATATTACATAACGTAAATTATGTGGAAGATGACATGAAAGAGGGTCGTCAAGTTTATGTCGTAACATAATAATATTGTATTTATTCTAGGATGAATGATATGTCACAAACCTTGGAGGGTCGTCAAGTAAGGCTTCCAATCAAACCTCTTATTGGCCGCTGTCTTTGAAGAATACTTCTTTTAACACAATTGGTTTAAAGTTAAGTATGTGACACCCTATGAATATTTTTTTAAATTAATTTTCACGCCAACAATACGACCATGAGTCCAAATTTTTAACAATACTTTTATAATATGCAGGATAAAATAAATAAGCTAATGTGGTTTTGAGTTTATTTACATACTAATTTAGATACAATGTAATACCGCTGTTGAGTGTGATTAATTATACAAATATTATATTTCTAAATTATTATGTGGATAAAACAAACGTTTTATTATACTGATTAAAATCCTGAAGCCTTTAAAGATTCTCAATTATTGTCAATTTTATTTCTTTCTCTCAACAATTCTGTCAAGTTCACTGTACGCTATGATCTAATTTATCGGCTACTGTTTTACCGGCCAGTTTGTTTATGGAATGTTCATACCAATTTCAACGATGATTTTAAATTTAATCTTTTTCAACGATGAATTTAAGATTTAAACTTTATTTATATTTCAGGAATATAAAATGATTCAACAATTATTTTTAAATTATTTAATACCTATCTACATTAGAATATGATTTTATCAGGCACCTACATAATTACTCATCTATTACAGTGGCTACGACGCTTTGTAAAAAACTATGGCCATAAATTTTCTAAAATATGTCAAATTACAAAATGGAGGAATAATTTTTACAAAATTTTGCATTAAATCTTTATTTATTGAGAATAATAAGATTTAAATAACATTTATATGTATTACGAAACAATCTCCAATTATTTTATTACATTTTCATACCGTAATACCAAGATTCCATTCAACGTTTACATGAGTAATTTTGTTTCCAAATGATGTCTTACTGTCTTTTTTGATAAATTTGTATGAAGATCTTAAAAAAATAAAGTTTTTTAAATAGCTCTAAATATATTAAAGTTAATTTATCAAAGAGTATTTAAGAACGCTCTCTGGAATTTTGCACGGCTTTTCGCATATTGATATCTGACCTTTACGTTTGTTTTCTATGATTGATGCTCTTACAAAAATATATATATATATATATAAACGGACTAAAATATTATGTAGATTTACCACGCAACTTTCTTAATTTTTTCTTTCATAAGAACCTTCTACTGATAAAAGCCAACACGACAAAAAAAGAATTAGTGAAATCGGTTCAGCCGTTTAGGCGTGATGCTCGGACATACCGTAAAGTAACGACAAAAGGCAAATAAAAAAACATTTCTAAAATATTATGTAGATAAAATGCAATTTACGATGTAAAACTTAATTAATTTTAGCTAATAAGCTATTGAATTATGTTAAGTTATCGTTGATTCGGGTGAAGGATGACGTTCGATGGGACATAAGCTTGAAATCAAAACATTTCCTCTTTAATTGCTTTACTTTTAAAAAAATTCAATAGATGGCGGTGTAGTAGGAAGTACATAACATGTGATGTATGTTTGCGTATTGTATAGATATGTCGAAAGAATTGACCCATTTAAACCAAATTTTCAGAATTATTATGTTACTAGCTAATACCCGTCTTGCTTTACGTTTTTAATTCCGAATGTCAAGCTTGATTGGTAGGTAATTAAACAGGTTCTATTGTTCTAGTCTAGCTTCCCATTGCTTAACTGACCTCTATAACTGACATAAGCACAGAAAAAGAAGAATTACACTTTCACAATTCATAAAAAGAGAGAAGAATGACAGTTTTAATGTTTATAAAAAAGAAAGAAGAAAAATTATAGTCTGCCACATACCTAGGTACATGGAAAAAACTGCATGTATCATAATATGTTACATCTTACACTTGATTCAATTCCACTGCTCAATAGAAGGGTAAAAAATTCCTTTAATAGTAATATAATACAAACCTACCTAAATAATATGAAAGTTTTACTCTCAATATGGTTTGAGTCTTGACTACATTCCCTACAACCTCTATGTGTGGAATGGTACAAATTTTATGCGATTGGCTAATGATAAAGGCAGCTGTTTTACCGACCTCAAACGTTAGTCGAAAAGTAATCTGAAAATGTACTTTCATTTTAATGTTGATAAAATGTGTTTTATATGGTTTGAATTACATTTATTTTTACTTCAAAACAACCTTGAATCTTTTAAATACATTTTTATTCTGTCAAACTTTGGTTCCATGCAACATTTACATGAGTAATTTTGTTTTCAAAAGATGGCCATCTGTGTTTACGCAGATTTTACTATGAAAATTTTGTAATTTTAGAAATTTATTAATCACATTAAATATATATGAGAAATTGTAAAAATTTGTATCTATGATTACCATAAATTTCTTTTCCATGTCTGGATACATCAAACTCAAAATAATCGCCACAAATTGTTGAAGAGTTTTGCATCTAACTTGACATCAATGGTTGATGTGTTATAACTTCAAGATGCAAGTAACAACATCTGGTAGATTATTACTGAGCGAATAAAAATCAACTTGATTATGCAAATAAACTCACCTACATAGATTAACAATACTCTCTATTTTGGTGGTTCAACTTATAAATCTGCAATCCCCAGACTCGTCACAGGAAATTGAAGAATTAATTGCCCATAGTAGGATTCGAAACCTACCGAGATGCTCACTTGACGTCAATAGATGTTGTATTATTATTATGTGATAAATTAGGTGAAAAATTCTATGGCAATTAGGCAAAACTATTTAATGTCATTTTGAGAAAGGCATTGGAATCAAAACAAAACTACACCACTACAATATAATTTAAAAAAATATGTGAAGTTACCTATAAGGAAATTTTCAATGAATCAATGCAGGTATATCAATATCCAATTTAGGTATTTCTTCTTCTCCTTATTGATAAATGCCATTATCTATTAAAATTAAACAAAATTTGAACCAAAATGTACATAGGAAACAAATTCAAATTTAAGTTATTGGCTTCTGAAAAATGTCAAGTTTTTCAAGGTAGAACCATTTTAGTAGTAGTATTATTTATGAGTATGAATGAATGAATGAAAGAATTTTTATTTATTTTTTGTCCAATCATTATTTAATTCATAAAACATAAAATCAACAATTGAAAAGCTATATAAAAAAAATAAAATATGTATAATCTCAAAGTTTTATTGTTAAATCAGCAGAGTAAAAAAAAATATTCTCCCAAACAAATGGAAACCAGAAAAGATATTCCGACCCACCGTTATAAAAAAAACTATTAGTTATTCACTTCTTAACCCAAAAGTATTAGGTATATCATTTTTATTCCATAACCAAAATAAAAAAATTAAAGTTTAATTAAATCTGATGCTAGAACACAGAAATCCATACAATAACCTAGAATCCCGACTCGCGTTCAAAAGTGAAGCCTAAATATTGCAACTTTTGACAGTTTGGTTCCCAAAAGAATGTGGTACAGCGTATATTTATTCAGTAGTTTTCTCGTGTTTTTTACAATAAAACATATTTTTACATTGAAATAAGTGAAATTAGATCATTTTTAAGTTTCTTTATAAATGTACTGTCAAAATTGCTGGCCAAATCGGCTTCACTTTTTTACTACGAAGAATATATGAAATTCTATGTGCTAGAAACACACTATTGTGTCAGCTTGTGTTGTGTCGAGCCAGAAGCATTATCATTTTTATATTTATTTATTTTCTGTCAAAATTAAGCATTGCTCACCATTACAGAGTAATCCTTTGCGGTAATAGTGGTTAATAATATGGTTTAAGATACATTTAGGCTCTATATGAAGCTGATATGCTTCTAACGGGTTGAGAACTTATTTATAGTGATATGTGGTAAAATTGATAAAATCGCTGGCATCCGCAAGACACTGTTATTGATTATGGTCAATCTTCTTTACATCCCATAAGCAGCCATTGAATATTTTTTCAATATAATTGTTTCCCTTCTCAAATGGGAAATTTAAATGAGCTCTCTAACATGGATCTGCAATATAAAGTTTCTGATTTTAAAATACACATAAAGAAATCCAAGAAACATAATTAATGAAATTCTTACATAGGTAGCTTACCATTTTGGTATATTTACAATATTATTATATTGTCTTGCAAAAATTAAACCTTTGAATTTCTTTGTTAGAAATGCACTTTTATCAATCAATTTGATCCTTAGAAGTATGTACTTAATTGCTATGTCAAAAAGGTGGGATGAAAGCAATTAGTCTCGTTGAAAACACGTTTGCCTCAGGAACCTGAAAAAAATATCAACAAAATAAATTAATTTTGTGATTTCGGTAACACACTAATTCCCGCCTTATAACATTATAACCTTATAATTGTTTTAGCAACGCATAAATGTTTTAAGTTACGGCATAGGCTTACAGATATTTTAATCAATTTGACTTACCAGTTTTATTTTCATTAAACTCAATTGAAAATAAGGTAATTATATTTTTCATAATCGACGATATCAATCCGAACCTTTTGTTTGACAACAAAATATGACGTATAGTGAAGTATTAACCATCCATGGATAACCAAAGATAATAATATAATTCAACACAGTTAGGTACTATTAAATTATTTTATGATGTATATTTTTGATTTACTTATATAATGGTCTCTTAAAATATGTAGACTTATTAAAAAAAAAAATTTTCACACAAAAAACCACTTTATTGGGTGAAAAAGAATTATTAAAAAAATCATTCTTATTTTGTTTTCATATTATGAAGCTAAGACAAAAAATTACATATTAAAAAGTTCGTCTATGGTAACCTACTGTCAATTATTGTTATTCTGACAGCCAAACAAAAACAACAGGAATTCTATTTTCAAAAATTTTGTAAGTTTTTTAATATATTGAAATATTTTTGTAAGTAGGTACCTAAGCTATATTTAATTATTAAGATTTTTACCTATCATGAAGTTTTTAGTTGTGAATTGTAAAAATATGGGTATATAAAATATGATACTTTGAAATTGTTGTCCCTCCTGTAACTAAACTTTAGACAGATTTTGATGTTTGTTTTGTAATATTGTTTTCTAGGCATGGAGTTGCAGTCTATCTGAAATAATAATACCTGATACATTATGCAGTCTAAATGGATTTAATGAAGATCTTAAAAAGGTATAAAAGCTACACTTTTAAACAAATAATACTATGAAAGATTCCAAATGAAGGTTTTATGCAGAGCATATCATATCAATATGTATCTAGCAGTTGATTGTTTTATTCTAATTTGAAGTTCATAAGTAGTTTGATATACTTTCTAAATCCTTAATATTGATTCTAATCAAATTCTCATAACATGTATTTTTAAAACAAATCCCTGAAAAAGCAAAATTTTCTAATGTCGTCTTATATATTTGCAACCATGGCCATGTAATCACTGTATTTTGCTTTCATATATTAATAGAATTGGTTTTTTTTAGGTCAGAACACTCAGAACCTTGCAGGGATTTTGGATATATCAAGAAATATTTACCGAATGCTTCAACATACAACATGCTGTGTTTTTTAAAATATTACCCACCTTGTTTTGTGATGAATATAACATTAAATAAAATAAATTAAAGGTAAGAGAACATAAGTTTGCATTTATCTACATAAGAAATTTGAGTTCGATACAGTTTTGTGAATACATATTGTGGATAAATCAAGTGAATTTTACTTTACCAAAATACCTACATATCTGATTCTTTTCCAAAATAAACAGGAAGTATTACTTAATTATTATGATGTGTGTAAAACCAAATATATTTTTTGACTATAAACATACACACATACCTGACAAATCCATTATAATCTTGTAAAATAGGAACGTCATCACTTCCTGTCAGATTGGCTTTCTTTCAACGTTCTGTTTTACCGACCAAATCTACTAAAGAATATTCATACTCATTTCAATTTTCAAATATCATTTTTTCTCTAAAATCTTTATGAAAGAACAATTTTTAGATTGAAATGTATTATGAATTTAATTTAATGTATCTTTATTATTTTTTACCAACATTTAATATGATTTTATCAGGTATGTAGCTACATAATTACTCATCTATCTGGCTACGACAGTTTGACACAAAATGTGGCCATAAATTTTTTAAAATGTGTCAAATAACAAAATGGAGGAAATATTTTTCCAAAATCTTTCTTTAAATCTTTATTTATTGAGAATAATAAGATTTGAATAACATTTATATGTATAACATATCAATCTCCAATTATTTTATTACATTTTCATACCGTAATACCAAGATTCCATTCAACGTTTACATGAGTAATTTTGTTTCCAAAAGATGGCATCTGTCTTTTTTGAAAACGTTGTATGAAGATCCTAAAAAAATAAGAGTTTTTTAAATAGCTTTAAATATATCAAAGCTCATGTGGTTAAATATATTTAAGAACGCTCTCTGGAATTTTGCGCGGCTTTTCGCATATTAATATCTGACCTTAAGGTCTGTTTTCTACGATTGATGATGATTCAAAAATATAAATAAACGGACTAAAATATTATGTAGATAATATAATATGAAGTTCTTAAGTAGTTTGATATACTTTCTAAAACCTTAATATTGATTCTAATCAAACTCTCACAATACGTATTTTTAAAACAAATCCCTGAAAAATGCAAAATTTTCTAATGTCGACTTATATATTTGCAACCATGGCCATATAATCACTTTATTTTGCTTTCATATATTAAATGAATTATGTTTTTTTTCTAGGTCAGAACCTTGCAATGGTTTTGGATATATCAAGAAACGCTACCAAACTTACCAAATGCTTCAACTTTCAACAACATGCTGTGTTTATTTAAAATATTACCCACCTTGTTTTGTGATGAATATAACATTAAATAAAATAAATTAAAGGTAAGAGAACATAAGTTTGCATTTATCTACATTAGAATTTTGAGCTCGATACAGGTTCGTGAATACACATTATCTAATATCTGTTATCTTTGAAGAAATTTTATGCGTACCTGCTTTATATCGCTTAATTTTTATGTGGATAAATCAAATGAATTTTATTACCAAATACCTACATATCTGATTCTTTTCCAAAATAAACAGGAAGTTTTGTTTGCTGTCAAATTCATTCTGGTAATGTTTTGAGATTCAGATGTGGGTAAGTACCTGTTTTACCGTTCGATTCTTGCTATTATCGATGTTCATACAAATTTCAAAGTAAATCTTCATTCATAAATTTTATTACCTTAACTCTTTCATAATATTTTCTTGAATCATATTACATCAGTGTGTATTATGAATTTAATTTAATGTATATTTATTATTTTTACCAACATTGCAATATGATTTTATCAGGTACTTACAAAATTACTCATCTATGCTAGCTACGACAGATGGAAAATCTGTAGCCATAAATTTTTTGAAATGTGTCAAATTTGCAAAATGGAGAATTTATTTTGCAAATTTTTTCATTAAATCTTTATTGATTGAGAATAATAAGATTTGAATAACATTTATATGTATAACAAATCAATCTCCAATTATTTTATTACATTTTCATACAGTAATACCAAGATTCCATTCAACGTTTACATGAGTAATTTTGTTTCCAAAAGATGGCTTACTGTCTTTTGTGAAAAATTTGTATGAAGATCTTAAAAAAATAAAGTTTTTTAAATAGCTCTAAATATATTAAAGTTAATATATCAAAGAGTATTTAAGAACGCTCTCCGGATATTTGCGCGGCTTTTCGCATATTAATATCTGACCTTAACGTCTGTTTTCTACGATTGATGCGCATTCAAAAATATAAACGGACTAAAATATTATGTAGATAAGAGTTAAGATTTACTCGAAAATCAACTGTTTTCGAGTACTTACAGCTCATTAGTGAGGAGTGTTTTTAAAACAAACATTCTACAACTCCGCAACATAATGTAGGGGTTCATTCAAATATGTCGTTTTTTATACTGTTTTTTTTTGTTGTTGTTGTCTATTTATGTACAGCCATTTACATAATAATGATAATACAAAAAAAATCAAACGGGGGCACATTTAGAGCAAAGAAATCTCAAACAAAAATATTGGATGCTCATAACGATAATTATTGATGAAAACATAGTAAAAAAATAATACATACGGTTATTTTTTTACCGTTAACGGCAGAGCTCCCTAAAAATCATTATAAGATACCAATGGCAATTTCGTAATAAGGTACAAATACCTAGATACAGTTTACTCCATCTAAACGCCATTTTATTGCCATTAAAACGATGGATTCACAAATATTATGCTCAAAAAAATGGAACGAAATTGATCGACTCGTGTCTAATAATGTACTCGATTAAATTTGAGGCGTTGAGATACTTTAAGTCAACTCACTAAATTACTCTCTTGAGCAGTATGAACTGTAGTATGCTTAAGGAAATAATACATAATGAGTATAATACGACGACTTTATAGATTGCACTTCATATGGTAAGTCTTGTGGTATAATATTATAAAAGTATATAAGGGAGGAACTAAGTTGTCATAGGAGGGAACATTTCAAAAAGGATAGAGAAAATCTTAGTAATGTAGGTTATAATTCGAATAATTTACAAGCCCTAACGAGGAGGCTCTAACTAAGCCCTAGCTGAGGAGGTTTACATTTACATTAAACTAAGTATTTTATTACATTTTGAAACACATACTTTGTCTATGTGACAATTTTGTTCGTGTAAACTAACATTCGTCGTCGTATAAATGTTTTAAAATTTCTTCACAAAATCGATTCATCAAACGACCCGATAATCGCTTTGAGTTCAAATAACTAGAAAAACGGTATTGAATTTTCACTCAAAACTTATGCAAGTTTTGGTAGAAATTCCAGTCTAATGCACCATATCGTTCTAGGGAAGGGTCTATTACAAGAAAACAAAATTGCAACTACTATTATCAAAATCTGTCCTGACTCTCTTATTCAAGTCATCCAGAATATTTGAAATGGATTTAAAAGAAAAAACTATGAAGATAAAAGGTAAAATATTAATTTATTATGAATAATCTCTACCTTCTGGCAATACACGCACTACGTTTTTTTTTTAAATCAATACTTTTAAAAGGCATACCTTTTGGGTTATGAAATAATATTCCGGGGAAAATCCTACATTCTTACCTTTAAAATCTGAGGGTTGCTCTCAGTACTGGAGTATAAAATTTCTTCCGTCTAAATAATTCAAACATTTCTAATTCTTCGAAGAAAAAAGGAATAAACATTGAAGAGGAGATATACTGATATAGCCCGAAGACAATTCCTTTATAAAACCTACTGCGAAATCTCAAATTACTGCGCCACACGAGCAAACAAAATATCCTGGAGTAATTTGAAACATGTTTCCCTTTTTACTTATTTTAAAGAAGAAAAAAAAACATTCGATTCGTTGTATATTCATTCGTTGTTAAATTGTATATTCAAGACATAATGTGATTAACAAAGAGTTTTGTTCCAAATAAAATAAATAAATATTAAATAATTATTGCGATAGTTATTTTTTTCCGCATCATTATTCACGATTCTCTACTAACGTTTCGTCCACTCACGGGGAAATTATCGTTTTTTTTTAATTATGCTAAAATCTTTCTTACAGTTGAGCCACCGTACGAGTGCAATTATATCGAATTTTTGCGTCTCCCGTGTTAGGTGATGCATTTCCATCGCAATACCGATCAAATTTCAATCGTATTAATAATGATGTCATTAGGACATTATTCAGACTTTGGTTGCTAAGCAGCATACTAGTTTCAAGTAGGTCTTTTTTTGAATCCGGTATTGTTTAAAAAAAAATCTTTGAACAAAAATTGACAATATAGTCGGTAATCCTGGACATTACAGAAAGAGACAATCTCAAGTGCAATCGTATCTTGGCCCCACTTTAAGCGTTTATTTGAAATTAACACTATACATTACGCCCGATTCTGTTTCAATTTTAGTGTGCACTAACTAAAATAAGAACGTTCCAATTTTAGTTAGTTCACATTGGTATTCTATAAAAATTAAGAACGTTCCCAATTAGACTAATATTCATATTAGTTCATCATGTGAACTTAATTCTAAAATTTTGGAACGTTTCTCATTTTAGTTCGAACCAAAACCATAATAGGGGGTATTTTGTTTTCAACACATTTGAGAAGAATATGTGCCATAATATAAAATTTTAAGCCTCGCCATTACAATTTTGTAATCAATTAAAAAAATTCTAAGTCATATTTGCATATGCTCCGTGTAACTTAGTAGATCCCATTAAAAGAAAACAACTAGGTATTGATATTTTGTAGTAACGTTAAACGCCATTTTATCTTGTTTTTACCCTCCATTTTTCTGATAACTTCTCATTAACGAATAATAATTGACGGCACAATATAAAAAAAAAATTGATATATTTGACCCTCACATCCTCTCCACTAGCGGTGTTTTTTTTTTTGTAACTGAAACCATAAGCTGTTTATATTTTTTTATTGGAATATTAAGAGAAAAGTCAGAAGGATAAGATATTCTTAACAGAACATTATTTTTTTCAACAGAATATTATTAATTAAAACTTATCAGAAACATTTCCTTCTAATTATCGCACTTTGAGGACTAATTTACCTATGACGGTAAACCAAATCGAAAGAAAAACGATTGCACAAAGTACACGTCCAATGAGAGAAGTAAAAAATATGAAAGGGGATTATGGGTGGGTTTTTCGATTGTTAGTAGTAGCAAAGCGTTAGCAAAAGCAAAGTAAAAGCAATCTTTTAGTCATAAAAAAATGGCATTTTATCATAATGATGCATCTTGAAAAAATGATTTTAATCATAGTGATGTTGGTATGCATGCTAATAATCGATTACCATTTACTTTGACATTGCTTACGATCGAGTAACACCTGATAGTAAAGTATTGTGCTAATAATTTATTATTACACGCGGGGTCTTAAATCCCACCCTAAAGGGAGGGAACGCTCTGACGGGAAATTTTAGAGAAGATTAACTGCCAACTGGTTTTTTTCTTTTCAATTTTGAACAAACGGGGCATTTTTTATTTAAACAAGTCGGTAAGAAGACAAACGTGATGGAAATAAGAATGACAAAAAAGAACAGTGTAGGAACCGATAGGTTGAAACTCGAGAAAGGAATAAGTACTTCTGTTGTTTGTAGTTTCTATGGATAGCTCACATAACTAATATATCGATTCTGGTATCGACAGGGTAAAAGATTACAGATCGACTGTCCACTGTCTGCATGCGTAGTATTACAGTTTTTTTTTTGTCAATTTTCTCAAATGACGAGCAGCGGACAACTTGGAGAGACTAATTAATTTTTAATGGGAGTATGGAGAGCGGCAGAGATAGAGGTCGCTCACATATGAGATGGATTAACCAAGTGAGAACTTTAGTGGGGCACTGCGTTTGGCAAAGAACCGGAGTGAACCGAGAAAACTGACGTATGGTTTTTATGTTGACAATCAAGATCCTCAGCAGATAGAGAACGACGAAGAACATTAAGAAGTTCGTAAGTAGCATGTTTCTATATTAATGGAAAATTTTAAAATCATTCATTATCTCAAACTGGATTGTGTTTAAGTTAAGCGAATAGTCTAACAAAAGTTACTGGAACAAATCTAAACACTACATTGGGCAATGTTTTACTAAAGGATAAGTACAGGATAAGAATATGTAATGTTCGAAAGGTCATACCAAATAATAGGTACAATTGGGCTGAAGTTAAAATAAAAAGAAAAAATCTCAGTTATATTATTTCTGAAACAAAAGAATAAAAATACCTTGCAATTTATTTTGTATTTTTTATTTATATTCTATTAAAGGTCATCCCTTAGGCAAAGAATCCGTAATATTGAAATTTAACTACGCACAATCGTCGTGCGAGAGATACCTGTTATTGGAGCACTGGATATTCTACGTTTTTTTGTCATGTTTTTTGTTGTTGTTGTATAGTGTTGCGAAGTCGAAGAAATTTCGAGATGAAACAGACAAAGAAGCGAATTTTGGAGACATCACTTATAAAGTAGCCAATGCAGCAATTGTGGAGATTTTAAAATAAATCGTGCGCCGTTGATATAGAGGTTGCCTAACGAAGTTTATCAGGAGGAACCAGATTTCTCCAAATAAAAATGTCGCCCCGTTTCCATTGATCATCGAATCTAGCGTGCACGGCTATACAAATTTCGCTCATTCTTTTTTTTTTTTTGTAGTGTTTGCTATATCTAGGAAGAAAAATGTCTCTAAAAAGTTTTGGCGGGACATAAGAAAATTTAAGAAAACTCAACGTATATCCTTGTTTTTGACAATTTTTACTTTACTATTTTTGATTTTTTTATTTAGTGTTCGACACCTCGAGTCAGTTGTTTGATAGTACCCTGCAAACATAGTTTAAAATAGCTGCATCGGTCTAAATATATTGGTTAAATCTTTACCATAATAATTCAGTAAAATTCGGTTTTGATGGGGTCTATTCTTTCAGCGATATATACAATACGGTAACAGGTTTCACACTTGATTTATTATTTACTACACCGCCATCTATTGGATTTTTTGAAAAGCAAAGCAATTACAGATTTTATATTTCAAATTTATGACCCATCGAACTTCATCCCGCATCCGAACCAACGATAACTATTACATAATGCAATAAACTATTAAATAAATTTAATACAGTTTTTATGTCGTAAATTGCATTTTATTCATGTAATAAGTCAAAACTATTTTTTTATTCTGGGTTAGGTCGAAGATCGACGAGCGCGTCAGCTAGTAGGTAATAAATTTATCATTATACAAATTTCAATTCAATATTCATAGACAGGACAACTTCTTTCGAGAAAGCTCTTCCTTTATAAATCAAAACTTGTTTGAAATTTTGTTTTAATTTTGAAAGAAAAAAAGACATTAACCTTGATCAAAATAAGCCTAGGAGGTAAAAATAATAAGGGCGATATACTAAACGGTTTGCTCAACAACGCCGTTAGAATCTAGATTCAGCTAACAGCACGCTATAAGATATACGAAAACATGTAGCCGTAATGGTTATATTTCTGCTCCGCAAGGCAACCTTATATAATTTTATATCTATATTAGGCGGCACCTGTTGTGTGAGAGAAAAGCCTGGTTCACATAGAGAGTATTTTAGTCATGTAGCGAGTGATTCAGTAAATGACCGTATGTGTACACCTTCCATATAACACAGCAAACGAAGTTGTCATAGAGATACTACGAAAAAAAAATTAATCAAGTATGTAAAAAAACAACAAGAAAAGTTATTGTTTAGGTAATTATACAACAAAAATGCGCGAAAGAAGTTAACACGTGGATATATAGGTAAATGTACTAGCCGAACTACAGAATCGACTCGCGACGAGCTGATCTATTTTGGTCCTATTGGTATAGTCGAGCTTATTTGTTGCAAAGAAAATGACGTTTCGCTACCTACTAACAATTAACTGTAATTTACTACATTGGGCATACAACAAAAAATAATAATAACATATATTATACTTCTTCTACTACGATATGTCTTTTAACGAACCCCCACAATGTATTGAATTTGGAATAATGTCGGTGGAAGAAGCAAAAGAAATGTGCTTAGACAGAAATAAGTGTAGGTCCGTTCTCTCTGCCTACCCTTTACGGGATACGGCGTAATGGGTAAAAAAGGTACTTTTGGTTTAAAAAATACTCTCGAATAAAGTGAAAATGATTTTTGATTGGGTAGCGTGTAGGTATATTAGCTACCACATTACTCACTGGTCGACCTAATGTGAACTAGACTTAAGGCTCCACTGAGACATCCTATACGCGCGCAAGTACGGGAACCACGCGAAATAATCACCACGAGGTTACATTATAATATGTTGCGTTCAGACATGCTGCGATTTCCTTCAAGCTGCGCGCACAACGTGAAATTATGTTATGAAATATTAAGCGGATGTGAACGTTGAGTCTAAGAGATTCATCAGGAGTGAAATGAACCATTTTCTAACAAACTAGATGAATCTTAAAATATGTAATCCGCAAGTCCTTGCCATTGCGCCAACTACATACTCCGAAAATCGACGCTAGGAAAGATATACTGCAGCTTCTGCAGACCTCTGGATAACCGATGATGAGACAAAGTGGTCGGCCAGTGCTCGAAATTCACCCAAAACTTATTTAGATTTAAACTTTGAACATTATTAAGATTCCTTTGTCAAAGACTGAGCGAGCGCTATTTCAAAATATTCTTTCAAAAACAATGACCTGGATACCTTCGTCAAATTTGAAATGCTGATATGTAAAAAGTTTTCTACCGTTATTATAGAAGGCAAACAATATTAATTTATTCTCAATTTGAACACAGATAAATAAAAGAATGTTTACGTCTGTTCATAACATTACAGTTAGTAGTGTATTTTTATCGATGCAATCCATTTTTACGCATAATTAAAAAAAAAATTAGTATTCGTTACTCTTTCTCAATATACACTATGGGTGTGCTAAATTTCATACTCCTCCGTCCGCGCAATTAGTCACAAAGTTTTTCCTTCACGTATTAATATATAGGTAGGTACTGTCTGACCCTTAGGTACTAAGTTCCTTCTGTGCCCCGAACTGAAAATAAAAAAAAATTCTTTTATAATCAATAACATTGCATACTATATTGCTTGTTGTTTGTTCTACTAAAAATTAAGATTTCGCAGTACTTTTATAACGCATCATTTAACCGAAAAAAAGATACGAGTAACATTACTAACTCAATATTACTATTTAATTCATTATTAAATTTCTACTTGTTGCATACATGGGATTTTTCGACATGTTGAGAATTCTCATGATTAGGAGTTTCGGAGACAAACATTACCACCTAATGGCGAACGCTGTTAACGTAATCACACTAAGCCAGCCTTCGAAATAACAGTAGGAGACGGTCGTAGTGGCCCGTAGTGGTTTGTTCCATTTAAAAATCGAACATTAGTTATGAATTGTGAGTGACTCGACATTTTTTATTTTCAATATTAAAAATTTGTGAGTGATAACTGATCATGTCTATTATAAAACGTACCCAAATAATTCAAACAAGTATGGAAGTTATTTAATTTTTTTTTATTGAAGTCTTTCACGAATGTATTTATCTGATCGCGAAGAATGAAGGGTTAAAGAAAAAAAATGCAAAAACAAATCGGGAAGAATAAAGAACCAACTGTAGAATGGAGTCGTGATTGAATGCCCGGGCCATAGCCGGCAGCGAACTAGGAACATCTGGGTCGAGCGCCAGGGGTGGGTATGGTATAGTATACTCGGGTGTAGGCAGGTTAGTTGTTAGAGGTGGGTGTCTCGCTTCCCCGGGCGGGTTGAAGGCGGTCGATACGAACCACCCCCGCCACCCTCTAGGCTCTGTGCCATGCCACCCACATGCGAGGGCATATTTAGTTGATTTGATTACCACAACAGACCGACATCCCTCGCCCATCTTCAGATATTCACCGTTTGTTGCATCATTTTAAAAAACTTCGCAATACCTAATGATCCCATAAAGAACCTTCTGGGTTAGGTGGTTCTATGTGAGGACTTTATAAGCGAAGTTTGATCAATTGATATATCTTTTTTAATATTGTAATCACACATAATTATAACTGTATAGGCACCTTATCAAAAACAAAAAATAAAATATCCTTTTATATAGACAACCACATATACGATTGTAAAAGCAAGCTGGGGTATAAATTCTTACCACAATATCAAACGCAGCTATGAAAATAACATAAAATATTTCGAACATTAACGGTTAGTAGTGGCCGACCAGTGCTCGATATTCGACCATAACTTATTTAGATTATAATTTTGAACATTATTTTAGATTGGTTTGTCAAAAACTGAGCGAGCGCTGTTTAACAATTTTCTTTCAAAAATAAAGACATGGATATGGATACGTCAAGTTTGAAATATTGATATGTTCAAAGTTTTATCTATGGTTATTTAATACAAAAAAATATTAATCTATTCTCAATTTAACCACAGATAAACAAAAGATCTGTGTCAAATAATATCAAATACATCGAAGTGTGTGTGAGTATGACATACATAACATTACAGTAGTGTGCCTAGTGTTTTTTTTTTATTGATTTAATCTATTTTTATTCATAATTTTAAGAAAATATTATAAATAGCATACGCCACCCCACCTCTATATAAACAATAAGTGTGCGAAATTTCATACTCCGACGTCCGCGCATTTTCCGTAAAAAATAGTTACAGAGTTTTCTTTCACGTATTAATATATAGATTCTCAAAATGCCGACGAGATGCGTGGATAGTGTTGCATGATCCAACTTGTTGAAGGCGCGCTTTTTCCGAACTGACAACATTCGAGTGTGTCAATAACAACAATAAAAATTGGCGCAGTTGTTGTAAAGAAAGCGGTTAACAAGGGTCAAATTAAAATACAACTAGATTGGATTGAATTTTCGGAATAGCTGACATTGAAGAATTCCATTTTCGATTAGAAAAGTGAGTAGGTATATCTCTGTATATAAAAATCGTGCCCTATTTTTCCTTGGTCATAGCATCAAGCTACGGCTACACTATGTCCCATACTGGTCCAGAATGGCCAAATAGTGGCTCTGGCCAAGCATTGGCAAGTAGCAACATTTGGCAAATATACTTGTACACCTGGCTACACTATTGGCCCAACTCTGACAGCTGGCACGAGGCTAGATTGCTACACAATGTTTCTATCACTGATTTATTGATTAATTCTTACTTTTATTCATCACTTTACAATCTAATCTCCAATTATTCACTGTATTTTATTATACACAATATGAATAAACTCTGAAATAAAATAACAATTCAAAAAAATGGTAAATCAAAGAGTTCTTAACAATTATTGCATATTAATTTGAATTCATTGTTAAGTTAAATTAATTTCCAACAACAGCATAATAACATGTTCTTAACCGATATATTGAATGGTTTACCATACATTTTGAAAAAATAGCAACGATCTGACAGCGCTTAGGAGCAAAGAACTGTGTGATCTACTTACAGAGACGTCTTATTGAATCGCGTGTGTGTAATCCGACGTCAAAAAGATTTGAAGAATCTCTTTCATTCGAAGTGGAATAACACATTTCGGGTTTAGTAACCCACACATTTTCGCGCTCTTCGAGGAAATAATGTAAAAAAGTTAGTTTGAATATTGTCGCACATTTTATTCATACATTTTTATAACAGGAATAAGACTTACAAGAGCTAATATAATTTATTTCCAGTCATAAATACAAAATAATATATCGTTTATGTTCATGTTGATACAAACCATGTTATTAAATGCATTAATCAATTTACCATCTTCCGATTGATCGATTGCATTAAGACCAGAGTAGAAGAAAAACTGCTAAACAACCTGATAAGGTAGACACTAAGCGAAAAGGATGATTTTACTAAAAACTTTCGAGCAACACGAAGAAAACATGTCCAAAGAATGTCAATTCATGAGTTTCCAAATCAAAGAGATTCTTGAATAATCTTAATTCGAGATAAATAATATCCATCGTCGAGGAATATTCAGAAAGTAAGTTGCACCCCTTCGCCGTGGTTAATATTACAAACGCTTTCTTAAAAAAGAAACAGTTTAAAGCGACTACTAAAAATATAAAAGATAAAATATAGCATCTAAAAATAAAGAGTAATATGAAGATCTGAATCACATGGAGTACCATGGTAAATAGAGTTGCTTAATCAGTGACCACTGTCAACATTAGAAGTTGAGTATGTGAAATGGAAAAACTATAGCAGATTCAATCGAATTGACTCATTTAGACAGTGTATTCCAAGGTGATCTAAATGCAAGGCACCTCATAGTTGGAACAAGAAATAGTAGATAGACAGCTAGAAGCCGAATTCGAAAGAAAGGAATACAATACGAGGAATAAAACTATATGATGATAGCCAGCGTGTGTAGCTAAGTTTTTGTACTGAAAGTCTACATTTTTGCGCAAACTTCACAACAGTGTGTTCAAATTAAAAGAAACGTGATTGACTTCAAAATTAAAAGAGTTAAAATACCTACCTATATATACACAGAAATCTTACACAAAACAAAAAAAAACACTTTAACAAAATAGTAAATTAAAAAAAAAACATGGCAAGTGTCTTATCTATCATCAATAAATTATAAAGATGACGAAGTGTTGTTTATAATTAAAAAAAAGAAAATTTAATCGAGCTGTAAGAAAATAATATTTTCATGAAACAATTTCAGACATTTATTGCCGAAACGTCTTCCATTAGAGGTCTGCTTTTAATTAATGGCGATGTTCATTGATGTTAGTGAGTAGCTACCATAACTCGGTTCTCCGGCCGAGTGAACACGAAACAAAAGAAATTTCACGTAACAAAACATTCGAATTACAAATTTTATCTGCTTAATTAAAGCTTTTATACTTTGAAAATTCACATTATTTTTAATTTAACGTGAAGCGGAAAATTTGAGAAATTTGCACATTTACTTGCTTGTATTAATAAAAAATACTCAGCACTCTTCTTTAGATAGTGTAACAGATATTTTGAGTGGTAGGGCAGTGTCGTTTCGGCGACGGCCGAAGGGTCTTAGGTGTTACGAAGATTAGCGAGGTAACCCGAAGCGCACTGCTATGCGACGGCATTTGTAAAAATCACAGCGGGGGATACAGGCCATGACGGTGCATTTTTGCATCGCGCGAGATGAATAGAAATATAGATTTTTATTTTATTTAACTAAGTTTAATTTTGTGTGGTGTAAATTATAATGTGCTAAATTCAACCCGCAGTATAAAGAGGTACGTAATGTTTAAATAAGAGTTAAATTTGGTCGTGAAATTTATACAGTAATGTCTTTGCAATGTAGCCTTTGTGACAATCATATAATTTTCTTATTAGTGACACCTTTTTGTAAATTTTATTTACAGAAAAGCGGGTCCTAGTATTGGGGGAGAAAAGAAACTCCTAGTCTTGGGGAGAAAATGTCCTAGTCTGGGGGAGACAAACTCCTAGTCTGGGGGAGACAAACTCCTAGTCTTGGGGAGAAAATGTCCTAGTCTGGGGGAGACAAACTCCTAGTCTTGGGGAGAAAATGTCCTAGTCTGGGGGAGACAAACTCCTAGCCTTGGGGAGAAAATGTCTTAGTATATGGAGGAAATATCGTAGTATTGGGGGAGAAAAGAAACTCCTAGTCATGGGCAAATAACCCGGAGTTTTAATAATTGAAATCAATCGTTTGGACTAAAGGTTGGCTGGAACGTATTGGGCAGTGCGTAAAACAGTTTAACCCTTATCGCGGGTAAAACTTATATTCACATTTGTCGATGCGGGCTCCTATTTTTTATTTTGGAACGATGTGGATTGGAGACGAGAACCAAGCAAAGTAGCTGCTCAACAGTATTATTGGGGAGATAATCTATAAATTGGAGGGTTGCGGATGCCAAATATTTGAGGGAATGCCTAGTAGTTGAGAGGATCGGAGGAGTGATTGTAGTCAGCCAGAATTTACTTTAGAAGAAGTCTACGGACCTGAGTTAAGTATATAACCGCAATTTCCTTCCATAAGCATGCAAACAGTACACGAATTTTATTTCAATTTCTTTCTTTCAAATTCTTTTTACTGAAGTCATATAAGAGTGTAGTATTTTACTTGTGCTATTTATTGTGGACTGGTATAACCAGGGTAAAATATAAATTTACATAGATTAATGATTGAGAAGGTGGATAATTCGAATGTTAAGTTTTGTTATTTGTAGAATTGTAATTTTCTTGTTTGACCTTGGGTCATAATTTGTTTTTACATTTTTTTTTTTTATAAACTGCGATGACAATGCAAATTTTGGGTTTTGAGTTCCACCTATAGTGAATTGTATGTTAAATTAATTATAGGTTTGATTAAACGAATTATTATTTGAAAAATTCCATATTAGAATGAAATTAAGTTGAAAGCAATAATCAATGAAAAATATGTTTTGAATAAACTGTGAAATTCCTTTGTATCTATAAACAAATTCTTTTATTAGAGCCTATGACCATTTCCAGAGTCTTCTTGAGCCAAAACTATTTTAATCCACCCTTGAGATTGTGCAAAGTTAATCCAGAGGGATAACGAGTCTGTTTCAGAGAGCCTCTAGCCGGGCAGAAGGGGAAAAGACCCCAGGTGTTCTTTCTTTCAGCCAATCCTCAGGAAAACACAATAGACGAAGCAGTCTACGTGACTTTCCTAAGTCTGCTGGACCTCCTTAAAAAAAGGCTCCGCGACAGATTGGCGCCCAACGTGGGGCTGTCAGAAGGGCGCAGAATTGACATCCAAACTAATTGGCTGTCAAATAGGCACAATTTTCGATAGTAAAAAAGTAGAAATTTTTATGTTTCATTAATCTGGCTCAAGCTCTGGAGGGAATGGTAATTGGTACTATATTTGTCAAGTTATATTGTTCTCACTGTGTGCCCCGCTTTGATTTTTGGCATTTGTCCATTTAGTTAAGTTAGTTAGGTATAATTTTAGTTTAAAGGAAATTCATTGTCGGGTTTGCCGATGAGAATGTTTTGCATTTGTTTTTTTTTGGTATAAATTATGTTCAGAAAATTTTAATTTACTCAGTGGGTAGATAATTTTTCTGCTAAAATTTTATAAACTTGTAACATGTTGTGCCCGAGCGTAGTAAGGTAGGTTCAAATCCTGACCGCTCTTATAATGACTGTTTATGCAAATTCTTTGGGGGATTGATAATTAATGATTTAATTTATTGTTTTATAAAATTGTTAAAATTTAGGAAACGAATATATAATGTTTAAATTCATAGAAGGTGATTTTCGCTCTTAAATTTTTTTCTTAATTTGCTGTTTATAGTTGGCAAGTGGGAAAATTAAATATTTTTTTTTACATTAAACTAATGGTGTAAAATTTTTTTCTTGCAGAATTAAATTTGTTTGGAACGATTTTTGGATAATCGAATGATTATTGTTTAACTGGATTGAACTGAGATTGAGGACCATTTCACACTGACGAGGAAGCTATATTGATACCGATCAAAATGTTAAAATTATTTTATTACTGTTTTATGGATAACGCGGGTAAATATATGTAATATTTATTGTGTTCATGAGAATGCTGGTAAAGTATTGAATTGATAGTTTCTTACTGAAGATGTATGTGTTATAATTGATCGAGCAATTTGTTAAGCAAAATAATTTTTATAAATAGGTATGTTTTGAATGTTGTGATACAGAGCCATGTATTAGAGAGAGACTGTTAATGTTTTTAAGTTGAGTCAGTGGTGAATTTTAGTAGGCATTTATTAAGTATCAGTTTTTCTCTACGTTTTCATGATGGAGGAAGATGACACTTGCAAATTAAAGGTCCCTGCGGAGGACATAGACCGTCATTCTACAGGGTCGGATGATGGTGTGCAGTATGAAGACGCTCTGAGTAATGCGTCCGATGGAATTTGGGTGAAGTTTTATATTAGGAAAAAACTTAGTAAGGGGGAATCAGGAGGTACAGACTCAGTTGTCCAGGGTGACAAGAGGAATATAGCTAGGGTTAAAAATATATACCCGCACAAAAGGGTATATGTGACTCTGAAACGACTGTCCATAGGAAAGTCTTGGCGAGATTGGTAGAGCTAGATAGATTTTGTAAATTGTCGTAAAATTAAGGAAAATTAATTTCAATTTATATTCCATAATATAATATATTAGGTAAATTAGTTAAAATAGTTAGATAATTTTTACGTTAAAATTTTAAGGAAATAAAATTAATCAAGAATTAGTTAGTAAGTTTACGTTAAGAAATATTCTTAAAGATTGGTTAGTAGGGAAGTACGGTTATAAAGCGTATAGCGTCAGGGAAGCTAATGCAGTTAGTATAGTTTTGATTGAGTATACTCGTTAAATACAAATTATGTCGTGTTTTTAGACGATTTACTTGTTAAGGGAGACGGGTACACAGGGGTGTAGGCGTAATAATTAGGAAAAACAAAATTTAGAAATTTATGTAACATAAGTAGTAAGACGTTCGTAGGAAGTATTATTTTATTATAAACATACGTAAGTTATTAACTGGTTAAAATAATTGTACTCGATAATAGTATGTCCGCATTAGCGTACATCGATCAGTTCTGAATAAGAAAACTATACGATTAGGTAGGAGCGTTATGGAATGAAGCGAAGGGTTTAGGCCAGGGAAGGCAATTGTCGACGCACAACCCGGTATAACAAAACCCTAGTCCAAGGTACATAGGTACTAGTATTGTAGGTATAAAGAGTTGGCAATCTTCTGTGGGTGTACCGACGGTACGTTTCTCGTTTTACATACCCGAATCTATGAATGTAAGGAATTAATGAGTAGAATATTGTGAGTTATGAGAAAGTCCGGACTTATGAATGTAGGAATTGATAGAAGTGAAAGTTTAAGTGTGAAATGTGATGAAGAATGGTGGTTGATGTATGTGTAGCGTGTGTTAAAAGTTGGGAAGTTTACTGAGGCAGGCCGTGGGTGCATCGAGAGGAGGAATATAATGTTAATGTTATGTGGATAAAAGTGTGATGAAATAGAGGCCTAAGTGGGCACCTATATCCGCGGAGCTTCGTCAGTGAGGGATGGTACCCGTCCGGGTCATCTAAATATCAATTATTATAAGTCAATTGTACAAAATATGGTACCTGTAGTAGGTGCTTTCATAAGAGTGTAAATTATAATAAATATGCATGTCGTCGTCAGAGATCAAGGGAAGATTGTCGGGAATTATGCAGAATAACTGTTCTTTCCCTTCTAGTGAAATGTTTTTACACGAGTTTTGGTTTCACAAATTCCGTACTTCTACCTAAGGGATAAATATAAATTAAATTAAACTCGTGTTGGCGCCCATAACTTTGTAAATATTGTAAATTATGATGATGAAATGTTTAGATTTTAAGGTCGGAGATTTAAGGTGTATTGTATTAGCGACTTGAGCTGGTTGGCAAAATTCTTCCTATGATTTCTGATGACTAGAGTAATATAAGATAGTTTAAGTTTGAAATGTATTGATCATTATTAAAATAATTAAGTATACTGTACTTGATGTAACGTTGGGGTGGGGTTCGTGGAATTGTTTGCATGCGGGAGAGGTCGTGGAGTCGAAATTTTCCGAACATTAGGCCGGAAAATCTCTCGGTGGTCGAGGGGTATTTGTAACAGATATTTTGAGTGGTAGGGCAGTGTCGTTTCGGCGACGGCCGAAGGGTCTTAGGTGTTACGAAGATTAGCGAGGTAACCCGAAGCGCACTGCTATGCGACGGCATTTGTAAAAATCACAGCGGGGGATACAGGCCATGACGGTGCATTTTTGCATCGCGCGAGATGAATAGAAATATAGATTTTTATTTTATTTAACTAAGTTTAATTTTGTGTGGTGTAAATTATAATGTGCTAAATTCAACCCGCAGTATAAAGAGGTACGTAATGTTTAAATAAGAGTTAAATTTGGTCGTGAAATTTATACAGTAATGTCTTTGCAATGTAGCCTTTGTGACAATCATATAATTTTCTTATTAGTGACACCTTTTTGTAAATTTTATTTACAGAAAAGCGGGTCCTAGTATTGGGGGAGAAAAGAAACTCCTAGTCTTGGGGAGAAAATGTCCTAGTCTGGGGGAGACAAACTCCTAGTCTGGGGGAGACAAACTCCTAGTCTTGGGGAGAAAATGTCCTAGTCTGGGGGAGACAAACTCCTAGTCTTGGGGAGAAAATGTCCTAGTCTGGGGGAGACAAACTCCTAGCCTTGGGGAGAAAATGTCTTAGTATATGGAGGAAATATCGTAGTATTGGGGGAGAAAAGAAACTCCTAGTCATGGGCAAATAACCCGGAGTTTTAATAATTGAAATCAATCGTTTGGACTAAAGGTTGGCTGGAACGTATTGGGCAGTGCGTAAAACAGTTTAACCCTTATCGCGGGTAAAACTTATATTCACATTTGTCGATGCGGGCTCCTATTTTTTATTTTGGAACGATGTGGATTGGAGACGAGAACCAAGCAAAGTAGCTGCTCAACAGTATTATTGGGGAGATAATCTATAAATTGGAGGGTTGCGGATGCCAAATATTTGAGGGAATGCCTAGTAGTTGAGAGGATCGGAGGAGTGATTGTAGTCAGCCAGAATTTACTTTAGAAGAAGTCTACGGACCTGAGTTAAGTATATAACCGCAATTTCCTTCCATAAGCATGCAAACAGTACACGAATTTTATTTCAATTTCTTTCTTTCAAATTCTTTTTACTGAAGTCATATAAGAGTGTAGTATTTTACTTGTGCTATTTATTGTGGACTGGTATAACCAGGGTAAAATATAAATTTACATAGATTAATGATTGAGAAGGTGGATAATTCGAATGTTAAGTTTTGTTATTTGTAGAATTGTAATTTTCTTGTTTGACCTTGGGTCATAATTTGTTTTTACATTTTTTTTTTTTATAAACTGCGATGACAATGCAAATTTTGGGTTTTGAGTTCCACCTATAGTGAATTGTATGTTAAATTAATTATAGGTTTGATTAAACGAATTATTATTTGAAAAATTCCATATTAGAATGAAATTAAGTTGAAAGCAATAATCAATGAAAAATATGTTTTGAATAAACTGTGAAATTCCTTTGTATCTATAAACAAATTCTTTTATTAGAGCCTATGACCATTTCCAGAGTCTTCTTGAGCCAAAACTATTTTAATCCACCCTTGAGATTGTGCAAAGTTAATCCAGAGGGATAACGAGTCTGTTTCAGAGAGCCTCTAGCCGGGCAGAAGGGGAAAAGACCCCAGGTGTTCTTTCTTTCAGCCAATCCTCAGGAAAACACAATAGACGAAGCAGTCTACGTGACTTTCCTAAGTCTGCTGGACCTCCTTAAAAAAGGCTCCGCGACAATAGGTATCGATAAAGCCGGCGGAACTCAATGCTCGTATAACTATCTACCATTCAAACTGCCCCGTCCAGCCCTGAGTAGAAATATCTAGTAAAAAAAAACACGTAGAGTATTCTTACCCGATCGGGAATCGAGTCCGAGACCTCTTGAGCCGAAGTCGATGTTTATGCCTCAACAAGAATAGCGAGGTCAGCGTTGGTGTGTGTAATTAAATTTATTACCAAATAAGATTTTTTCAAATTGTTATTATGAATTTGATGCCATAACTAGTTAACTTAAACACAAAAAATTTAACAGTCTTATGAAGTTGTAGGTAGCCTAGTAATATCATTTAACAGCTTTCGTACGCACTGCGAACTAAAAGTTGTGGGTTCGGATCTCAGTACAGACAATTTCCACTTTTACGACACAACCCTTCGGTAAATGCCGTGATTTATAAAATCTGACTTCCCACATTGACCGAGAGAGTGACGAGACTACTCCCGATTGTCAAATAGTCATGGACGAAGAGAGTTGTACAATCAGGTTAATAAAATTGACACTGCCTTTTAATTCTTTTTACTGTAATAATCAATAAAAATGTTCAATAGTTCATAACATTTTGTGTTAGATAAAGTAATTTTACCTTATATGAAAAGCTAGATGTTTCAAAATCAGCTATCGCACACATCACTCACCTGAAAACAAATAAAAATGAACCATTAAAATACTAATTAAATAAAAAAAAACATTGATATAAAAAGCTATAACTACTTGGGCCTATATCACGATGAATCTAAACGGTGATGTTTTATTAACACACGTTTAAACAAACGCTTTTGTTACGATGCTGTGTGCTTTAGAGAACGTATTTTTCTAAAGAATTACAATTATTGTGTTTAAACAACTAATATTGAAGGCAGTTGTAAAGGTTGCATACAACAGAGGCGTCAACTATTATTGTAAAGTTTGCACACAGACCTTGTGAAACTCGGTAAAATATACAGAATGTCCCAGAGAGTACGACCAAGCGAAAGTCCAGATATGGAATACCTTAAAGGCCTATCCAAAGAACTCAATATATTAAGATGTAAGTTTTACTCCATTTCACTGTGATAAGTTAGGCAGAGACTATGCTACTGCATATACATCTTAATATTGCTTCCTGTGAAAAGCTGATGATCTTTTTGTCTATCGAGGTGCATGTTGTTCACATGCAGTTCGTGACAAATCCTAGGTCATCACTTTCATTCAACTCAATATATGTTCAGAGATTTTTTTATAGTTTTCGAGTAATAGATATTTTAGTATTTTTGTCAAACCCTGACATGCAGGATATAAATAAATGGTTAACAAGACACCAATTTTTGAGATATGTGCAATTTTTTTTTCTGGAATTGCAGAATAGAAATAGATCTAACGACGATTTAAAAAAAATATTCACTTGCCAATTTATCAAACTATGTACTCTGTAAATTTCATAAATCTGTATAGCCCTTAAGGAATTCTATCTCTGGCCTTTCGCTTAGTCGTTCTCTCTGGGACGCCCTGTATATTCGTTCAACAGTTATGTGCAAACGAAAAACAACGAAGTGAAACAATGATTACATTTTTTATGTATGATAATATTGCAGTTTTTGATACGGAAATGATATGGTACTGATCACGGTAGTCTAGTAGTATTATACGCGCTCACTTCTGATCAAGACGTCCCGGGCTCAATTCCCGGTTGGTCAGAAATTTCCAATTACAATTGAAATTCTATCCGGGTTGGTCTGTCTCAGAATGGACGGGATCGGTTGACTGGAAACTGCCTCGGGACTTAAATTCCGCCTGCTAATATCTTAGTGAAGGCTTACATTTATTTTAATTTCAAACGGCTGCTCTTTTCGAAAATCATTAGTCGGGGGTAACAGCGACGTATAAAGTATTACAAAACGACGATAATAAATAAAATAATTCATAATTTTGTAAAGAATTTATATTTACACTTATCAACCGTGAGCGATTCCGAGACTCGAAAAGAAAAATAAGTATATTTCGTGAATTACATAATGAAATATTTTCTTTTCTCTGGTGAGCTCGTAAATTGATCGAAACAAAAGGAATATGAAAGGAAACAATGGAAGAAAGCGTTCCTTAAGCGGTAATGAAAATTCAATCCATTACCCAAGATGTTTACGGAATATATTCCTGACATATATTATTAGTCTAATATATTTACGTTATCTAAGAAATAGAGTTTCGTTTATACGGAATAACAATGAAATGGAATAAATAATACATGAATTCGAACCGAGCATTAGGAAATTATACCCACAGACCCAGAGACTACCGAGTACTAGCGATAAGTAAAGGAATCTTACATTTTAATCGGTTAAGTTTGTCGGTAACTCGTTATTTTCGCTGAAAACTCGCCCTGCGAAATAATTTCAT
This sequence comes from Mystacides longicornis, assembly GCA_963576905.1. NCBI lineage: Eukaryota > Metazoa > Arthropoda > Insecta > Trichoptera > Leptoceridae > Mystacides > Mystacides longicornis. The sequence goes on from OY756438.1 coordinate 14,848,726, forward strand.
ATTTTTTTTACACAAAAAACCTACGAAAAATAATTTTCACACCTTTGATTTTCGGTCGTGACATGACAATTTGTATTAGCAAGTAACCGCGGGAATTAATGTGGTATATCGAAGAAATATTATGTGATTGGTAGGTACTTGATAGAAAATGAAAAAATTACAAATCAGGACATTTTTCGGAACGCTATAACTGATTTACAAGAAGACAATGAAACAATTAATGACATGTTTTGCTTATTGAGTTCTTCATATATATACGATCTTCTAAATTGGACATGTTTTAAGTAAAAAATATAATGGCGAAATCGGGCTAGTCGTTCTGTTTTAGCGAGACACACCCACAGCTGATCGTTTTTATAAATAACACAACTATATTATTATACTCCAAATAAAATTATGGTTGGTCGGCAGAAATTGCCTTTAAGCAATAAGCCCGCCTTTTTGTGCCTGATTCATTCAGAATAATAAAGCTTATTTTATTATTTACTTTTATTAAGGTAACTCCAAGAAATATACAACAAAATATACTAGGTCATATCATTTCATTTTGTTCGAAGATGCTGACAGGTGTTCCTATCGTTAGAACAAAAGCATAAAGATACATGAATACGTTAGGAGACATCAGAAGTTTGAGTGTGTGCCTTATTGTGAGGCTCTAAGGAATACCAAAACTTTGACAATATAACAATGCCATGAGCAAACAAATTAAATCCGAATAAACATCCACTATTTACATTGTCAACAAAGTTGCCGGGTACACGATATTGTGTGGAGTTAGGTGCTTCGTGATATTGTCTAATGTTTGTTTTAGATTTCAATGTGAAGGAATCCGTTTTGAGGAGATTTGCCCACCGTTACGATACCGCTAAACAAATAATATAATTATTACTGAGAATTTAATATTTAACATTGTTGCTTTATTGGGTGAAATGTGGAGGCTTATCAAAAGAATAATTATAATCACCGTATACCAAAGAACAGTTGTTACATAATATAGTTGAGAAGCACTCTTCTCTCGAATTCTGTACACATTTGAGAGAAGAGTGCTCCGTAAGATTTAGGGACTCGCACACGATATGATTCGATATAACGATGAGCTGTACAGTGTTTACATCCCAGTATTTCTAAATATGATAAATTGGGCTGGACATATTAAGATAATGCCGTCTCCACAAGTACCGAAGAGGATCCTAGAGGGGCATCCGGGTGCAAGGAGAAGAGTAGGCAGATCATGGATACGTTGGGATGATTAGTCCAAGAGGGACGCAGCATAGCTTCTGCAAGTGACAAACTGGAGGGCTTCATCAGACAGAGCGAGCTAGAAGCAAAGATAAGGAAGACAAGCCTCGACATGAGCATCAGATCCATCGAAAGAAAAATCATTTGAATATAATAGCACATCAAGAGGTAGTGATGGAATTAATTTTATTAATACAAAACATGTTTAGAAGACACATAATTCTAATTTCGCACCATTATATAAGATATTTTCTGCATCTAAACCACTTAAATGTTGAAATCTTAGACTTACTTAACAACTCCGATCACCCGTCCACTAGACCGCTCCACTCCAAAACTCGGCAGCTGCAACATCATTGTCATTACACATGATAAGATCTTGCATATCACACCTCACAGGCAAATCTCGGCAAGTGAGGAGATGTTCGTCGCTTTGAGTGTCACCGCAAGGATACAACCTCTTCCACACTAAAACCCCTCCTGTGCATGTTTTTCTTTCATCTAGTGATACCCACTTGTAATCTGTTGAGTGTCTTCCAAGTTGGGTAAGGTAGTTGGTGTCCCGGTCCTAAGCTTTCCGACAGTTCTATCTACCTTCCATTATATTGTGTGTGCCAGAGATGTTTCCTCGCCCTATCCGCTATAATACCACAATTTTAACGACATTTCATTGTTTCAAAAAACTTCAAACTTATAATGGTTTTGAATGGACTTATTTCAAATCGTCTTGCCAAAAAATGGAAGAAGTGATGATTAATTACTAGCATTAGTAATTAATCATCACTTCTTCCATTTGTTGGCAAGACGATTTGTAATAAGTCCATTCAAAACCATTATTAGTTTCGAAGTTTTTTGAAACAATAAAACCCCGTTAAGATAGTAGTATTATACCGATAAAATACTAGCAACAGAAACGTGATTGTGAATTAAAAGTTAAAAGGCAACTTCGGTAGAGAAGCGACGCTCTCAAAGAGCCGTCCTTTGTAGCAAGAAGTTAATTGTGACTTAACATAAAAACAAAGGACAATAATAATTATAAGCTGAAAAGTTACTCTGCACTTTCTACGCAGATGCAGCGAACACCAGCTAAACACCTACGAGTTAGTTGGAAAAATAAGTGGAATAATTCCACTGACCATTTTTATTTCTGAAGAAAGTATTTAATAGCTACGATTAAAATTTCTTTTATTTGTGTAATTCATTTGCTGTTGGTTCTCGTACTAGCATCCAATCTAGCCGTGCTGTTTTCTGCTCATTTTTAAATATTTCTATGGCCTTTTTTTGCCGGTTTTTCGAGCATCCTGTAAGAGGCAGGAAATCGAAAAATCAGATCGGGACCGTGAGGTTGACCACCTCACGTCCTTAAACCTCCACCGATCAGAAAAGGCACAATGATCCTCGGATGCCTTCGAGCGCAAAGGAGAGATCTTGATACCTCCCTATGCTCCTGAGTGGGGCTTAAGCCCCCGCATTGTGGGATCCGCGGCGGGATTATTTGTGTGCGGCCGGCTTTACGGTTTGATTGCTTCGATCGAGCTAGGGGGTCGGTTTCGTGCTGGTCGGGTTTGCTGCTGGTTGGTTGCCTCCGGGTTGGCTTGCGGTTTGCGGGAGAGGGGCTTAAAGGGAGAATGTAAAGTAATGTGTAAATAACTCCAACAAAGGTCGCACGCATACGAACGAAGAAGAAGAAGCTACATATTAGTATGTTTTATTCTAGTTTCCGCAATCCGCAAGAATCACAAAAAACTAGCTGTGTAACAACTATCAGGAGACACACTTAAATCATCAAGTTACTACAACTTTGTGTTTGTCCTCAAAGAGATAAGGAGAGCAGAAGGCATATTTCCACAATGTGCTGGGTAGTCTGTATTGGTGGTACGTTTGCAAGCAAAGGGTTCATAAACTGCAATCTGTAGTGTATTTGTTGTCGACATCCCTAACTGCGACTTCGGAGAACCGCTTCAATAATATGCACATCATCGGGTTGCAGATATAAAAACACAGCCTGGAGGCTTTCAAAAGAGATGTAATAAATAAATATGAATGGGTGAAAATGACAGTCTATTGGGGTGGGTGGAACCCCCTAACCTTTCGTTCGACAAAGTGCGTTCAGTAATAAAGCATCGATACTATGATTACAACCATCATATTAAAAAATAAAAAACAAAATGGTTCTGAAATAGCAATGAACCTCTTACAAATTATAAGCCAGAACTCTACTATCAGTTTGCCATTAAGTATTGGAATGTGAATGCCATTGATGAAACATTCGAATAAGAACCAAAGTATTGGACGACAGCCAAACGCGTTATATAACAAGGCAAGGTTGTAATCTCAATCTACCTGCCAATACTCTTATTCATAATATGTATATTGGATTTCACGTCAAATTTATTCAACTTGGTATATTATGCACCTACTCGTATTTACATCAATACAGGGACACCTACAAATTTCTGAGCATTTTTATAGTTTTCGCGGCCGATTTTCCTAGCAGGAAACAAATTTTCCTAGCCGTTTGTTGCTCTGGACAATCGGCCATCACGTTATTCTCCGAAACTGGGAGAAGTTCTCTTTCAGATGTACTCACGGCAACAAAATTTTGCACACTAGCTCACAATACATGTCCCCAAAGGGCTTTGTGTAGAACAATAAGTTTCCCCCATCTCCCACCCCAATTTTTGGTACCCTCGTACAATATCCGAAGGCACTGCTTCGAACTATCGATCTAAAGGTAACGTTTGGACGCAGAACATTTTAATCTGGGATCAATCGAAGTGAACACAAATACACTTTTGACATCTCTCACACTATGTAAACAAAGGGTGGTGTCGTGAAAGTGGAAATGGTTGGCACCAAGTTTCGAATCCACGCATTGAGTATGAAAGCCGTCGACTGATACCACTAGGCTACCAACCACTTCAAAGGCAGCTATACAGTTTTCTAGACGCAAATATTCCAAGAAAGTAAAGAATTTAAGATCTAGTCCTGAAAAATGGTCACAAGAATATAGACATATGTAATTAGAACGTTGTGAACCAACATAGCCAATAGGCAATAAAGATGAGACATTAGCAAAAATGGATATATTCATATCCTGGCGCCAAATAGATGACAGTAGTCGCAGTCTTTAAATTTGGTTGCTCTCTTGTTCTCAATTTCCAACTTTTATCTCTATATTTCATCAATTATTAAATATCTACTCTACTTGTTGTATACCTACATGAGAGTTTTCGACATGTTGTACATTTTGAGAATTCTCATGATTAGGGGTTTCGGAGACTTAAATATTACCACCTAATGGCGAACGTTGTTAACGTAAAGTGATCACACTAAGCCAGCCTTAGAAGTAATAGTAGAAGACGGTCGTAAACCCGTAGTGGTTTGTTCCATTTAAAACGCGAACATTAGTAATGAATTGTTAGAGTCATTAGTTGTTATATTAAAGTAAAGAATGAAATTGGCGGCCTAATTGCCTTAGGCAATTTCTTCCAATCAACCCATTATATACAATGATATACCTACTGCAAGATATTTAGTGCTGACGGCCATACTCACAACTTTGTTCACAAAAATAAGTTTAGATATACCGTCCACTTCCATTCATGTTACAAAAGAAAATTCCTTCCTCAGTATAACAATAACAACACAAAAATATAATATTTATTACGCCTGCCCCCATATACATATAGGAAAGAAATGGTTCGAATAAATAGACAGATCGGATTGAAAAGATGACACAAAGAGAATAGGTAAATAACTGAATGAAATCGCTTGAACGTGAAATATAAGGAGGCCGAGAGAATAGGATGAAACAGAATAGAGAAATATTTCCAACTAATATCACGCTCAATTCGGTACATGAATGTTTCATGGGGATGAGGAGCACAGCAGCCAGCCTTAGAGCCTTGTAGAGGGTGTCTCAGTTAAGGATAGTTCACATTGGTCGAGTGTTGTTTTAGTGGAGTAGCCAGAAATTTAGTAACAAACCGTGTCTGGAGCCAAAAAACTTAGTCAACAATATAAATTATAGTCAGCAGTTTAGTCGAATCAATCCATTGCGTTCTATTTTTCGGGCGAGTAGTAGTAGTAGAAGGGTGCTAACGTGAGTGTACATATTATATTTTAGTCAAGTTCATTAGTTGTAACAAAAAATGGGTATCACTCGATCTAGAGTGAAATAAACCTTTAGAATACACGTTTAAAATTTTGTGATTTTTTTTTCCTGTGAGTAACAAATCTGAAATTTGATACTTGTCATCTATATAGGTACATATACGTTTATTCTAGTTAAAACAAATAGTGCACTTTGTGGAAACAAAAAAAAAGACAGCTAGCGATCTTCGCGGAATTTTGAGACGAGAAAGAGCACATTAATTGTCAACAATTCAAGGAGTGGTCAAAAAATTGAGAATATTTGAGTAATGCAATGGACATTTCGACTCCTTTGCGTCAATTTAGCTGTCGATCTCTTGAAAAAATTAATGCTATAAAACCAGTGGTCTTCGAAAACATCAAATTGGGCCTCGTGTTCAAAAATTAATAGTCACGGAAAACAACATGAAAACAGTAATAATTCTTTATCAAAGCTCAAACGTCGTGGTTTCCTAGAGACAGGTAATTTTCACGTTATTTTTACTGCTTATTTTGCATCCGTAGGGTCATACTATCAAAACAGAGCATAACCAATTACGGTGTCAATTACAGTTTCCAGGAAACCACATTATTTCATTTCCATAGACCACATTATGAGCCGATAGGTATATGTATCGCCGCTACATAACAGCAAGCCTTCCAAGGAAATCGGATCTTAACTGAGACATCCTTTATATCGTAAGAAGGGTTTTCCGTAGCATTTTTTTAGCTTCGGAAGCTTCCATATCGCTGGGCCTTTTAATAATGTTTCACTTATAATACAATGCAAAATAATGCGTCAAGATTTTAAGTACATACCAAGCAGTTTTTATTAAGAATGTCGGAAGGTACCTACTTTTAAACACTTGTGGGATGAGCGCATTTTATGTAGTACGTGGTACAAAATTCTCTTCTATCTAGTAGTAAAGATTTGAGGAGAATGAACTTAAAGAAGTTTGAAGTGGAGAAGAACTTCTTAAAGAAGTTTGAAGTGGTTGGTAGACTAGCTGGTTACGACGCCCGCTTTCGCACTGTTTCATGCGGAGGGCGTGAGTTTGATCCTAGGCGCCGACACCTCTCATCTTTCACGACACAAGCTTTAAGTAGCTTACTGTGAAAGAGTGTGTTTGTGTTCACTTTGAGTGAGCAGAGATTCATTTTAAAAACAAAGACTTTCTCACTTGGTACTAAACAGTAAACATCAAAGAGGACGTTCCCCATGTAGAAAATCAAAGAGGTCAGACCCGAACCCAAATGAGTTAAAGGTAACCTAGCTATTTAGGTAATTGTATTAATCTTTTTTGATAAAGCCAAGATTATATTTAGACAAAACATAATTTTATCATACAATCTTAAAAAGTCTCGTAAAAATTCAAACAGCAAAACCCATCGGACAAAAGGCATAGAAAGGGACATTGTATGTTTGATTGTCCTATAAATCAGGAATATCGTCGGTTAAAGAGTCCGAATTTTACATTACCGCTTTAAGAACTGCGGATAATTTGACATTTATTCCCGTAGTGTGTAGGAACCTTCGATTAAGTATCACATTTCACCGATGTAATATTTACCACGGACATCTCTTAGTAGGTATCTATTAATAGTCATAGCAACTATCGACTCACGAACGAATTAGGTAGGTAGGAATATAAGTTTGAAACATATTTCCCGAATAATAGGAAATAAAAAACCAAATTACTATATTTCATAGATAATTTGAATCTTATATGACGACTGAGAGGAAACAGTGACGTTTGCAAGTCCAGGACTTGTAGTCCACATACTACATGGCGGATTTAGAAGAAATATATATAATACATTTTATTACTAACTTAAAAATATAATGATTAAATAAATAAATTGAACCTGTGTATTTTTTAAGTATTATCATAGCTAAATTTATACGCCAACTCCTAAAAATACCCTCAATACATAAGGGCGCGTACCATAAAAAAGAAGAAGGAACATCAAAAGTTGATGAAAAAAGAAAAAAATTAAACGCGAAAAATAATAGAGACAGAAATAAATTGGTTTCATTTTCATTTTAAAGACAACGCTAAAATATGACTTGTATAAACATAGGTAGGAACATGGCTGTAAGATGAAGATTTTTATGAGAAATGATACATTTCTAGGTTTATTTTTATGAAGAGGAAAAATATATATTAATATAATAAATCACACAAGTGATGCTTCCATTTTTATCACACTTAAGAAAAACAAATATTGGACGGCTGTTGCAAACAAAAATATAAACGAAAGTAACATACTACGTAATTTATTACACCTACCTAAATCAAACAAGATTGTTTGTAATTCGGATTCTACTTAAATCCATATACAGCCCAAACTACGACAGTGTTAGATTAAACTCGAGTTAACAGCAAGAATAAATAATTATTGTTACCTTTAACCCTTGAAGTCATAGGTTATTCATACCAAATTATCCTCTCAGATATGTGCGGCCTGGCTAACCTTTTTAAATTATTCACTACATTCTAACGAAAAATACACAAAGTCAAACTCCTAAACTACTCTTAAGAATAATTTGGTTAAAATATCCGACTGGTTACAAGGACGGGAGGGAGGCTTCGTGCTGGCAGCTATTGGCGAACCGAAATAAAACTAAAAGCAGACATAAAAAAAACGATCCCGAAATGTACGTATGGCAAATGAAAATATTTACAAGCCGGCCGGCGGCAAAATTTGGTCCCTAAAAACCGGAATACAAAGTCAATACTGACACAACTCGAGTGTTGGATAGGTAGTCGATATTATTATAACATGTACTTTCAACAGGACCTAACAGAAGGTTTTGTCAAGTAAATAATACAAGGCATAAATAATGAATCAAAAAATACGAATTTGAAAAATTGTTGATGTAAAAACACACTAATATTTTTATCGAATCATTTAACGAACATAGAGTATACTTTCTTTTATTGTTGACTAGCTTTCCCGACAGACGTTCTTCTGTGGTTGTAGACCGAAGTGGCCCGTTAATATGTAGGTACATGATGTGCACTGCGCCCCCGTTAAACAATACAAAATTAATTCTATTGAGATAAGCTAATAAAATAATAACATTGAAATCTGAATCTGAAACATCCCTATTTCATTCGTATTCAAAGCTCTGGCGGGACCAGCTTGAGAAAAATGTGCTCGCGCACACACCCTACCTCGCCTATTACCAAAACGAATGTGCCCGATAATATTGTCGACTTTGTATGAAAATGTTCTAAAACTATCGAAACGGTGCGGTGGAGTAAGTGGGATGGGCTACTGTAAGAGCGTATGCGAGAATGAGATGGAACTACCCGCGATGTCGTGGGCGCGTCCCAGTAACCTTTCCATACAAACTTAAATATTGTATTTTACATCATTTGCTATCCATTTTTTTTACTTTATTATTAGTTATTCTGTTATCCGGAGCGGAGAAGAATCCAATAAATCAAACATCAGAGAATCTGTTAAGCCAATCTCGAGTTATAAGTGTTCGCACTAACCCGACTTTAATTTATATAGTAGATATTGGACACCATGGAAACAACGAAGAGAAAGAACCAGAATAATTTTAGTATAAGCGCACCATAAGGGCTGGAAGTTAAGTGTATTTTCTTGATCCTTGTAATGGACAATAATCCGTCATCGCTCAGTAATTAGTTTTAACTTGGTATTGTTTCCATGGTGTCCAATATCAATCGTAAAAGAAAGTATGCTCTGTTTCTAGCCCATGTTCTTTTGGTCACGCATTTAATGACTTCCGGATACGGAAAATAAGTAAATAACGGACAATTAAAGGAAGGGACTGTACGCGCATAGTATGTTGGTTCTATTGTGCAAGACTTCTTCTTCTTCTTTAAGTGCCACTCCTATCGGAGGTTGAAGACCATCTGTGAATAAGTCTCACCAACTCTGCAGCATATGGCACACCAAACCACTGTCGTAGATTCTCAAGCCAAGAGGCTCTTTTACGGCCCATACCTCGCCTGCCCTCTATCTTCCCTTCCACAATCAGTTGTAGGGGAGCATATTTGTCATTGCGGAAGATATGGCCAAAGTACGCGGCTTTTCGTCTTTTGACAGTGGTCAGCATCTCTCTCTCTCCTTTTTCATCGCTCTCAGGACCTCCTCGTTGGTTACCCGAGCCCTCCAAGAGATGCGCAGCATTCTTTGGTAGAACCAGATTTTGAATGCCTCAATCTTATTCATGGTTGAGACTTTGAGGGTCCAACCCTCTACTCCATACAGCAGCACTGGCAGAACATAAGCTTCACAACAGTCCTCCACCTTGCAAGACTAAGTGATGTTAAGTACACGTTGAGAAACACTTAATATATTATCTATAGATCCTCAAAATTGGTTAACTTGACTAGTGATCTGGGTAACTTAGCTTAAAAGAGAAGGAAAGAGGTAATCCAATAAATGATATGAAAGCTCAATACGCAAAATAAGATATCAAGTATTCACCGGGAATAAAAAGATAGAATACTTAAACAATAAGTTCAGGACATATAGGAAAAAATCAAAATAGCGATGCACTTATTTTATCAAATTTAATAAAACACGAAAATAATAGCACATGTGTAGCAACATTGCCTCTAGGATACGTAACATAATGTAAACGGACCAAGGAAGATATAACAATATTATTTATTTTGTACGGCCCGTGTTAACTGTAGCCCATCGACTGGAAAACCAAATTTATCCGAAGGAATGGACAATCCGTGGAGTTTGCCAACCATGAAATCACTTCCCTACAAAAATGGAATTGGGGAAATTCCTCGTGCCGTCCTGGTGCAATAAATAAAAATACATACCATATTCTTGCATACTTAGCCACAACGAGTGAGATTTGTTTTCCAACCTTAATGTTTGGAATAAAGATTGTTTTTACGGAAGTATTGCAAGATTTTTTCCAACAAGGGGCATTCGATGTGTTTGTTCTACAATGACTGGTATTCTCAAATTCACGTTCCAACTCAACGCAAAAAGCTCTTGCTTAGAACTTAATCGGTTGCCAGTAGTTACGCATCTAATGTATTGGATAAAATATTTTCAGAATACAGAAATGTCAAAAGTCTCAATAAAAATTGGATACGACGCAACTCAATCGTCTGTTTTTCATTTCAGAATAATAGAGCCTCCACGTAGATTGAACTATTGTAATAGAGCGATCGGGCGTCCCTGGAAACGACATCATGTAGACCAATCCTTCCACCACCGGAGAGACCAAGAACCGGACTCGGAAAGTAAGTAGTAAGCTGAAAGCTAAAAAAATGAGATTAATAATTCAATATTACATATGAACTTTTCTGCAAGCGAATTAAGTATTTGGTGTAGAAATATTGATGATCTGCTTTAATGTGAAAATAACTTGTATTGTATTTTTATAGTTATTCTTCTATGTGTTTTTTTTTTTATTTCTTTATTGTAATTTCTTGTAAGTGTGATAGACGCAAAGGCTTTTTGAAGCTGATAAGTCTATTTCACTGATATTTAACTGAATAAAATAAATAAAATAAAAATTAATAAAATTTTGACAAGTTGACCATTTCAATATCAGTCGACAAATTACTGTTTGCCTACAAAAAACTAATCATGGTTCGTTCTTAATATCTGGTGGACGATGCGATCAGAAGCTTCGTTCTAAACGGCTGCCAAAACGACACCGAGCGTCGCAGCGAGTTCGGGCGGGGATGTGGAGGGGAAAGACCAAGGGTTTCGAACTCATAAGTAACAGAAGAAGTATGTTTCACTCATAATTATTATAGGTATAACTGTTTTGACAATAATCATAACAAAACATACAATACCCTTCTTCGCAACCATATTTACAAAATGTTAAATATTTATAGTAGGTATTACTGCAAAGTTTGTTTTCTTTATAAGTTGGTAACTTCTTAGTATGTAAGTTGCAATGTACTTACTAAGTATTACTGGTACTTACTAAGTATTACAAACTAACAACTAATGTGTTTGAAGAAATACTGTAAAATATCTTACCATTTACATTTACAACCATGTTGGGACCAAAACTGAACTAAAATAAATCTAAAATTGGAAAATTCCATTTTCATGTATTTTATTTATATTAAAAATGAAAAATTAAATCAGCTACCTACATACTTAAAAGAGTTTTAAACATAAATTGATTACTTAAGAAAAAACTATTTATAATTCTTCTACCATCTAATTGCTGGCTTTTCACGGCTCTAACTCACTGACCAAAAGGAGGGAAGAAATAATACCCTATTTAAGAGGGTTTCTTTTTTTTTTAAGATAACACCCGGATTATTAAAGTAGTCCCTGCTTAAGGCTGTTAATCCTCCAAGCCATTAACGAACGAACGGGGTATCTTCGTGATGTGGGAGTTTTGGGCAGAAACCAAAGAATGCCACCCGCATCACGGGAATTAATAGCGATGTTGTATCTTGGAAAATAAAAAACAAAGAATTTAAAACCCGCGATAAATCTAGCGTAACAACCAAAAAGTAAAACATTAAAATGGACAGTACCTAATAACTTCCTAATGGTTTATGGGCGTGTGCTTGAGACAAACAGAAAAAGACGAAAAATTAGGACTAGTAAGGTATAGTGTATAACGTTTATTGATTCTACAATAGGTAAGGTATAGTGTATAACGTTTATTAATTCTACAATAGGTAAGGTATAGTGTATAACGTTTATTGATTCTACAATAGGTAAGGTATAGTGTATAACGTTTATTGATTCTACAATAGGTAAGGTATAGTGTATAACGTTTATTGATTCTACAATAGGTAAGGTATAGTGTATAACGTTTATTGATTCTACAATAGGTAAGGTATAGTGTATAACGTTTATTGATTCTACAATAGGTAAGGTATAGTGTATAACGTTTATTGATTCTACAATAGGTAAGGTATAGTGTATAACGTTTATTGATTCTACAATAGGTAAGGTATAGTGTATAACGTTTATTGGTTCTACAATAGGTAAGGTATAGTGTATAACGTTTATTGATTCTACAATAGGTAAGGTATAGTGTATAACGTTTATTGATTCTACAATAGGTAAGGTATAGTGTATAACGTTTATTGGTTCTACAATAGTTAAGGTATAGTGTATAACGTTTATTGATTCTACAATAGGTAAGGTATAGTGTATAACGTTTTATTGATTCTACAATAGGTAAGGTATAGTGTATAACGTTTATTGGTTCTACAATAGGTAAGGTATAGTGTATAACGTTTATTGATCTACAATAGGTAAGGTATAGTGTATAACGTTTATTGGTTCTACAATAGGTAAGGTATAGTGTATAACGTTTATTGATTCTACAATAGGTAAGGTATAGTGTATAACGTTTATTGGTTCTACAATAGGTAAGGTATAGTGTATAACGTTTATTGATCTACAATAAACGTTATACACTATACCTTACTAGTCCTAGACACAATTGGGACGGTCGTGCGTAGCTCGGTATTCTCATTGAAACACTCTAGCCCCACACAAAATAATTTTTTCATGCATTATGACAAAGCCAATTCGACAACGCGAAATAGGTATGTACTTATCATACTTATAATTTTTCGCCGTTAAGTCGATGGTTTCTACGACATAATAATAATATTTCCGCTGGAAATATTGTTCCTGCATACAATAATTATTGCTATAGTGAAACGTATCGACATCTTTCAATTTATTATTGTAGTTTTCGGTCATTCTCAGCAGAGGATTCGCAAGCCTGCATTAGTTAAGTGACAATTAATGTGAAAGGGCCAAAATGATCGTCTAACTGTTGGAACCGCGAAGATAATCAATTTCAATAATTGGGGTGTGTCCAAATTCTACGCAGCATACAGGCGTCAGCAAGTTCACGCCTCGACGAGAGGTCCGTTAAATCATTAATGTTTTAGTAGCTAACTGTGAAAGAGTCTCTGTGTATTCACTTTGAGCGAGCATAGATTCATTTTTTTTTAATAAAAAGGAAAAAGAAACGTCAAATTGTCTGCAGTTCTCAGCGTGGTAAACTGAAATTGGGAACCTTCTATCCAAACGGACGATGAAACTATGTCTAAAATAAGGCTTGTTCTAAACATAAAATTTTTCGTGAAAAACCCCGCTGTAATCGACTGCGGGAAATGGAATCCGTCAGATAAGAAAATAAATAACTTTTTAATAAGAAACGATCAGAATCTTTCTGTTTTTTTACGTTATTTTTTTTTTAAATTTATTTGTAGTTATGTTCTCAAACAAATAATATTCATGTAAGTATTTTATTAACTTCCTAAAGCGAACGCTCGACATGAAAACAAACCAAACGAACTTGATTCAAATGAGCTCTTTTGCAACACGAATCCTCCGCTCATTACTTTCTCTTTTGAAGTCTTTATTTCCGATTGTTGTATCGGTTGTAACAAAACAAAAAGATAAATTATATACAGAAATAAATTTAATATTATTTATACGAAAATGCCTCGAGAGAAAACGAAAATTACAAATCTTAAAACGAAAATATAATTGCATACTTTGTTCGAACAAAAATAACAATAATGTGAACAGATTACGTATATCTATGTAGGTACCGGCAAAACTTATCGTACGAAAGGCGAAGAAAAATGGTAATCTTATTATACAAAAAAGGTCGGATTAGTGCGAACACTTAAAACTCGAGATCGGCTGAACAGATTTCTATAATTTTTGGTTTATTTGATTCTTCTACGCTCCGGATAACATCATAATAACTATTAAAAGTTGAAAAATGTGTAATAAACAATAAAAAATATAATATTAAACTTTGTATGGAACGGATTTCCTGCGACGCCCACTCCATTAATGAAAAATTCTGTACTTAACAACAAGATTATTCTTTACCTGTCAACCATTGACACTAAAAATATTGGTACGCAGATTTATGATGGATTTTTTTTCGAGCTTTCATAAATATTTTTTTGACATTCAAACATATTTTAAACATATTTAAGCATATTTGAAATCAAAATTATTAAGGACTACAGGACAACGTCTGCCGGGAAAGCTAGTTGTTTAATATTTTTTAACCTGTGACGAGTTTCATAGAGGTTTACTGCACATGCGTGCAATATGAAGTGTTCTAACGTTCAAACGATCAAACCATACGATCTTTTTGTATTGAGATTCCTTTCGAATATCATTTTGTTTTTGATATTCGGTCACCGAAAACTTATACTAGGGGTTCTATAATATCTTTCCTTAAAGAATCCTATTTTTACTTTACCCACTACATTGAGAACTACGGAAAATTTGACATTTCCCCACAGAATGTCCCCTTATGGGAACGACATGCATGCTCTAAGACACAGTGACAGCGAATCTAACAGTGGTATACGGGTGGCCGCGTATTGGGGGTCACGCATTTTATATTATAGATACGGAAAGAAAGTATCACATACCTATTTCTTCGATATTGCCAATTGTCATAGAAATCATCGTCTAACAGACGAATAATGTAAGTATGAAAAATATTTCAGGTGGGGGTAAGAATGTTTTCAGCGAAAATATCGAGATACTGCAAACTTACATATAAGTACAATATGCGAAGGAGTTGCGAGTGTTATGGACAAGGATTCGAGATTTTAATAGATAGTTTGATGTTTTTAGAAAGGCAGGATGGACAAACTGAAGGAGGAATGTGACCAATAAAAAAAAACAAGAGGTCGTCTCAAGTATGAATTGATACATCCAAGATGTATCTTTCTATTGAGAGAGTTCTATCTTAACCTTACTTTTTCATTAGTTAAACAGGAGCGAATACAGCTGCGCTCAAAAAGTTCCAATGACAAAATTAAATAGTGTACCTACCTACTGGATTATAGAAAAGCAAAAAGGGCGAAATCAAATCACAGTAAGTGCGAGAAAAAGAAGTTCAATAAACATTTCATTGCTTTAAATATGAACAAAGAGTCAGAATTTTTCGGCTGAAATTTCAACAAGAGTTTGGCCAATCATATATTAATAGGGACCGGTTGACTTGAAAAAAACTGCAATAGGCGTAAAAATCAAGCGTATGGAACTGTAAAAAAAAGTGGATTTATTTTATTTTGCATTGGATTTTTTAAATGTATTTAATTATTAAGAAGTAAAATACATATCATAGGCCCAGAGTGATTTATTCTAAAACACATTATTGTAGCACACAGAAATTCGTATTAAAAATTATAAAAAACCAAGCATTTTTTGCAGAAA
Source organism: Mystacides longicornis (assembly GCA_963576905.1). Classification (NCBI taxonomy): domain Eukaryota; kingdom Metazoa; phylum Arthropoda; class Insecta; order Trichoptera; family Leptoceridae; genus Mystacides; species Mystacides longicornis. Next base: position 14,864,308 of record OY756438.1, read on the forward strand.
ACGACGATAATTTAGTCGAAACAACCGCTTAAAGGGAGAAAATAAGAGAAGGATCTTGAAAGCAAGACAACAATGAGAATTCCCAAGGCGAAAATATTATGTTGTTCGTGTGTAGTAGATGCCTCAACTTAACCTTCGCTGTCCTATATTATTACTTTACAGGCCTGATACCTACCGAAATAGATACCTAGCGTCTTTCACATCTTACAACACAAAATAATATGAAGATTTTAGACGATTTTTATAAGAACAACAAAATACAATAGGAATTTAAATTCCTTAATAATCAGAAACTCATAATAGATTTCTTTTTTTTTATTCTAACTTGAACTTTTATTTAAAGACGGGGTAAGCATCTCGCGAAATGAACTTCAATATCAGCGGTATCTAGCTGGAGTTGTCTTCCATGGGATCGATCGTAAAACTCAAAGGGATGGACTGTGAATGAGGCTTGAATATTCCAACAGAATCTTCATCTTTTTCTGGGGGTTTTCTCAGCAATTGGTCTTTGTGTCCAAAGATCTCACACATAAGTCGGAGCATAATATGTAGGAACATCACGGAAAAATCGCAATCTTTACGATCGATGTTATTCCTAGCTGTTTCTTGCGGATATAATCATGGTTATTCGTGGTAAAAAATTGTTCCATTTTCGCATCTAAGTATAAAATATATATCTAAAGTGATAGAAGCCAATAAATGAAAGCAAGACAGATATCAGCAATATATACTCGTGAATAATAAAACCATCGCGTTGAATTTATAAGTCAAGACAGTTATAGATTCTCCTTATTACAACAATCGCTTTGACAGAAATGTTCCGACACGCCACCAAATCCCGAAGGCCCATTGTCCCGAATATGAAAAAGCCCGTCTTGGTATTATTCAACGCTAGTTACATCTTGATTAATAAGGAAAACTTGGTAATGGGTCAGGTCACGACGCTTTCCAAAAATACCAGTACGGAAATAAATAGAAGGAGGCCGTGAGTGACAAGGTCGGACCTCTTTCAGCATCGAATACTATAATATCGATGGTTATCGCAGGATTATATTTTGTATAATGAAACACGTCATCGCGTTTCAAACAGATTAATTTAAGTTAACAAATTGTTACTCAGATAAAAAAAGTGATTCTAAAAATATTAATGTTGATTTTATGAAAAATCTAACATCAATTTCATAGTTAAGTTTTTTTTAAGAAGAAAATTCTAGACATGACCCTTTATTTTTATTTTTTTTATTTTACAAAATTACAATATAACACCATCAGTATGACAGCTTTCGCCTTTGCACTGATGGTGTTCAAAAATTATAACAAAATCAAAAATTTACCATTAAAAAGACAAACACATAACCGAAACATCACAAAACAAAATAGGTACATACAACTGAAATTTTCAACTGAAAATACAAAAAAAATAATGCATTCATGACAAATGACAAGTTCACATTACATTGAGTCATAGACAAAAATATTGTTCGCCATCATGATACCCATACCAGTCATTCGCCGATAGTGATGGGCAGCGCGATAATCAATACCACAAACATAGGTATTTGAAATATTTACGCAAACATTATGCTGTATCTGGTGAATAAGCATAAAAAGGTAATGAGGAGAGCTGAATGCAACAAAGCGTTGCTGAATAAATAATTAAGTATGTAAGGTGTAATCAAATTCAGTCGATCTTGCGTTATTTATTTTTCAAGTGTGCGTTGGGATAAACATGGGATCCTCAAACTTATTCTGATTGGCAAAACTGACGGACCCCTTGGGCAGGTAGAGTGCAGAGTTCTCTTAGTTGCGCAGTGTGAGAGATTAAATCGAAATAGGGCTAGTGCGGAAACCCTTCCGGGTAGCAGGAGACAGAGATGCATCCAATGAACAAAATGCCAACATAAGAGAGAGAGACCTGGTTGGGAAAAAGAAGAAGAAAGTAATAATAAAAATCCAAATTTTGGTATTTTGGTTTAAAAGACTTCATAAAAAAGACACGCTCAATTCGGTAATTTTCCTAAAAAAATCCACTTTAATTACAGTTTAGAATAAAGCTTTCGGATATTAGGATAGTTTTTTGAGTTGGTTTTAATAAATGAGGCATTTTTTGGGCATAAATAAAATAATTATTTGTCCTTTTTTAAGAAAGTTTCTTCGTATTCATAATGGCAATGGCATCGATTGTTCTTTCTTGAAATTATCAGAAGGTGAACACTTGGTTTATTTTGAAGTATTGTGAAAGTCTTGCCTCCCCATATGTTTGAAAATACATGCAAATACCCTTGGTGAATAATTCATAAAATAATTCAGATAGTCATATTATGAGAATGCACATACGAAAGTTTGAGAAAAACAAAATAACTCGACAAAATAAATTTTCGTTGTTCATATAGGTCTGCTGACCTTTGAGAACAGGATTCTGAGACGAATCTTGGGACCTAGGCCGGGGATTGCGGCTGGCACCTGGAGGCTGAGAAGCAGTGCAGAAATACGTGCACTGACAGGACAACCACTGATCACCAGTGACATCAGATCCAGAAGATTGGCATGGATCGGACATGTTGCCAGGTCCGGTGTGGAGAGGTCCACAAAGAGTCTTCTGGATATCAGGCCCACGGGTAGAAGACCACCTGGAAGACCAAGGCAGCGGCTTGTGCTGGGTGTGGGAGATCAGTGGGAGTCCATTATGCAGGACAGGACGGCTTGGAGAAATATTGTTCAGGAGGCCAAAACTCTGTCGGAGTTATATGGCCATCGGAAGTAAGAAGTATGTAAGTATATAGGTACAAAAACGTGACGTGAAATTTTATAGCAATACCTTATATTGAAATATGCGAAGTGACTTCTTATTTGAACCCGATTCTGATACCAATTCATTGAAAAACATAAACAGATTAAAACAAAACGAAATTTTCTGCATTCGAAATCGCGGGCTTAAAAGTGAAGAATGATAATCAAATTTAATCATCATAATAATCAATGATAATCAAGTTTGATATATGTGCGGGACAGTCAACAGCGTATCAGAACACATTCAGCAATCGAGTGAAAATTCCCAGTACTCAAAGGAAGAAAAATCGTATAATTAATATTTTGACACTGCTAAAACTCTTTTACATTACGTATCTTGTATCTACACCGGGGACTAAAAAGTTTATATGAAAATGGAGTTCCTTTTCCGTGGACATTGGACGGTTAGACCAATTTAGCTAACTCTTTTTTTGTTGTAAATTGCTATTGTCAGGAGAAGGTTTCTATGAATGAAAAAATAAAATAAGAGAGTTGCGCGGAACATTAGATAAATTAACGAAACTCAAAGAAGTTAACTTTCTATGTTGCTTTTCACAACATAATTAAGTTGGTGTTTGACAGAAACTGCCAGTTGTTTGATAGTTGGTGCGATCGACCGCAAGAAGATGGAAAATTTATGTAGTTTAAAACAGATGTATCTGTCGGAACTATATTGGATAAATAGGTAATTGATTTCACATAATACAAATTCGAATTCAATATTCTAAGTTAGGACCACTGGATGACGTTTGTCGGGAAATTAAGTGTACAAAAAATGTATTCTTTTACAGTATTGCGCAAAGTACGAAGCTTAAAACACTGTTCCATAATATTATTATGATAAGTTCCACAAAATAAACATACGACGCAAAAGGCTTTTAATAAAATTACATACCCTCTAATAACTGAGAGACGAACCTACCTACCTACCACTGGGAAATGATGATGACGCAAAGGTGTTTTTTGAAACGCGGATCTGACTTACATAACATACACGAATAACAAACTTATACAGTCGGTTCATTTTGCATTATGTGGGCAGAAAAACACAATATCGTTCTTTCTCTAATGCGAATACTACCGACTGCTCATTGTCTGGTCGAATACTTACATATTATATATTCTACACGTGGGACATGATGGCACATCTTGTTTTATCCGTATAACAAAATCATGAAAAATATTCACAATTCTAATGCGAAATATTACTACTTAAGAACAGTAGTGTTATTTGAAACAAATGAAGCGGCAGGACTTTTGGTCCAGGGACAAGCGTGTCTGAATGAAACAGCTAGGGATGCAGAATCGAGGCGTTTCGGGGACACAAGTTTTTCGACATGTGATAAATGTATTTCTAGAATCCACGAAGATTCGTTTTTCAAAAATTATAAGCTAAATTTTAAAAGAACACATGCATTAAAAGTAAGCTTTCCCGAGGGACGTTGTCCTGTAAGTAGGAAGTCCTTACTATGAATATTTATTTCAAATTTGTAATATATTAAGTTTACAAAAATACGTTTAAAATAATACACTGAATGTTGAACAATAATTATTTCTGAGAGCTCGAAAAATATTCCATCAATAATCTGCGTACCAATGGCAATGGTTGTCAGGTTAACAATAATTTTGTTGTTATAGAAGTTTTCATAGATGGCGTTGGCGTCGCGGAAAATCCGTTCCATACTTACAAGTTAATTATGATGCATTAAAGATATCGTAGATTTCTATACAACTTACTTTTATTTATTCCTACATTTATCTTTTTGCCCTTTTAGTACCGAGCTAAGAAAAACTACACAGTAAAACAAGGCATCTTAAAATTCAAAATTCTGATAAACACTATATTTTGTTAAATATTCACAATTTACTACTAATTGTATGTATATAAAAAAACATGTATAATAGCAAGGATCTATAACAAATGAGTACGTACAAAGAACTTCAAAATATTATTCTTGATGAATATACAATACCAGGGTGTAGGCGTCTTATTAAATGTAGAAAAGGTAGGATCTTTCAAGTTTTCCTCATAAATAAAACAAAATAAATATGAGAAGTTTCCGAGCATTATTATTATGAGAACCCTTTTTGTTATACCGTGTAATACAATGGCATTTGATCCGTGGAATAGACTAGGACTCAGGTCACCCGGCCTTTCACGATATTCATGGAAAAATACATATATTTATTGTTGACACAAACACAAAAAAAAAAACAAAAAGAAAAAAACACAAACACGCAACGTGTTTATATTACAAGGGTGGAGGAGGACGCGCTGACGAAAAGGTGAATGATGGATTTTTTATGATGTACATCTTCATTTCTCAAGTACTTACTCGGGAATATTTTGAAGAACACTACGGACCCTTTCATACGAATTCGAAATATTTTCATTAATTCAGCGAGTTCTTTTAGACAGAGCGAATTGAAAGCTCCCACATTTACAAAAAGAAATATGAAAATTTGGTATAAAAAAAATAACGTCGAAAGGGTTCGCAAATATGTGTTTTCATCCAACCTACAGAATATTATATTTTAGGTTTAAATAACGCGTGTAGCTACATTTATAATTTAATTTTTTTTGTTGGTTTGCGTTTATTTTAAGATATTCTCGCGCTATAATCGATATTATACACATAACACATAACTTTCTCGATCACCTGGCAGGTGGATTGTGTCCCACCAAAAAGATCGGGCATTTTTATTTTTTATACAAGCTTTCTTGACAGACGTCCTGTAGTTCTTACTGTGAATATTGATTACGAATTTGTTATTTATACAAAAATACGTATAAATTTTGTGTAATTGTTAAAAAAAAATATTTCTGAAAACTCGAAAGAAATGCTATCAAAAATCTGCATACAAGTCAACTTTTTGGTGTTGTGAATGTATTACCATTTATAGGGGGAAAATCCAAATATATCTGAATAATCTCAAATATTGGCAAAAATCGGTAACGATGCAACACGAAAATACCATATTTTTCGCAGAGCAAAACCGGATTAAAAAAAAGAATAATCGTGGAACTCTTTTCACGCAACCATATTCATATAGACATCGTTATTGAGATTGTAATAATTATCCTCGACGTGATAAGTTTTAGAGTCCAAGTCACAGAGCCATTAGATATTCTACGTATGATATTACGATTACGAAATGGAATGACAGTCAATCGGTCACCAGGCACAAGCAGGTATGTAGTTTATAATCGCCATGGAAATGCGAGTAAGTCGTGCGGGATATTAATTATAATAGGAAAGTACGGGGGTTCTCCGGGGAAATGAGCTGTCTCTAATAGAATATGTATTCGGGGTGAATAATTCAATAAAACACACCGCCATCTGGCTACGTGAAGAACAAACAATATCGTGCCAACCATAATATCATTACCTTCTATTAGTTATGTAATGCATACATACATACCTACTCTGAATTTATCCATAGCTCTGTCAAATTGAGGATGTATTATGCATGCTGTTGAGAAAGTAACTGATCTAAGTTTAAGAAAGTAGCCAGGCATTTTTGAAAATTATTCTAATATCGACAGTTGTTGCACATTCCATAGAATTGTTGTTTCTTTGTATTTGTTCGAGATATTGAAAATGCGCATTGTGTTCCATTGCAAAACCTTCAAGATTTGAAAAAAAAGAAGTTATTTTTGATTGTTGGTAGAGGTGGCAATCTAGTCTAATCAACTATACTATAGACTCTATAGTCTATAGTATAGAGCAGTGTTCCGCAAACGGTGTGAATCACGTGGTTATCAGTTGTTGTACCGCGAAAAAATGAGACCCAAGTGTTTTTAGAGGCTCATGGTTCAGATTTTGCTTCTGTGTTCAAAAGAAATTAATGGGTAGCAAAAGTTGTATAAACAGTAGGCAGATAACTGCCGGACATATTCGCTCATTTAAATGAGCTCAACAGAAAATGCCACAGAGAAATTCTAATATTTAAACGTCTCTACAGAAAGTTGTTGTAGATCAGGCACGCTGTCAATGGCAGGCAGGAGATTCCTTATGAAATGTTTCCTCACGTCATGCCTACTCATTCAAACAAAAAGGTACCTGTATTGTATTGATAGTGAAACCGTATTAACAGAAAACAATTAACTTCCTAAGTGTGACCTGCAACCTATTGAGTACGAAATAATTTGCGGATACCATTTCTCTTAGACACTGATGGGACATTAAAATAAAAAAAAATCCGAAGAAGAGCCTAAGCCTAAATATCGCCGCGTTCAAAGCATGCTGTTGCAATTCTATTACGATTGCCTCAACCTACTTATGCGAATTGCGGTTGGAATATACAATAGCCACACGGGTGTTTAGGGAAGGGGAGGGGGGGTCTAAAAAAATTCATTGGTGTACCTCTGAATTTTTTTAATATGGTAGGTGTACCTTGAACACAAAAAGTTTGCGGAACACTGGTATAGAGTATAGAACACGGTATAAATGATTCAGATTTAATATATGTGTTTGTAATTTTGCAAACAAGTATTTGGTAAACTACGATTCATGGATGAAAGCAAATCTTAAGCATATGACACTGGAAAGTGTTACCTTTTTCCGAAAGACCTGACGAGAGTTGTAAATTTAAAAACTGATTCCTACCTAAACTCACAGATTTAAAATAAATTGAAAACCTAGTTAAAGTGTTGATATATCGATTCGACGTGTAAGTAGGGATGGCCTTAGTAAAACAAGTCTATATAAAACTGCAAAAGAAATAACATGTCGCTGGTAAAACTAGGAAAGATAAAGTCTACAATAAAAACAGAAAAAGAACGTCCGGACTTGCCGAGGGACAAAGAAAGATTGGCAAACGGATCAGGCGCCAAACTCAGTCAGGATACGAACACCTTCCTCTTTCACGACACAAAATTCGCTTAGTGGAACACAGATTAATTGAAAAATGTAGAATAGGTACATACTCATTTTTTTTTAGTATGTACCTTTTCTACATTTTTAAATTCGCTTAGTGGAACACAGATTAATTGAAAAATGTAGAATAGGTACATACTCAATTATTGTGCAACAATTTAAAATCTTCAAATAGACCCGCCAAAAACACTTATTAAAACCCGTTAAATAAACTTCATTTTTCTCTCACATTAACCAACTTGTTTTTTTTATTTGAAATCGTTCAAGCTGTCACTGCCAGAAAGGGTCTGATATACTTTGAACTCTTTTAATTATGAATGACCTAATGTTTATATTCGGACTTTTCAAACAATAAAAAGGTCTGCAGCTATCAATTAAGAAGGTAGGTATATGTAATTTCAAAATTTAATAAAACTTGACTTTGAAAATCGGCAATTTTGTAAAACAGTGATGTCTCTTAGAACATCAATAATTATTTATATTAGACAGTTCAGTACATAATCCTTTCTCCATTCTAGGTGTAATATTAGATCTTGCTTATCAACCGATAAATTAGTACAATTTATTGGCTAGTTGGTAGACTGGCGGTTACGACGCCGGCTTTCGCACTGTTTCGTGCGGAGGTCGTGAGTTCGATCCCAGGTGCCGACCATCTTCCTCTCTCACGACACAAGCTTTAAGCAGCTTACTGTGAAAGAGTCAAGGCGTGTATTTGTGTTCACTTTGAGTGAACTGGCCCTGGGTACACGGTTCACCGGAAAAAAAAACGTAAATATGGAACTATAATTTTACCCGTAATAGGCGCATTTTTTTTCTCAAACTTCTCTCTTTAGGGGTAAAGGTAAGGGGTTTTACTATAATATAATGAAAATACCCCGAATAAATAAGAGATAATTAGTTCAAATTACTTAATCATTATAAACGATCCTAATTTCCCTTCTTTTCCAGCTCCCAAGTCATTCTCCAACACATTTTTTTTCGAATTTTCCTTCATATTTATTTTTGTAACTTGATCTCCCGATCCATAGCTGCGTATCTTCGCTTAATTCGCTTAATTAAATGAGAATAATCTCAACATTTAGGAAACGAATTTAAGCGCTTTTAATTAAATTAAAATTAAAGGAATATCGTATTAATTAAGGGAAACGAAATACAACACGGGCGACCAGGAAAAAAGCGTGTACCAACATTATGATATATAGTATAGGTACTTACTTAATGATTATTAAATTTAATATTTTTTTAATATAAAAATGAATCTGTGCTCACTCAAAGTGAACGCAAATACACTCCTTGACTCTTTCACAGTAAGCTACTTAAAGCTTGTGTCGTGAAAGAGGAAGATGGTCGGCACCTGGGATCGAACCCACGACCGGCGTCGTACGAAACGAAACGTCGTACGATACGAAAGCCGGCGTTGTAACCGCTAGTCTACCAACCACTTTAATCAGAGTATTTGAAAATTAACGTTCACGTTTACTAAAAGTCAGTCAAATTTATCGTTATACTTAGTAACATAACAAGAATAACATCATAAGCACGTTGATTGTACCCACCAAACTATGCACAATAACTATGCGGGAGATAACTGTTATTGGTGCATTGGAGATTCTTTGTGTTTGTTTCATATTTTTTTGTTTGTTTGTGTTGTTCAGTATTCTCAGATCATACTGCGAATCTTCCCCAATATTCATATATAAGGAGATCGACGGATTTAATAATATGATGCTGTGGGTAAAGGTCAGATCGGTTGATGCAATAATAACATGTTATAATATTATATGATGCCTAATTAATAATAAAAAAAATATTATATGAGTGGCGCACCGCGATGCGCGTCGCGAGTCGTTTGGTGCGTGTTCTGTGTTGACTCTATGCAGATTTGATGGTGACTGATAGTTGTGCGGCTTTGTACGATGTGGCAGGCTGCTACTGCGTGTCGACATCATGGAGAAACGCTATTGGTGGATGATGTCGTCATGCGAAACACGGCCGCTACAATGCACAGCAATAAAATTACATTTCGAGAGAAGAGCCGACTCCAAGTTCAAGAGATCACGTAAAAAAAGGAAAGGAAAAATGTGCAAGCAAGAGGAAACTTCAAAAATAGGAAAATTGAGAATTAAAGGAAGAAACGATTGGCGAAAAGAAACTCCTAATGCCAGTAACATCTTAAAAAATCAGAGCATTACATCAATCATATGACAAGAAAAGTCTGTATAATTTAGGAATAAGATTAAAAGTCATAATAATACTTCTCAATTAATATTAATTTGTAAAAGCTATTTGTTTCATCAAGAAGTTGCATTAATCGTCCACATAGCTATAGAACGATGAAGGATGATGTTCCCTTTGGCTAATGAAGACACGCCAGATATCACATCAGTCAGTAGATATTTATTGGATGTTGTATCCGTACGCTAACCATCATTAATTATATCCAACAATAGAGACAACACTTCACAAAGGAAAAGCGGTTTATTCAGACAGCAGCCCGCAATACAATGTACACAATGATAAATACAATACATAGGGGCAATAATGGAGTGTTACAAATCTGTTACTTGGGTATTCTACTATACTACATTCTGAAGAGCCCTCTTAAGGTGCCGACACACTGAAGATTTATCTAGCTAGAGGCGGCACTGTCTCCTAGGCTACTATATTACTGTGTTGTCACCACTGAGTACAAATATTATTAGAAAACTTTTTAGGATGCGCAGAAGCGAAAATTGGTTCCCTTATTCAACAGTCACGTGACTGAAGATAAATTTAATAATTCATTTTACTTTCATCAACAAGCACAAAACAACACAACAAAGCCCATAGGTACTTCCTTTAACTAGTTATATGATTAAAACATAAAATTCCTCTGTGTTAACGATAAAATATTAAAAATAAAAAAATCGAACGTCAGCCACCGCTACCGACAAACGTCACAGTTTCTACGAGTTTAACAGCAGTCACGTGGTACATGTTGGGACCATGCGCAGTAGCACATTATTTCTCTATAGTATAGCACATTATCTACTATTATTTCTTCTCAAAGGTCAACACTGCAAGGATGTTTTCTTTACGAATTTCTGGCGCCTGAAAATATGAACCATCCGGCAAATGAGAAGGTAAAACAATCTGATGAACTCATTTCGAGGACATCACCATGGCGAGAATTATGTCCATTGCTGCGGTGATCGTTAGCATCTGGGTGACGTGATTTGGTGCTCTTAAAAGAAGATGTCCAATAAAGCGCTAAAGGAAGAAACGATTGACGAAAAGCGCTTCGTGTAGAGTGAAAGAAAGAAACCTTGCTAGATCTCTCTTCTGTTAGTATGCGTTTATGACAAACGAACACAGAGCCTGAGTTAGAAATAGCGCATACTTTCTTTTATGGTTGTTGTTGGACACCATAAAAACAACCACGAGCAAGAATTTGATTAATGGACGATGACATATTATGGATTTCAGAGTTCTGATTACCTCGGTATCCAAATCAACGATCAAGAAAATATACTCTATTTCCAATTCTGGCTTCATTTAGTATAAACGCGCCCTTATTGCTCTAACTGTGGTGTTTTTAACTTCTAGACTCAAAATAGACCAAATCTAGCTCAAAATCTAGAATGTGTTGGTGCCTTTATAGTATGTACTTGAGTGGATACACAGATAAGCCATCGGACAATATTGTTTGTGGCGCATTAGGGCTGTGTTCTCGCTCGTCCACGACACAAATAGAAACTTGTTACGTTTGAAACAAACTTCCAACTTCATTTATTACAGAAACACGTCGTAGCTTTGTCGCAAACACACAGTTTTTAAATTTCAACGGAGGCTAAATAATAAGGCGTAGGATAAAACAGATTTTAGGTCGACGCTGGTAACAAAAACACGGAAACAAATATTTCATTCATTTAATCCCACTATATAATCAGCAACTGCAGGGTGACAGGGGTATTTTTAATAAATAAGAAACCTTTTTCCCCAATCAACTGCAGTTGCTCAATCTTTGACCCGATAAGATTTTTTAATACCAAAAAATCGAAAGTCTGATCTTAGTTAATAATATACCAATGGGGTTGTTTAACTTTACCAAGAACCGAACCTCAGGGTGCGGTTTTTCCTATGAAGGCAAGATAAATTTACCAAAGATCTAAGTTACATAATATGTAAGCCCAGCAGTATGGCTAAAAAGGAAAATTTTATATAAAACTAGTTTTCCCGACAGACGGTGTCCTGTGGCGTCCCGTTCATATGTGCATAATGTGCACTGCGCCCCCAGAAACAAATATAAATACTTAATTCGATTGAGATAAACTAATAAAATAATAACATTACAATATTTCTAATATATCAATATTTCATTCGTATTCAAAGCTCAGGCGGGAACAACTCGAGACTATATGCGCGCACATTTTCTACCTCGCCTATGAAGTAAGTACCGATGCTGCGTGTACAAATTTTAGGAAGGGACCGATAATTTTCTTAACTTTGTATGAACATTTCTAAAACGCTCGAAACGGTGGATAAGTGGGATGGGCTACTGTTAGATTAGAGCGGCAATTACGTTTGCGAGAATGAGAGGGAATTGCGATCAGGTGCAGTAAACAATAATTTTGTTGTTATAGCGTCGCAGGAAATTCGTTCCATACTTACTAACTTTAATATTACATTTTATCTTATTTCTTATCCATTTTTCAACTTTTTATTCGTTATTCTGTTATCCGGAGCGGAGAAGAATCCAATAAATCAAGCATCATAAAAATCTGTTCAGCGATCTCGAGTTGGATCAAGTGTCGATATAAGGTGTGTCATTTCGACACTTGATCCAATTTAATGTGCGAATAAAACACAAAAATTGATTAATGAAAATCTGAAAAAAATTGGGACAGTGTAATTTTTCCAAAACTTTTCAAAATTGATTTTCACCGATGAATTTTTGTGTTTTATTCGCACACTTGTTTGACCAACACAGTGTACAAAACCAAATCTGTTTTTATACGTAGTTTTAAAAAGTAGTTCATACGAAGATTAGCGGTTTTGACACAAAACCGCAGTAATTTGATAATAATTAGTTCCTTAGGCAATTTGATAAGAGCACTTCATAGTAAGTGAGAAACTGTTAGAGCATCGATCCGAAACAGCGTTCATAATCTTAATTAGAGGAGAAACTATTAACCATCAATCATCTAATTAGAAACATACGGGTGGGAGTGTTTATGTACGGAAAACCTATAAGGGATGATCGTAATAATTATTATTATTAACTTTCAATTATTACAAACATCCCTAATATTGATCCAATAATAATAACTAATCAAAACAATATCCAGCTAGAACTAATTGAAAATAAAACTTAGGGGAATCAAGTGAATAAATTTGGGCGTGGGTAGATTATTCGCAGACGTACTATCAAGCTACCGCAAAACTTCAAATTCTAGATCATATCTCCCTTTTAAACTAGGCTTGTAAAGACACCGCTACATTTGTATACGGCGATATGTATCCCAACTGACCTTCATTCTGTATCCATCATATTTATAAATTAAATCAGAGGCATTCTATTATTATTTTTTTTGCTGATAGTCTGTTCTTCACACCATACGGTCAAATAAGTTGAGGGTGTACACCTTTTTGCTTACTTCACTCCATACAGTCAAATTAGTTGAGGGTCAGATGACTTCCGAATCTATAAGGATTTTTTGTCTTTCATTATCCAACTGTCGATTTGTTGAAGAGAAATTATTTCTCTAGACAGATCGGCAGTCAAGCCAAGATACGTGAAGTTTGTATGGCCAGGTCTAGATTTTAAACTTTGACGACGAAAAACACAAACTTAGAAGCTTCGCAGCATATATGTTCCAACATGGATTTACTCAGAATTCGTAGGAGAACATTAAGTGTGTCTGTGTGTGTGTGTGTCCCTTATAACTTTTGATTCGCTTGATGCACAGATCTTAAAATTTCAGAAAATATTATATACTTTAAGTCTACAAAACTTGTATACCTACTCAGAAATTATAAATTTTCTTTCAGTCAGGGGTAATCAGCTAGAACCCTAAAAATGTGTATGTATTTAGAAAAATACAATATCTCAAATTAAATTTAATGAAAAAGTTCCAGGATTTCTCAAACTTTATTTATAAAGAAAAATATTCTTTTTATGACAAATTTACAAGTTTCAGTGCCTATATTTCAGAATTTAATAAAAATATCGAAAAACGCCAAAACACATCAACTAGATAATTTAATTTTCTATAAAAAATATATACATTATATCAGTACATCTCAAACTTTTCTTAACAATTTTTGTAAAAATTTAATTTATTGACGACATCGTTTCATACAATAAACATACCGACTCAGGCCATCGACAGTTGGATCTCATATTTACATGCAACTAGTAGATATAAATTACGTAGAGCTCTACTCTATCCGTGATTGTTGCACACAATAGGCAAATAAATTAAAAATTTCACATTTTTTTATAATTATATGGAGTACCTAATGGTTCTCAAGCGAACAATACGCTATCGGAGCATTTTTTATGGAAAAACTTTTGATGAATCTGCACTTGGGTACTCGAAAGCCTAACGGCGTTTAACGGAGAGTGGGTGGAGCATGTCTCTTTAACAAAAGAAGGAAACAAATTCGATATTTCATATAAACTAGCTGACTCTCGATAAAAAATACGTTCTTTCAGAAGCTGTTCGAGCATCGGATACTTGTCAAACGTAACTTTGGTCGTTGAAATGAATGAGATCGATGAGGTACATATACCTAATGAAGAGCGCCGGGTACAAGACCACGGGGCAGATCGACGATGCGCTGGACTGACCAAATAAAACAAATCATCCACGAGACGACACTTCATAGAGTCGTACATATATCTGGCGGCGGACAGAAATTGTTCGAGAAAGGATTCATGATGGCCACGACCCTCAGCAATGAGGACAGCTACTGGTAAGTAAATACAAGAAAATAATAGACATGTAGTTCAAAGCGTGTGCAAATGCATTTCCACATACTTCAAGAAAGACAAATGAAATTGCCGCTAGGTAAAAAAAAAACGCTCTAATCCAAGCTTGATATGCAATACACCAACACAACACGAACAGCCATAAGAAATTTAAGTGTAAAGATTACGAAGAAATCGTTTTCATATATTTTATGTGGAAACCTTTGAAGTGAACGATTTATGGACGGGGAACGCTTGGGGGTGCAAAGGGGGATGAGACGATTTGAGATATTTTTTCTAAAAAAAAAAACGAAAAATTTCTCGTGAATAATAATGAAGACATACGCGAAAACAATATCGTTATATTATCATTATTTGATATTACACGAATATAATTTATATCAAAGTATCTAGAATTCGAAATCATAATATATAAATATTTATACTGAAATTTTAAAAGATATATATATTTTTTTTAAAATAACAATAATCAAATGTCTGACATCCAGCGACGTCAATTACACGAGAAATTCTGGGGACAGATTGACGGCACTTTCAATTGTACTGAGGAAAGCGCGCACGGGGAAATCGTGCAAATGATCGTCAGACTGCCTTGTGGGTAATCTTTTATTCCCGACTTGTAGCGCCATAGTGACCCATCTCAATCAAGCCTGTTGAGTGTTGTCCACTCGAAAGGCTGTGGTTGAGATGTATGGTTTGTTACGAGCATACCGAGTGCTCGGGTATATAATGGTTGCTCCATTCATCTTGGAGGTCGTATCCCAGATAAATTGAGATAAGTCCTATTTATGATTTATAAATCCAAAAAAAAAAACTGGAGTAATATGTCTAACCCAAACGTCTCTCAGAACCACGATGCCTTCCATTAAGCAGTTCGACCTTGAGCGAATGCAGTTGAAAGTATCAACCGATACGAATGAGTGGTTCATGAACAAGGAAACAATGCAAGTGATTGTGACAGCTACAACACTTGTCCATTTTATCATCGGCGTATCGAATGAACGGCACTTCTCGAGAACTGCTGCCGTACGAGAACAATGACAACGGCACAACGGAGAGGAGGTTACTGCAGTGCAAATAGATCACGGCACACCATATAACTCAATAGACATGACGAGATATTAATCATGTCACGTTGAAGAGCTACGACGAATGCCACAACGGAACGTGGATGCGCCTGTCTATTCAATTAGAATCGGATAGAAATAGAATAATACGGCCATAACGTTTTCTAGAACGTTCGATTATTGAATTGATTGTAAAACAAAATGGCGAACCTAATTACAAAATGGCAGACGTAATTCGATCAATGGAAAAAAGTTAGTGTCAAGTAATGAAAACAATGTAACTGTTATTTACAGAAAAACAACAAAAAAATCATAGTACGAAAAATAATTGAAGAATTATTTGTACAGATTAATCAATTTCAGAAGAATTTTAAAGACTAGTAATCATCCAGCCCCTAATGTGCACAAAAAAAAAGTAGGTACGGCATCGGCCCAGCCCTTAATCCAAAATTCTGTTACTTGAAGGAAACGGATCTGAACGTCATACCCCAACACACATCTCCCGTGAAAGATTTTTTACCCTTTCGAAAGCTGAAGGGTTCCAGTTTTTATTGCCTGATACAATGTTCTGAAGGAGCTTGAGATTAATACATTCCCTTATTATGATAATTAAATTAAAGAATCAATTGAAATAAAATAAGAAGGAATTATCGTAAGATGAAGGGGAAAAAAATAATAATCCCGACCTATGGAATCGGATACATAGATTACCAAATAATCTCAATTGATCGTCTTCTTTTCCGCTTAATTATTGATTCAAAGGGATATTTTTTATTTGAAAGCGATTAAAAAGCTCATCTATTTGACAAAATCGTAAATCAATACGAATTTTCCACCCCTCCTTTGCGGAAATAATAATCATTATTATCATTATCCCAAGTGAAAAATTCTTGTCTCGTGGTGCAAGATTTTACATTACTGGGCATTATACAATAAGGACTAAGTAATTATAGTAGGTTATTTCTTATTGTGATCCCAACCAGTTTTAAAATGTCTTTTGAGTATTTTTTCTGTGGCGAGATTAGACGGTAACAGGTGGCCTCAAACATATTTAAAGTGGAGACCATGAGAAAACCGGAAATGAGAAGACATATCTCAGAAAGAGATGGGCTAATGTTGCTGGAATGACGTAATTGCAATGCCGTAATGCTGAAAAGAATGGAGAAAGCTATAGTGGTGATTTTCTTCATAATTTTCAAAATTAGATCGTGTAAGTTTCATTGGTACAGATTATTGGACGTATCATTTGTGGACATATTAACAAGCAATGAACAAACATAAAATGATTCCACAGCTCTCACCGCGCCATTTCAGTCAGTGCACTATATATACAAAAACCTAAATTTTGAATAATATGTCATTCACAAGACCATTATGGTCTGATGTTTTCCTATGGAAAAAAGCAAATGTAACATAACGAACGCAATAGATATTCTTTGAAACAAGAACAAAGCATTTTCGTTTATATCTGTTTCTTTACTGTTGACAGTGAAGATATGAAAGCGGGAAAGACACAGAGTAATCTTGACGTTTATTGTAAATAAGCGTAGCTTGGAAACCGCAGTAAACAAAACGCCAGCTGAAATAAAATAAAAACTAAGTAAGTAAATAGTTTAAATTCAAATACTTTTGCAATATCGTTATATTGAAATTTAAACTTTTTTAGAAAACCATTGAGGGAAGGCGCCTTACGTAAAATATCACAGAGGAGACCAAGGCCAAATAATCCGAAACCTATACAGTAAACAAAACGCCAGCTGAAATAAAATAAAAACTAAGTAGGTAAACAGTTTAAATTCAAATACTTTTGCAATATCGTTATATTGACATTTAAATTTTTTTAGAAAACCATTGAGGGAAGGCGCCTTACGTAAAATATCACAGAGGAGACCAAGGCCAAATAATCCGAAACCTATACAGAACAACAAAAAATTATCTAAAAATCTAGAGATTTATTGATGTCTTACATATTTCATAAAAAAAGACAAACTGTTTGAGCCAGTAGCATGGACATTAGCAATAATTGAATTGAAAAACTGATTTATGGGATTGCGTTGAAGTGGGATTTAATAAATAGAGTCTATCTCTGTCACCCATCCATATTTCCTATAGTCCAAAATTATTGCCATCTCTCTCTCCTTAACCTTGAACCTGCAATAAATGCAACGCAACGCTATCTTCAGTAATTAATTACGATTATTCCGGAACGCACGCATTGCGCGTATATTTCGCTTATTGCCGCATTTTTATCGTTTCGCTAATTTAATCAACCCGCATAAAATTAATTTTTCTTAACCATCTAAATCCGCTTACTTTACTTTAACATAATAAATATTGCATTGTTTGTGTTGTAATAAACCAGTGGAATCATCCAGGACATCAGGGGATCCATCCGTGCACCAGAGTTCCATAACAAAAGGTAGGAATTTATTTATTAATTCTCACCATATGTGCAAACCTTTGATGAGTTTTTTGATTCCATTAAAACCGCATCCCGCATATACAGTCCGCTAATCCGCTCAAACATTGAATGGTCCTTACGAACCGGATTAAATTAGCTTTCTCAAAATAAATTTATTGCAAATTTATTTAATTTCGAAAAAATATTGCATTTTTTCGGAACACAAAACCGCAGTTTGAACAAGCATTGTCGATAAATTACAGATTAATTTTGTTCATTCACAGTATTAAAATATTATTAATTAATATTTTCGCCGCATTTAAAATATATTTAATTCATATTAAATTTGGAATAATTGTTGTAACGCATTCACAAGTATTGTTAAAATTGATTGCTGTTCGCTAAACGCATAGCAGCGCTAGGTACTTATTTGTACTTGTGAATTGATACTTACATACAAAAAATTAACGCACCTTAAGTTATTTATATTAAGCATAATGATCCAATCGAACTGGATAGAAAAATTAGATTTCTCAAAATAAATATAGTGCATATTTATTTAATTTTTTGAAAAGATATTTCATTTTTCGAAATACGAAACCGTTTGAACAGGCTTTAATAATAATAATAAGGTTAATTAATTGTTCTTTCATATTCTTCAAGTATATTATTTAGATATATTTCCGCTTATAATAATAATATTACAATTCAGATATCAAATTTGGTATTATTGTCATAGAATTATTCACATCGCCTATCATAAGTACATTCGTTGACTGATACGAGTTTGAAAAAATAATATTATCTCGCAAATAAATATATTTAATATTTATTTAAGTATAGAAAAAATATTACATTTTTTCTGAATACCTAAAACGCATTTTGAACATTCTTAATATTATCTAGCAAATAAATATATTAAATATTTATTTTAGTATCGAAAAAATATTGCATTTTTTCCGAATACTTAGAACGCATTTGAACAGACATAGTGTAGTGTTATATTGTTCATTTATAAAGTAAAATATTAATTTACCGCAACGATTGAAATATTGTATTTTTATTAGAAACTCTGTGAAGAATAATTATTATTATTTGGTAAAAATTCGCTCTTCACGGCGTTTCATCGCATCGCTTAGGTTCATACTTACATATCTATTAGCTGTGGTACCTTTCTGTTGAATACAAAGCGAGTAAAAATACGTTCATTGAGAACTTAAATCGCTACAAATTATAATTAATAGTATTGATTTATTGAGAAGTCGTTTTATATTGTCATTAATTGCATGATAATAATTAGTGATAGCTACTCACTGTAAATTTATTAAAATTCGCTCACGTTTGTTTATAGAGAAATATTTTTCGCTATATAGTAAATAGTAGATACATTGTTATTTATAGTTAACTTAAAATAACATAATGGTAGACCGACTTAGTATGTTGGAGGCCTTAAAGGACAGCATAGAGGAGAGAGTCAAGTCTCTTTACGCAAAGATCGCAACACTGGTTTCGAATACCAGATCGGCCTCGCAATTTTTGGTTGATTCCTCGACATTAGAGGAAGATTACAAACAGTTTAATGATACAATGGAAACTATTGTCTTATTAAAAATTAAACATGTCGATGATTATATACCGTCTTTTGAAGGTCTAAATGTTTTCAAAGATATGGTTTGTTCAATTAAATGTAAACGGGATGAATTGCTAACAGAAAAACAAAAACTTGTTTCACCATCTGTGTCTGTTACTGAGAGTACGAACTCAAAAAATCGCATAAAACTACCAGTTTTGGACATACCTAGTTTTGATGGAAATATTCAGAATTGGTCTATATTTTACGAGTCATTTAAAACAAATATTCATTTAAATACTTCGCTTGACAATTCCCAAAGAATGCAATATCTTATTGGGAAATTGACTCACGGTGCTCTAAATATGGTAGCAGGAATAATACCTACAGGTGAAAATTATAATAATATTTGGAATAGTCTGGTTAAAAAATATCAAGATGATCGCACTTTAGGATCGTTTTATATAAATAATATTCTAGACATATCTCACTCACGTCATGATTCAAAAAGTTTAAATCTCTTCATTGATAAATTGTCTGCAGGTGTAGCTGCATTCAAGCAATTAGCCATTAAAGATAATTTGGATTTTGTTTTGTTATGTTTCGCTCTAAGAAAATTAGATTCTCAAACTGTAAACGAATTTGAAATGTCAGTTAGAGAGAAGGAAATGCCCTTGCTAAGTGACTTAGTAAATTTTGTAAAAGATAAAATAAAAATAATGGAGCGTACTTCAAACAATAATAATTTGAAGAATTATAATAATAATAATTATGGAAATTATAAACAGAAAATTAATCATCGCAATGTTTCAAAGTCTTTTATGACCAATACCAAACAAAATACTTGTTCATTATGTAAAAATTCCCATACTCATTTTTATCAGTGTTCTGAGTTTAAAAAACTCAAACCAATAGAAAAGTTTAATTTTATAAAGTCGAATAATGGGTGCATAAATTGTTTAAGTTTAGCCCATAAAATAACACACTGTAGTTCTACAAATTATTGTAAACATTGTAATAAAAAGCATCATACGTTGTTGCATTTTGGTAATGAAAATGTAACTCATAATAATAATAATAATACTGAATCTGTGATGATTGCCAGTACGTCAACATCATTGCTCGCTAGTAATAATAATAAATTACATACAAAGGTAATTCTTTCTACCGCACAAGTATACGCATATTTGAATGAAAATAATAAGAGATTGATTAGATGTCTTATTGACAATTGTTCGCAAAATAATTTAATAACGCTCGCCTGTTGTAAAAAATTAAACTTACGAATTATCCCTTTACACAATTCGGTTGTCAAGGGTGTGGGAGTCAGTTCTAAACCAATTTATGGTTATACATCGTTGAAAATACAATCTCGCATTAATCAACACTCATATGAGATTCAATGTTTAATATTGGATCAAATTACTGAGGACATGCCTTCTGAATTTATCAATACTGGAAATTTTCCCAAATTAATGTCAGTACCTCTAGCTGACAATACATGGAACGTACCGGGAAATATAGATGTCATTTTGGGAGCTCAAATCTTCCCTCACATATTATTGGGAGGACGAATCAATGTAAATAATTTATCTCCTTTAATTGAAACTACATTAGGATATTTAATTATGGGAAATTTACCTAACACATCTAATAATAATAAAATTAACAGTGGCGTCTCGCAAACAATGTCGATGATTTCTCTTATCGATCAATCAGATTTAGAGACATTGTCTTATTGTACCTATTCTAACAATGAGTTAGAACAATCTTTACATAAGTTTTGGCAATTAGATGAAGTACCTAATGTACATCATTTAAGTCCAGAGGATGAGGAGTGTGAAAATAACTATTGTTCTACGGCCTTTAGAGATGGTCAAGGGCGATTTATAGTATCTCTTCCATTTTCTAAAGAACCAAATTTATTGGGTAATTCGTACGCCACTGCTCAGCGACGTCTAATGTCTCTTGAGAAAAAATTCAGAATAGATCCCACATTACGCAATCAATACAATGATGTCATTAATGACTACATAAAAAATGGTTATTTAATTGAAAGTCCCTCTCAACATGACGAAGAATATTTCAAGCCACATCGCGCTGTCATTCGACAGGATAAATTAACTTCAAAGTTGAGAATTATTCTCGACGCCAATGCAATTACGCACACCGGTGTGTCGCTAAATGATATTTTACACACTGGAAATAATTTACAAGCAGATTTGTTTTTACTTTTACTTAATTTTCGCTTATTTGCTGTAGCCATTACCGCAGATATTAAACAAATGTATTTAAGAATTGGTGTAACCGAAGAACATCAAAAATACCTAAAGATTTTATACCGCTTCAATGATGAAGAAAATGTTCGCATTTTTCAATTTAAATGTGTTCCATTTGGATTAAAGGCAAGTCCTTACTTAGCTATGCGTACAATACGCAAGCTTGCAGAAGCTGAGGTACAATCCTTTCCAAATGCCGCTAAAACCGCAACTTCGGATTTCTACATGGACGATTTAGTCAAATCAGTTCACGCCAGCCCCGGGGATCGAGAGGCTGCGAAGCTGATTAATGAGTTGATATCTTTTTTCGCTTCAGGAAACTTCGAGCTAGTAAAGTTCGCCAGTAACTCAAAAGATCTACTCGCTAAATTACCGCCGCAAAACTGTGCTTCTGTAGAGTTTTGTGATAATATGAATTTTAAGATACTGGGACTGCAATGGTCTCCAGAATCTGATATATTCTCATTTAAAATATCTCCATGCACTGACAAATGTACAAAACGAATCATGCTGTCCGTGATAGCAGGATTGTTTGACGTTTTGGGACTGGTTTCACCAGTTATCTTAACGGCTAAATTACTTATTAAAGCTTTATGGAGCGCTAAAATTGGTTGGGACGAACTGCCTCCTAGTAATATAATCAGTGCTTATCAAAGTTTGATTAATGAATTGCCATTATTATCGAACTTAAAAATTCATCGTTACCTGAACGTAGCTCCTGGATGTAAGGTTAACATTGTGGCATTTTGTGATGCGAGTCTTCAAGGTTATGGATGCGCAATTTACCTGCATGTTACGGACGCTCAGGGTAACATAACTACTAATTTAGTATGTTCTAAATCTAAAGTCGCACCAGTTAAGGTTGTATCACTCGCACGCTTAGAGCTTTGCTCTGCGTTATTGCTTTCTAAATTAGTTCGAATCGTCTATGATTCTTTCAATCCTCGATATCCTATTGAGGAAATATACGCATTTTCTGATTCCACTATCGCTTTGTCGTGGATTCATTCATCCCCGCACCGCTGGTCTATATTCGTAGCTAATCGAGTAGCCAAAATTCATGAAAATTTAGATTGCAAACATTTTTACCATATATCTGGGATTGAAAATCCAAGTGATTGTTTATCTCGTGGATTGATGCCTTCGCAAATATTGAGGCATGAATTGTGGTGGAACGCACCTAAATGGGTCTCGACTGCGCCTGACTCTTGGCCTGTCAAACCATTTATACCCACTACTTCAACAGACATACCTGAATTTAATTCAAAGACTTTAAATGTCATTGTACCAGAACCGCCTATATTATACCCGCTGATCACTCGAATATCATCATGGAATAGATTACTTCGGGCCGTCATATATGTTCTGCGATTTACTCGCAAACTACCATCTGTAAAAAACATTCAAGTTGATCATTTAAATCTTGCCGAAAGATATGTGTTGCTAACCATACAGCAGGTGCATTTTGGCAAAGAATATGCAGCTATTTCGCAGGGTAAAGAGCTGCCTTTACCTTTCAAAAGACTTGATCTTTTCATAGACAAGGAGGGTATCATTCGCATTGGAGGAAGATTGTCTAATGCAGACTTACCTTATGAAAGTAAACATCCCGCGCTTCTTCCAAAATCTGACCCTGGTGTGGATCTTTTAGTGGATCATTATCACAAAACAAATTGCCACACCGGAGCAAATTTGCTCAATTCCATTATCAAACAACGCTACTGGATTGTTTCATCCAGAAATGTTGTCAGAAAAAGAGTGAGACAATGTAATAGTTGCTTTCGTGTTAGGCCAAGGGGGACTCACCCAAAAATGGCAAATTTACCTGAATATCGGATAACTGAAACAACTAAAGCATTCGTTCATACCGGAGTGGATTATGCAGGACCCATCAATATTACCCTTTCAAGACGCCGTGGACAAAGATATCAAAAGGCATATATCTGCATTTTCAGTTGTCTCACTACGAGAGCAGTGCATGTAGAATTGGCACCCGATCTGTCAACTGATGGATTTCTTAACGCATTTAAACGATTTTTATCACGCAGAGGACCTGTTTCGTGTCTTTATTCTGATAATGGGACAAATTTCATCGGAGCAAGAGCCCAGTTGAAGGAGTTGTATACTTTGATAGCTTCTTCTGAATTTTACAAGGCTTTCGCTGAGGAACTATTGCAGCATAGGATCCAGTGGAAGCTGATACCGCCTTACAGTCCACATTTTGGTGGCTGCTGGGAATCGCAAGTTAAGAGCTTTAAAAGCCACTTATACAGGGTAATTGGAAGTCAAGTGCTGACTTATGAGGAATTATCCACTGTATTGATTCAGATAGAGGCTGTTTTGAATTGCCGGCCTCTATGTTTGCTCTCAGAGGAGCCAAATCCAGAGATTTTAACTCCAGCACATTTCTTAATGATCACGCCTCTACAATTTCTTCCCGCAGCAGATGTGTCTTCTGAACGTCCTAATTTGCTATCACGAAAACTATTGTTAGACAATTTAGTACAATCGTTTTGGAAAAAATGGAGGTTAGAATACTTGCATACTTTACAAACCAGACAGAAATGGTGCACTAAAGATAAACCCATTGAAGTGGGTACTATCGTTATTATACATCTCGATGATGTTCCACCCCTTCGGTGGCCCTTAGGAAGAATCGAAGAGGTTTTTCCTGGCTCTGATGGAGTCAATCGTGTGGCGTTGGTTAGGACCAATAATGGAACGTTTAAACGTCCAGTTGTAAAATTATGTCCTTTGCCAACCCAGTAATTTATCTTACAAGTATTCTTAGTTGTAAGTTTAGTTAATAACAATAATTCTAAATTTATTAAATATTGGTTGCTAATATAGTAACTTGTTTTTCTTTCTTTTCTTTTTTTTTGACGGCTTGTTCAAGCGCTTTTTTGTTCATGTTCACTTTGTCATTATTTGTTGAAAGCTTCGTACGCTTTAAGCTTTCAAGGTGGGGAGAATGTTTGAGCCAGTAGCATGGACATTAGCAATAATTGAATTGAAAAACTGATTTATGGGATTGCGTTGAAGTGGGATTTAATAAATAGAGTCTATCTCTGTCACCCATCCATATTTCCTATAGTCCAAAATTATTGCCATCTCTCTCTCCTTAACCTTGAACCTGCAATAAATGCAACGCAACGCTATCTTCAGTAATTAATTACGATTATTCCGGAACGCACGCATTGCGCGTATATTTCGCTTATTGCCGCATTTTTATCGTTTCGCTAATTTAATCAACCCGCATAAAATTAATTTTTCTTAACCATCTAAATCCGCTTACTTTACTTTAACATAATAAATATTGCATTGTTTGTGTTGTAATAAACCAGTGGAATCATCCAGGACATCAGGGGATCCATCCGTGCACCAGAGTTCCATAACAAAAGGTAGGAATTTATTTATTAATTCTCACCATATGTGCAAACCTTTGATGAGTTTTTTGATTCCATTAAAACCGCATCCCGCATATACAGTCCGCTAATCCGCTCAAACACAAACAAATTCATATCAAAACTGACGCTTTAAAAGAAGAATTTTTCCATAAATTTCTAACACATGTCGCCAGCACTAAAATAAATAACAAAGCTTTAAAATAATCCACAATAAAAATGTCGAAGTTATTAGAAGAAGAAAAAATATTTGTACGACGAAGGTAGAATAAATTCTCGTCTTGCATATAAAATAAAACATACATCACAACACACCTAGAAAGGACATTAATTCAGAACAGCTCGCGTCCGTCACTGGAAGGTTTCAGAATTCAAACCGCCATAAATTAATGGCCTTAGCCCTCTGTTAGCGAAATAAAACGTTTTCCCGTACGCGACCATGTGATATATATGGATAGTTTTACCTACACGAGAAATGTATACCGATGTTCAAAACATTTCAAATTATTCGTAAATTTCACTTGTCCGACACATACTGCTTTGTTTGATTGATTGAATATGTCTAGTATATAAAACAAAGTCGGGTTAGTGCAAACACTTATAACTCGAGATCGGCTGAATAAATTTTTAGCATTTTTGGTTCATTGGATTCTTGTCCGCTCCGGATAACATAATAACTATTTAAAACTTGAAAATACATAATGAATAATATAAAATATAATATTAAAGTTAGTATGGAACGGATTTCCTGCGACGTCAACGCCATCTATGAAAAAAACTATAACAACAAAATTATTTTTTACCTACGTGACAACCATTAAAATTAAAAATAATGCTTCGCGGATTTTTGATGGTTTAGTTTTAGTTTTTAACATTAAAACGTATATTTGTATGTACCTATAAATTACAAATTTGAAAGCAATATTCATAGTAAGAACTACAGGACAACATGTGTCAGAAAAGCCTTTATAAAATACAATATTAAAGTTAGTATAGAACGAAATTCGAAATAACAACGCCATCTGTGAAAAATTCTTTAGAAACACAATCTTTATTTACCTTACAAACATTGACATTAAAAATTCGTACTGCGGACGTCGTGGTTCGATCCCAGGTGCCGACCATCTTCCTCTTTCACGACACAAGCTTTAAGTACCTAGCTTACTGTGAAAGAGTCAAGGAGTGTATTTATGTTCACTTTGAGTGAGCACAGATTCATTTTATTAAAAAAAAAAAAAAAAAATATTGGCCCGCAGATTTATGATGGATTTTTTTTCAAACTTTTTTTTCTAATTTGTTAACATTGAAGCGCTTTTTTATAACTTAAAACGCGAAAAGTGAATAATTCTAATTTTGAAATCAAATTGTAGTTTGACACAGATTGTCAGTTGTTTGATATTTGATGCAATTGACAGAACTCGAATGGAAAACATGTGCCTTAAAACAGATGCACGACATTGGCTAAAAGTCATTATTATCATTCTTTTAAATTCGAATTCAATACTCACAGTTATTTACCTGATCACAGGACAATGTCTGTCGGGAAAGCTAGTTACGTATAAACTATACATCGAAGACTAGATGACGCGGTAAAGGTCCTATCATCTACGTCCTTGGTATACTACAGTTCCAGTAGCTCACAACCAAAAAAGTACCGACCCTTTCTTGTGACACATCTGACAGGAAGGAAGACTTTGAATGAGAAAACAAAAAGCAATTCTCTATTTTGAAATTGTATTCCGGAAGCGTAAAAAAGATGTGATGGTCTACCAAAGTTTAAAAAAAAACGTTTTAAACCCGTATATAAATACTCAGAAAAAAGTTACAGTTCTTCGAATCTGGTGAAATTTTCCTAAAATACCCTCTTTCAAAAGGTATCCAACATGTGTGATAAAAACACATGAAAATATAAAAAAAAAAAATAACAAGCTAATAGTAGTCGCTTTCTCAAGTAAGCTCTTTTTACAATCCACCAAATCGCTTTTGTACAAAAATATGAGAGTAAGCATACAAAAAACAACAAACTAGAGTTTGATAGCATAAAATTATAAAATCTTCTTCATTCGAAACAAATCTGCGACAGCGATACTGAATATCAAACGTGTTGCTTTGTTACCCATTATTACAACGAAAATGATTCAACAGACGAGTCTGAGAACTTGTCCCCTCAGGGTAACAATTGGAAAATTAGTACTATGAATAACAAGCAGTTATACAAGTTGGTGACATTAATTCGTCTTGGTGAGTTTGCAAACCGTTATTAACTTTATAAATATAACAAATAATGCCCTCTTTGCACGATGATCTTTGAGGGCATCAGGAACACAACAGGCCATTACCATTGTGTAAAAGGGGTAATCGTAACTGATGCCGAACAACAGGGAAGCGTAGCTTGCAATGTTTTCGATTTCAAAAGAATCATTGCGTAGCGGGGCATAATTGGACTAAAGAGAGGAAACATGCAACAATTCAGTGGACGAGAACTCGAGTGTTTATTAATCACGTAAAGATATTCCCAAGGACCAGGTAAAATTAGGTGAGCAATATTAAACCTTTGAGACAGCCGAAAAGGCAGCATTGAAAAAAAACAGAAAATGATCAAGGAAAATATTGAAACCACAGCCTGCACACGCAGGCATTAATAACCAGGGCACACAAAAATCAAGCCCGCCGCGGATCCCTCCCATTCCATCCCGTAATTCGGAAGGCCTAAGTCCCACTCAGGAGTATAGGGATGCATCGAGAGCTCTCCATTGCGCTCGAAGGCGTCCGAGGCTCATTTTGCCTTTTCAGACCGATTGAGGTTTAGGTAATGACGTGAAGTGGTCAACCTCACGGCCCCGATCTGATTTTAATGAGTATGTACCTATACATGAGTAAAAAAAGTATAAAAAGCAATATGCAAATACAGACAGATACAATTTTCATTAAAGAACTAAAAATGTTTAACAACCCTTACTTTTATTCGAAATGGACAAGGATTAAAAGGGGGATGTTTGTGTTTGTATACAGCGGACATAATATAATTCCGAGGTTATTTACAATCTGGACAGGACATTCTCTCTCGTAGCTGAAACTATAATAATAAAATCCAGAAGTTCACAGTAAAATAACAATTCCAAATTAAAATCCCTCCTAAAACCGCCAAATGTTGAACCGTAAAAAGGCATAAGGAATTTTTAGATGCTGAGGCGAACATTGAAAAAAGATTTAATGGGACGCTAAGAAGCAATCAAATTTTACGGCTTGAAATAAAGAATTTTGAGTCGCATTCTCTCCACGGTTGGGCCGAGATAAAAATGTATCTTAAATCACTTTCAACTGCCGATTATAAATCTTTCTCGGAAGCCACAACGCCACTGTCTGGCTTCATTCAAACAACCCTAGAGCGATTACCAAGGGCGAAAAATAATATTTTTTCATTACTTTTAATACTTTCTTGTTAATCATCTGAGAATATTTTCAAACCATTTTTTCAGCCCGTAAACTATGTAGTTAATTTTAATACAAAAAAAAAGGTTTTTTAAAATGTGGATCTGTAAAAATTACGTGAAACGACGGATAAATCATTATTGGCACTATAGCATATTGAGGATCTCGGTCTTATTCAGAATTCTCTGTCTTTTCAACCTGGTCCTTTGCTTCCTACCCATTACCCTGACAACCATCTTGGTTTCAGACTTTCTGTCGTCTTCTTCGGAATATAGTTTTCGTCTATTCGCTAGACGTGCATAAGCATATATGAGACCTAGCGGTGAAAAGGCGTAAGCTGTCATATTAACATCAGAAAAAGATTTTCTGCAAAAATTTATGAAGTTTACATTAAATAAGAATCAAGGCAGGTTTTTCGACGATCTGATTTTATGTCTAAAAGACTCGAGTATTGGAATTATCTAAAATCTTCGGATTAATATTCCCGATTAGATTCTCTTCAGTATCGACTGTGTTTTGTCTTCGTTCGGGTATTCTTTTATTTCCTTGAACTTGGAAGTCCAACTATGTAGCTTGATAGAATTTTGTTCTCAACCAGATTTGGGATTCTCGTGCTATCCTATCCATTCTAACCAGATGCTTGTACCAGAAGCGTCTCCTTGTCTTGTCCACGTAACAAAGGCAAAG
The DNA here is from genome assembly GCA_963576905.1 of Mystacides longicornis. Classification (NCBI taxonomy): domain Eukaryota; kingdom Metazoa; phylum Arthropoda; class Insecta; order Trichoptera; family Leptoceridae; genus Mystacides; species Mystacides longicornis. Next base: position 14,893,791 of record OY756438.1, read on the forward strand.
GTGCGAATTGTATCCCTCAAATCTATTGTTAACTTACGAAATAGTGGAGGAATACAACTCCAAGATAACTCATTTCTTCATCTTTAGCCTCCTCTTATTGGAGAAAAATGTTTTGTACCTACTGTTGTATAATTTCTGTTTGCATCAACTGTTTTATGCCTAATATTTGTACGATTCTTCACTAGTTGACTTTTCTTTTCTTTCTTTGTTTTTTGTTGTTGTTGTGTGTATGTTGGTTTAGCCTTTCTTTTTTGCATCTTATACTGTATTATGTAATCAAATGTTATATATTATTGAATAAATATATATTTTAAGAGCATGGGTGAAAAACGCGGCTCTATTTATTATAGCTCTTTTCGACCTTTTCTGTTGATTTAAGTTTTAATATTTCAATTATAATTAACGACTGTGCGGGAAATCAAATTTGGTGTGATGTTTGATTTGTATTCTGCTATTTTTAGGCCTTCAACTTCTTCCATTTTCTCTTTGAATATGTCTGTTGACCAGTTTCAAGTTTCATATATGATATTTTTCCTGGGACTCTGAAATCCTTCTCAATCAGATTGGCTAATGCCAAGACCCTCAGGAATTAAGAAAACGACCAAGAAGACTACATTTCTTCTTCTTTTGGTGCCATGTCAGGTATTCCCAACGCCGGCGATCACTGCGGCGAATCCTTCTCTGTCCTGGGCTGCTCGGAACAATTGTTCCACAGTACGGAAACCCGTCCATTCTCGTATATTGCGCAGCCAGGACATCTGCCTCTAGATAGATTTCCTCTAATATAAAAATGTATAAAAATGTGAATTTGACCACATGCATACTTTACTAGTTATTGAGGACAATAGATTTTTCAGCAAGCTTACAATAACAAAAACGAAAAATAATATAAAAGAGAAATGAGCCAAAAATAATGTTCGTGGAATACTAATTTGAATGCAGCAGAAAAAAAACGGATCAATTTATCATTGTTTGACGATGAAAGAATAGTTCTCTCGAAGTATGATTGTTGTATTGAAACTGAAAGACGGGAAAGTTGAGAGAGGAATATCATAATTCGGCAATGTGCGTTGGAACTTCCAATATTAATCAAAAGTTCTGGAGGCGTGCCAACCCAAATAATAATACGAACGCTCGGGTCAGGAGTTCGCAATACACGATCCGCACAGACTCATCAACCGTATCTCTTAGCTATCCAAGCATTGAAGGTGAGAACAAGAGCGAATATTGCATATTATGAAGCAGCACAATCACTCAACTACAACGCCGTTTTTTCTTCTTCTTAAAATCATCAGTTAAAGAGAAATATGTAAGCATGCACGGTCTCATCTACCTCTTTCTATATTGATATAGGTTTTTTGGCTATCAGTCATTATTAGATCAAGCATTAATTATGTACGTGAGAGCCAACGTGTCTTAATTCCATTTTTGGGTGAAAAGATTTAAACACATATACGAAATATACGCCGCATATTGTATCCGGGCCAAACGGACAACGTACTTTTTTTTGTCTGGTGTAAAGACAGTATGGTATATCTCAGGTACAGTATAGATGATGCAATACAGTATACAATTGTGCACGATCCATCTAACTATGACGTTGTTGTTGGATTTCAGAGTCCCAGGAAACATATCACACATGAAACTGGTCAACAGACATATTCAAAGAGAAAATGGAAGAAGTTGAAGGCCTAAAAATAGCAGAATACAAATCAAACATCACACCAAATTTGATTTCCCGCACAGTCGTTAATTATAATTGAAATATTAAAACTTAAAGCAACAGAAAAGGTCGAAAAGAGCTATAATGAATAGAGCCGCGTTTTTCACCCATGCTCTCAAAATATTTATTCATTCAATAATATATAACATTTTATTACATAATACAGTATAAGATGCAAAAAAGAAAGGCTAAACCAACATACACACAACAACAACAAAAAACAAAGAAAGAAAAGAAAAGTCAACTAGTGAAGAATCGTACAAATATTAGGCATAAAACAGTTGATGCAAACAGAAATTATACAACAGTAGGTACAAAACATTTTTCTCCAATAACCTGAGGAGGCTAAAGATGAAGAAATGAGTTATCTTGGAGTTGTATTTCTCCACTATTTCGTAAGTTAACAATAGATTTGAGGGATACAATTCGCACCTTTGCCTTTGTTACATGAACAAGAGTACAAGCATCTGGTTAGAATGGATAGGATAGCACCAGAATCCCAAATTTGGTTGAGATCAAAATTCTATCAAGCTACATAGTTGGACTTCCAAGTTCAAGGAAATAAGAGAATACCCGAACGAAGACAAAACAGAGTCGATACTGAAGAGAATCTAATCGGGAATATTAATCCGAAGATTCCTCTTGATATCTTTTGATGTGAAGATAAAAAACAAAACATTTCGTAAGAAATTTATAAAATTGCCCTTAACTTGATTAGTTGAGAGCCCCTACAAAGTTCGCAGAATAAGAAAAGATATGCGCTGTAGACGTACATATGTGTTTTGATGAATATAAAGAAAATATACCTGCGTAAGAAAAAAAATATCTACGATATTCCATCAAAACCAATAAGATTCATAAATCCCCTTTAGATTAGATCTCAATGTAAAAACGTAAAAAAAAGAAAAGGCAGTGATGGTAGGATCACAATGTTCTTTCTTCGTCGTAACTACGAAATATTTCTTTACTCTTAAAGAGAACGAACTTCCACTCTTTTCTAACCAGACTGACTTTGTCTGCATCTTCAACTACCATAAAATGTCCCATACAACCTTTCCATTTCCTTTTTTCATCCGGCCTAGTCTATCGCTTAAGGATGAAACGAATGTGTTTAATTATAGATTAAGCGACCGCATTTTAGTCTTTTTAGCCTTCTTATCTATATTCGAAGAACTCATTCTTTCAACATCCCAAAATCACTTCAATGGGATAATATTTATTCCTGCTGCATCCGATAATATTCCAATCAAAAGTTATAAGACAAACGAAACCAGGTATGAGATAATGATCATGGTTTGATGGTGATCTATATTTGATTTGATTCTTGCTTCTTCTTCTTATTCTAGGCCTGAAGAACTGTTATAAAGAGGTGGGATTTGCTCTTGCGAGGTCGACTCCTAGCTGTCTATCCACCTCTTTTGTGGTCTGCCTGGGAGTCGTCTTCCGTGGGGTTGGCCGAGCAATGCAATGTGAGGGAGTCTGGATGAGTCCATTCTCCTCACGTGTGCATACCAGTATCTTCTTCTTTGCCTTCTGAATGCAAACATTATTAAAAGGTTTAGTTTTTTCACATTTACATGTATTTTTTAAGTATATAAAAGAGATTTCTAAAAAAATATCTCGCCAGGGCATGCAACGTTGGGTTTCTAACTTTTGGAAGAGACGCCTCTGCATACGGGTATCTGTCTCGGAAATTTAAAGCGAGTCGATAATTGTTCGAAAAAAAGCAGGAAGGTCCTCTGAGAGCCAGTATCGACTGGGTTGAAGCAATGAGAATAGCAGGGGAAAGGGTGACAAAGCGAGGACACGTGGAGGCGGTATGCTTGGTCCAGGAAGCGAACATGGAAGAAGAAAGCAGGAAGATTTTTTTTCCTCTGAGCAGATTACTTATGCACAGCTCTGATATTGGTTGGGTTTTTCTGCCCGATGTATTTAATAACAAAGACATTTAAATAATCAACTCGGCGTTAAAACCAAAAGAACGAATAGAAACCTGGAAGCATAATGAACGCAAAGTATTAAAATGACGTTAAAGTTATAATAACAAAAAAAAATGAATAATCTTGTACTTGAATTTATTTTAAAACAAAAAAAAATATTTCACAAGAGCTTTTAACAACATGAATAGAACAAAGAAGTGCTTAGCGCCATTAGGAATATAGGTAACTAATAATAACTGCCACAATATTTAAAAAGCGTTGCTTTTTTTTCTTCGAAACAAGTATTAATGTCGTGATTATGATATTTTTGTTAGGAATCAAATTTCTTAGAAGACCCTGAATAATAACCTGTCCGTACACGTGCAAATCTTGTGATAACCATTAACCTTATATAACAGAAAAATACTGTTTTTCAATACGAAAGCTATAAGAGGATAACATTTCTCGAAATTCAGATTATTTAGATCCAGGACTTTTTACTTGCTTTAAAATAATACGATATTCGATAAAATAATGAAAAAATCTCTAATATTTCTATGCAGTTTTGTCATAAAAAAGGAAGCTTTTCATGCAAAAATTAAGTCATAAATTTCTTGCAAATGGTGTTTTGTCCAAATTTTAATTAAAATTATTAAATCTATCATAAGTAATATATATCTTTAAGCAACGATGTTTACAATTATTATCATAAATCATCTTAATTAATTTACAAAAATATTATAATCAGTTTCAGAAATTAAAAAATGGTAATTTTTCACTATTTCCATTTATGTGACAAATTACTTTTCGCATGACTATTACTCAATTATTAGTCCAATCCATACAAAAGACACGAAAATATAAAGGAACAAAGCAGTGTTTGATAAATATACCCTTTCAACGAACAAGAAAGATGCAGCTAAAAATTAATAAAGCAAGTCACCCTTCAGCAAAATTACAAATACATCCCCGTATTCTGTGAGCAACTAATTAAAACAAGAAAACCTCCATTTGCTTAGCAACCCTTTACAAATAAGAGTCGGTACCTTCGTACGTGCGGCGGCCCGACAAGTTTTTGCAATCACAAAGGGGTAGAGATTGAATAAAGGCATAATTAATATTATTATAACCGACGACTTTGCGAGGTGTTTGTTCGTAAAACATATAATCAGAGGCGTCGAGGCGCGAGGCATCCCATGGATGTTGGTACTCACTCTATACCCTAGTACTATTGATTCTAAATCCGTGCTATTCATTGCCGTTGTAGGCTTAGTTATTCGCGAAATTTGTTCATAATTCTGTTTTTTTTTACTATAAAAAAAAACAGAATAGTATGATTGTTCCCTAAGGTCAAGTACGCACTTACAGGTGGCTTGCTTAAAAATATATGGAGAATGTCTTACTGAAGATAGAAAGAGATGAGCACATAAGACAGACAGGAACACAATAAGACAAAAGCAGACAAGTGGTAGACCGAAAGGTAGGAACACTACTGCAAAGGTGGAAAGGAAGGGGAGGGTTTTAGTCAGCAGGTGGCTTGCTTAGCGCCTTGAGTCTAGCCAGTCACCTGGTGAGTAATTTTCTATAACATACGTTTTGAAATGTTCGCAACCGGCCGAATGAGCACTTGGTGTCTTGCCTAGTGTATCCGAGCAATCAGGCATGTGATAACTTGCTGGATTTCAAAACCCCGTGGACGTGCAAACTCATACAGTCAATCTAATAGTGCCAAAATTAATTACCATTTATTTTTATTTTTTAACATTTTATAATTCTGACCTTATTATATTAACTTATTTGGATGAATTTATATGTGATGGTAATAATAATGATGTAATGTTCAAGAGCATACAGTATGACTCGACAAGAACAAGTGCCAAAAAAGCCTAGAAAAATCATGAAATCAGAAAAATGGTTGCTCTCTTGTTCTCAATAATTTCCAACTTTTATCTCTACATTTCATTAATAATTATTAAATATATACTTGTTGCATACATGAGATTTTTCGACATCTTGAACATGTTGAGAATTCTCGTGATTAGGAGTTTCGGAGACTTAAACATTACCACCTAATGGCGAACGTTGTTAACGTAAAGTGATCACACTAAGCCAGCCTTCGAAATAATAGTAGAAGACGGTCGTAAGCACGTAGTGGTTTGTTCCATTTAATAATTGAACATCAGTAATGACTCTTAGACTTTTAAGTTGTTACATATTCCTTAGACAAATCAGATTGGACATAGAAATTCAAATAAACGTGTGAACTTACAGTGGTAGGTTCTTTTAATGAAAGAGTTAATGAAGCATCTACTAACACTCAAAACATTAATATTCCAATAGCAGTGTAACCATTTAAAAAAACGTAACGATTCATCACAAAAGTATAAGGCCCATTCGCGATCAATCCATCCGTGCAAATGGAGCGAGCGATTTCACTCTCGACTGTGAGTGGGGAAAACCAAATGGATGATGTGGAGTGATGGGGTGAGTCGGATATCCATCCATCAGTTCAAAATACAATTGCGTTAAGCCATTCGTCCACCACTCCAAACGGATCGCGTCAATGGGGAAACTCGAGTGGGCGTGGTCCAAGGCGTCACGTCACTTGATTGTCAGTGTTAAAAACTTGGTTCAAATTTGTCTATTTTTGTCATTACCTTTCCAGCAGGGTACACAAAAAAAAACAAAAATACTACTAGCGTGTTGAAATTTTGTTATCTGTCAAAATGGATGACATTCATTGGACGACAACCATTTGAAGTGAACGTGAATGGGGGGCTTAAAGATTCATCACAAAAGTATAAGTTGTCTCATTCCAATATTATAGTACACACCGAAATTGACCGATATATTATTTTGATAATAAAATATTTTATTGAAATATCCATCCTTCACAATCAAGTAATTTGACCCAGATTCTGTGAATTACACTCTACAAACTATTTCCAACCATTTCATCACATTCTTCTCACAACAGTTCACGTTTAGTACCTATAGCGAATGCGATACAATAAATTTATGTGGATTTTGGATACAAGAATACACAAATAAACTCGAGAAATCAATATAATTTCAAATTCATCTCTTGGGTTAGGTAAAGAAATTTCAATACAACCGTAAAGTTGAGATGAATAATAATTAGAAGTGTGAATTAGGGGTAGCAATCCTGAAAACCGGATCCGGTATTCCGGCGGATTCGGCATCAAAATGCTCATATCGGATCCAGCACAATTTGACGGATCCGGAGATCAGATCCGGTTAATCATATCAAGGGATTATTCGACATACTCAACGTGGACCGGACTCGATTAATTTTGTATACGTGCCGTTTTATTTTCAGCCTTTATTATTATTAAAAATGTTAAATAATCAAGGTCAGTTCAATCCGGTCGGAACCGATCGGATTCGGCCGGATTGACGAAAATCCGGTTGGATCCGGCCGGATTCGAAATGAGACCGGATTGCAATTCCTAGTGAGAATGCTATTTAAGTTTTGACTGTAAAGATATTTTATGTTTTCTCTTTCCTTTATTGAATGCTAGATTTTGTTAGTGTCTCCAAAGAATGCTGGACATCCGTTAATTCGACTTTTTACTCAGTTTAAACAATCTTTGAGAATTCGTACTAACAGCGTGTAACAGTTTAGATAAAGTTCTGTCGACTGAACATGCTGGGTCACTTACTGAGGAATCCCTAAGACTTGACAACCGTCCAAAAGCAAATGCAAGACGTGGAAGACCATTCCAGATCAGATGAGAATATTTTATGGGGAAGATCTTTGGAGTGATGGAGTCAACCGGAAAAAGGATGTAAGAGCAGCAGAGCGCTGTTTAAAAATGAAAAAAATGTATAGATTTCGTATCGTATGCTAATTTCGGATTGATTGGCATGAAGTTTTTTTTGACTGCTTATATTGCTTGAAAATTTGTGATCGAATCTTTATTACAGGGAGGCCCTAAATATCTCAAAAAGCTGTAATAAAAGCTATATAATTCGAAATAACCTGTCGAATCCAAATGTAAAAACTGAACCGAAATATAAAAAAACTCGTTTAGTTTTGACTTTGACAAAGTATTTTTGCGTCACGCTCATAATAATAATAAACTAGAATGCAACGAATAGGTATGCTTTTGTTTAAGAACTCAATCCATCTATCTGTATTATTTCAATTTGAATTTAAGTTGCTGTGCCCTTGTTTTGTCTTTGCAAATTCATTATAATTATTGATTCTTTTGACGTGAGCGTGAATGGGCCCTTTACACCCAGGCATGACTCAAATATTACATCTATGATCTGAAAATAATAATTAGTGCCTTAATTTTGTCATGTTATGAATTTAAATTTGAGCTCCATGTTTTGTCTTGTCTATTTTGTTTTATTTTATATATTTTGACGTGAGCGTGAATCCTTTACACCCAGGCATGACTCCCCTTATGTTATTTTTGTGAATAATTGATTGTATTATGATATCTTGACCCTGTATTGATCTGATTTATCTCCATCTCTATGTATTCTTAATTTATACATGTAAAATTGTGAAAACTTTGACGTCCCCAAGTGCCTGGAATAGGTCTATGGTGGAAAAATGAAATAAATAAATAAAATAAATAAATCGAAGTTGTGTTGAGAACATATCGCAACTTATTATATAAATTATCAATATCCGATATATATTAACATTAAAGAGAAAATCTATTACATCAAAACTAGTAGAAGGTAAAAGAAATAATAAATACCAAGTTCCTAATGATGTCAACTTATCTTAAGGATTGTAAGCGGAATTATTAATTATTATTGTACAAACTTTGATCATCATAGCGCTTCTAATCTGAATTATTGTCTCATCCAATGAATAGTAGTTCTTCGGCAGAACTGCTATTGTTCCATGAATCAACGCAAATAGCCTTGTTGAGTTTCTATTTGTATTCTTACTCCGAGATAAATATCTCAACATTGGGTACTATATTATGTACGACAACATTGAAAACTCCTATTTTCCGTAGTTTAACCGCGCGGAAACGGAGACAAACTTTGTTCTTAACCAAGTGTATATTACATATTGAATACGAGTTCTTTAAAGAAAAAAATAAATTATATCTTCCAGCGGGCACTTTAAGAAGTCTTTCAGAACATAACCAATACCCTAAAAATATTAAAAGGAAAATAAATAATTCAATTCATTCAATCAATATTCCATATGTGAGCCCACCACTTAGGGTATGAGGAGGCAACATGAGCCATGTTCAAATCACTAAGCTCAATTCGAAGACTGGAACACAGTATGAGAGGGTCTTCCTCGTCTTCGGACTCTAACAAGAGGAAGAATAGCGCTCTCTTCGGACACTATCCTTAACATATGCTCCAGTCACGTCAATCTCTACTCAATAAATAATTGAAGTCTATAACCGCATTCAATAACAAACTCGCATACTAATATTAATACAAAGTTCGTGCAAAATTTATAACGATATCGCGAATCAGCTCCCGCATTTTTAATAATTTCGTATGGCTCATACATCAGATTGTCACCTGACATTATTTATTAAGTCTTAAATGTGTACAAATGCCCGTATCGAATGGGTAAAAATACTCGCACTAGCCACGAATCTATTATATTAAGTATACCGGACGATAGTTATGTACAATCGTCCATCGCTTTATTTTATAGCCCTTGATAACCCTCCTTTATTTTTTTATTTTTTATTTTATTTATTTAAAACAACATAAATCAATACATACACAACAATATGAGCATGGACAAAATTAAAATTATAATCAAAATATAATTATATTGGAGTTTAACTGAGAATTTTAGATTAAGGAAAGAAGAAGTTCTTGTATACTCGAAACAACTGTCAGTTGACGTTAAATCCAATATGGCGGGTCAAAATATACAGAGATCAGCTCACAATCAAGAGATATGCGTTAAACTATCTCAATGACAGCTTGATCGTAATATTTTCTATCGCTGAGCTATTTTTTCCACTGATCGTAGTTTTTTAATAAAGCAGAAAGAAGTTTAGCTTTATAAGCTACATGGTATACCAAAATGAAACACAACAACTTACCGCTTATGGGTTAAAACTTTTCACAAAAAAGATATCACGTGATTCCACTTACCTGAAAAAAAAAATAAAATTAATATAGATTCATCTATGTGATCAACAGTTTTATAATGGGGTGAAAAAAAATGCACAGCTAAGGCTACGGCTACACTATGGCCCATGCTGGTCCAGGATGGCCAAATAGTGGCTCTGGCCAAGCATTGGCAAGTAGCAACATTTGGCAAATATACTTGTACACCTGGCTACACTATTGGCCCAACTCTGACAGCTGGCATGATGCTAGACTGCTACACAATGTTTCTATCACTGTTTTATTGATTAATTCTTGCTTTCATTCATCATTTTACATTCTAATCTCCAATTATTCATTGTATACTCCTATCTGAGTGGGGAATTTCAAGAGAGTTTATCTCCCTGGGCAAATAGGATATTTTAATATAATTTCCAATTCACATATATACACAATCAAAACTTTCATAATTTTATTAAACCTAACCTTCACTTTTTATTGGTGTTTATTGTTTTGCAATAGGTATATATTTACCTAGCTCTTACAGGTTGATTTGGACTATAACATAAATGAAAATAAAAGATATTGATAAAAAAAAACAAGAATCATGGGTACATTACATACATACTCGAGTGGTATAAAGAAAGCATCAACCACCGTCATTGCCGTTTGCGCTTTTCATTATTTTTAATAACAGAAAAGCAGATGCCGCATGTATCACTGTATAGGATGCTGCAATTAATGCCATTATATGATATTATCACTGTCAACTTCCATTATTTTATCAGGATTATAAAAAAAAAATTACAAAACACTATGAAAATAACAACATGGAAGACATGACAGCTGTCAACATTGTTCCAATATTGGTGAATACTTGCGAACTCGATAGACAAGTAAACAAGTAACGGCCAATGTCAAATATTTGGCGATATTGTGATAAGCATGATCGAGGTCTATGGGAGGAATTAGCCACCGAAAGAGGGCCTTCCATGTCAAACGAACCTTCTTGCCAAAATTCAGGCAAAAAAAAAAACTCTGAAGGTCCGAGACTGGCCCAATTCGACGCGACCTCACGCCTCGAACAGGTACCAAAAAGGATAGATATAGTGTATATATACAACTGAAAAAGGTTCCTGATGGTGTACAGACTACAGGGGATGAAAGCTATCTTTTGACTATGTAACTCTTGACTCTAAATACCTAAACGTACTTCCGGCAGAGACTCAAAATAGGACAGGATTTAACTACGCGAAAATTATGCCACGACTAGCTGCAGTCAAAACGATCCTGCCTATTAACAATTTTAATGTCTATCTCGCGTGCATTTAATTATTATCGATCTCAATATCAAAATAAACGTTCAATTACTTTATAAACGAACAAATCAATCAACCTTCTAGTCACATTACGTACGGGCTGTCATTTAAACCGCAAGTTCTTCCTCATTGGAATTCCAAATCGCTCAACTGCTTCGGTCTTAGCGCGCGACCTTTTCGCCAGTGAACCTCATGAACTGAGCTGAAAAGCGTCCAAATCAGCAACAGCCCATTCTCATAGACAGTCATGTGGGGAAGGTCTTCAGCTTGCGCCAACAGCCCTCCTACACATACCGGTTTTATAACTTTTAGTTTATCACGGCGGCGGAAACTAAAATACAAACTCTATCTGTGCGCGGACAGACGCGAACTTTTAGTAAACTCATTCATAGCTCGACTGAATAAAATTACTCTCACGGGGAACAAACACACCAATGTACCTACTTTTACAAATGAAAATTCTACACTAAGCTTACTAGAAGGTTCTAAATATGAAATTCTTAACCGGATTAAAAAATAAACATTAAAGATAGGTCACACCACTGGTATCGGAAAATGGGGTAACCCGCGAATGACAGATAACAATTCGCGACGTGTGCTTGACATGTGACGTGTGAAAACAATACAGGGAGGTACATGCTGCAATACAATAAGCCCAATGGCACACAGAGATCACAAATATTCAAAACAATGCCGTAACGCATCGGCCATATATCTCTCAGCTAAAACCAATCGAGCAACTTGCTCATAAGCATGCTTGGCGGGGCAACCAAGCAACAAATAAAATACCACACAAGAAAACATCTCTCTGTGTCCATACAAATTCTAATATCAAAAAAATCTGGTCACTCACCCAAAATTCAGCATACCTTCAAAATATTTTTTTTTTTTTAAATAAAAGCACAAAGCACCAATGAAAATAAAACACGTCACCTTCATAGTTGGAAGTTAAATTATCACGGGGGCTGTCCAATCTAACGATCCGCCACGCATCCTCCCTCTATGGTTAGCCCAGTCAAACAATAAATAATATATTATAATAATTAAACAGAAGGCTTAATCCAAAACCGAAGATTCTAAGTTTTATCAAACGCGAGTTTATCAAATGTGATAGTTTAACATCCAAAGATACACATCAATCAAGTCGCACGCAAATCCCGTATTAATAACAACACACTCGGACACACCCCGGTAGGTACATAATATGTACAATTGAAATATGCGAAGGATATTAAAAATTACTCAAACACTTCAACACAAAATTTAAGAACGTCTCCCATCGGAGCGTGGATCTAGACTAAACTTCAAAAAAACTATTTGTCCTATCGAGGGCCAAATATACTATCTCAAAACAAAGAAGCCTTGCCTTCTCTACTAATCCCTTTAAACAACATTTTTTCTAAAAATGGTTTCCCCGTACATCCATTCAATATGTAAAAATACCAAACCTTCTAATCTGTCATAAACAAAGAAGCAACTGGTTTTCAAACTCTTTACCATCGCGTTCCCAAATTTTCAAATAATGACTTAACAATATTTTGAATAACACATCTGAATAAATCCCTCACATCAATTGGTCATTGGTGGAGCGGCCACACTATTTGCCCATGATGGGCCAGACCCTCTATTTGGCCAACATGGCCCATAGTCTAGCCGTGGCTTAAAGAAAGTGATGAAACCATCTTATCTTTCTTCAGGCCGCTGGTACCTGAGGGTTTGAAATCCCCTTCCAACCCTATTATATTATGTTATTCCAACATTGTTGTTCCGAATGCGTATCAAAAGAATATAAATAAGTTTAAAGAGGAAAATAGGAACTTTGTAGACACGGACACGATGTAAGCTGCTCACTGGTACAACACCACCTATAGAAGAAAGCCTTAGCGCTAGGAGTGTGACGTCACATTGTAAGGCCCAGTATGCACTTGCCTTATATCTGTATGTACTTACCTGTAATCTATGATATAGATATCATATAGCACGTGTCGGATGTGACGTTAGAGGAAAAATGGCCGTCAGCGCTAAGGCCTTATTATATAGGTAGTGTTGCACTGGTAACACATACACGAGAATGACACGTTTTAGGTAGGTATATAAGAACAAAAATTTCATGTTTTGAAGGTGAAATCAAGAAGATTAAACTACCTAGTCTGAATTATGAAAAAGAGGAAAATGACCTATCCTATGGGTATCTTTGGTCGATTCCAAAAGAGGTTAACACGAATTTTTCAATACCTCGTACAATACGAGGCCCCAGCAGATTTCAGAACCTTATACAATGGTGCACATTTTTGTTATTTCTTAAGTTTAGAAAATTGTCGACACATTTCTGGTATGTTTGGGGGTAATTTTATGAAACTCTATTTTACAGTAGGTTCTTTTTATGTATGTAAATAAAACACTGCATTTTGTTGACATACATTTCGAAAATTGGTTCATCGCAGTAAAATAAGTGCGATGCGACGTTTGAAATGTGAGAGTTATTTAGGCACGTTTATATTCACAGAACTGTGTCATTTAAAGCATTCGTCATATTTTAATCAAGGTTTTTTTTTTCAAAATAAAAAAACTTTTACGCTGCAGCCTTTTTTCTGTTTAAAACAAAAGACAACTAGTGTTCTATAGAAATATAATATCACAGTGATTGTGGAAAAACTGAAATAATAAAAAATGTTTGAATATACCTACCAATAGTACCAACATTTTACTTAACATACCCTGATGCATGTTTTTGGAATAAGATCTTTATTGTGTAAATTGACTTTATTTTGCTATTGTATCTGATTATTTCATTTCTGCTTTACTTTGTTTTACTTTTTATTTGACTTTATTTGATTTTCTTATAACACGCAAAAGACTGTTGTATTGTACGTATTTATGTATTTTTGATATAGTTCTGTTTTATTTAATTTACTTTGTTCTTCCTTTGCTACCGTTTTTTTTCTGTCCTGCTTAAAGTATTCATAATGTGTTATGTTTTCTTCAGTACCTCTTCTTTTTTTTAATTTTCTTGTCAAAGAACTAAATTTTGCTCGAAATTAATTATTGATTATCTCACTCCTTCTGTATTTGCAATGTGGTTTTCGATGGTTTTGCTTTATGTTCTTCTGTTGTTCTCTATTTTCTGTTTCCTTGCTTTTGTTTATTGTTTTGAGATGCTTGAAAATCCTATCTTATTTTGTTCCATTGTCACTATTTTTATTTTATTTTGCTATTTTAATTTAAAAAAATATCCTACACAGTGTTGACTTTATACATGCTCGAGTTGATTTGTGTTGTTTTGTATCATATACTGTTTTATTTTTATATATATTTTCTTTTGTGTTGCTATTCGTTGTAATTAATTCTATAAAGGCACATCAGTGCCGTGTACATGTTGAATAAATAAATAAATAAATAGTTCTCAGAAAAATAATTTAAACAGGTTTAAGCCTCATTTGTATACAAGTATAATAAATAAAACTACACATTTCACTAAAAAGATGGCAGCACAAACTGTGGAATGAAATATTTTGAGAATATTCTACCAGTTATTCATTTCTGATCATTATTAAAACCAGGATGCTAGCCCCGGAACGAAATACCAATTGATAAATTGTGGTTCAGTCAAGATTCGAGCCCGGGACATCTTGTTCAGAAACAATATCCTAAACAACTCAGCTTCTATTGTTTTTTTTTTAACTTTTCGTTTGAAAATCATGAAATTAAGTATATATACCTTATATTGAAAAATAAAAACGTACAGTAAGATACCAATGAGAATGGACTCAACCAGACTCCCTCAAATGGCATTGCACGGCCAACCCCATGGAAGACGCCTCCCGGGCAGACCACCAAAAAGGTGGAAGGATAGTTGGGAATCGACCTCGCAGGAGGCCAACCCCACCTCTTGAATTACAGGCCACAAGACCTAAATTAAGAAGAAGTAAGATAGCAACTTTAATGCATGAAGACATTTTTTTAAATATAGAACACAATGTAAAACAAAGGAGACAAGACAAGTCAAAGTAATACATATTATTATTTCAATCAATTCGACTCAAATAATCACACAAAGATTTATCGAAACAAAGACAATACCGTAACATTGAACCAATCAATGAATCCTGCTAATATGACCCCCCACAGCGGTACTTGATAGTAACAAGAGACCTAAACTGCGCTCGTTTTAGCGCAATGTCAAAGACAGATCGGTGATAGAACAGTGTAAGACAGGATAGAATACTCCAAATTTACAGGCACAAAGAGAAGAAGATTTTTGTATGACAAAGTATAACGATTAATATAAAATGATGATAATCTTGAAAATAAATCATGATGTTTAAATAGTTAGAAGAAATAAAACACCGGCATTAAAATCATAAAATTATTATTATTTCATTTTAACCCATTCCTGCTCACTGTGCACAAATTTGAAGGATTTTTTTATTTTATTTATTAAATTACTAGTTTTTCAAAGGCGCCCATGGCACCCACTTATGGCCTTTTTTGTAAACTCTCTTACCGCCTAACCCCCCCCCCCCTCTTCTGGATATGATAATGTTCCCGCCACTACCATTCCTTTTGTCTAGTTTTTGAGTGCTCTCTCATCTGACTCCTTTTGGGACATTAAGGCTTCAAATAGCCTGGAGAAGGACTCCCACTCCATTAAGATCTTCAGCATGATAGCCACCATATTTTCCGGCAGCGGAAATTCTGCGAGTTGCAGTTCTTCTTTCAGGGCATCTCTTTCAGCACTCCACCAGATATATTTTTTTAAATAATCTGGAAATTCATGTAAGAAAGAGAAAGTGAATTATAAACATGCATCTTAGTGACCACTTGACATTAGCGCAATATGCCGTTCTGTAGGTACATATTTATTTTCTGGAGCATCATATTGATAAATCAATACTAATCATGCAGTGCATTTTTGAGATTGCGAAATCTTTCATAACATAAATTGTTTTTATTTCAGTTTGTTTTGAAATTTCGTACACACCTGTGTAATGGGTTAAAACGAACGGTTGAGGCAATTTGAATGGGGGTTGAAAATCGGGACATTAGTCAAGTTAAAGTTAAAGGTGGGAATTAAGTTGTTGGAAAGGTTTCAAAATTACGACATCGCACACCTCTCCGTGACAAAGTTTGAATTTAAGACAAAACTTCGGTTTCAAGAACTATTTAACATTTATCGGGAATTTTCTCATTTGTAAGGTTTATGAATTCATAGATGCGAAAATTCTAAAGAAGAGAAAGCCTTTAGATATTTTATCCTTATTTAATGTACTAAAGAAATCGCTTCTTCGATAAAATCTTAAACCAACATTTTATTCGTTATATTTCTAACAAAGTTTCACCTGACATATTTTGAATATTTTACGATCCGATTTTTAATCAGTTGTGCCCAGGTGTGTTTAGGAAGACATAATATTGAAAACTTGACTAAAATTAAAATAAGATAATAATATATTTTAGCTTAGGGAAATTTGGAGGTTTTTTATTGTCATTTTAGTTTATTTATTGTCAATAGTATGACGTTTACTTATTTTAATGAGAAGGCAATCATCCGAGACGTGGCAGTCCCCTCCAAACAATTAAAAGGCTCCACGAAGCTGACCTTCAGGCCGTTGGTGCTGACTATGATGAGGCTGCTAGAATCGCGGGAGACAGGCCCGCATGGCGAGGACTTGTGGAGTCCATAATATGCTCCAACTAGGGAGCGGACAATGGATAAAGAAGATAGAAGAAGTAAACAGTTTATTGCGTGTGTTTTACTCATTCTCAGTCAGTTCTTCAAGATAAAAGCTATAATTCCTTACATCATGGTCAGGGAAACAAGAATTACCTACTCATTTTAAGCTACGTTTTTTCGAAGCAGAACTCGGGTATTTGAAAATAGGGTTATAGAAATTCATTGTCGCTTCAAAAATGAGACAGAAGTCAAAGGGCTTGTTGCATTCTTTCACACTTGAGCAAAAATAATATTCATAGATTATTTCGACCAGTTGAGATGGTATGGACACATAGAACGACGACCACAGGAGCATATCGTACAACAGGCAATAAACCTGAATGTTCCACGTTCTGTGACTAGAGGGAGGCCAAAGAATTCCTGGATGACGCAAAGGCGCGAGCAGATGCAAAGATGTGGGGTGGGGGAAGTAGTACAGCAGAGAAGAGTCTACAGCCTGAGGACGAGGAGAGCTGACCCTAGCAGTCTTCATAATAGACGTTAAGCTGGGAGCAAGCCAGGGGAGAGATCTCGACTAAAGATGTCATTTCTTTTTTTTAACCGACAGGTGTCATAATACGCTGTGTTATTTCGACGCATGATCAAACTAATTGTGAGTACAAAAAATAGCTTTTTATAATTAATTTTTTCGTATTTGATTGTAACTTTACGCGTAGAGGCACTTTTCTCAGTGTTTACGGGTCTTGACCAATTCTAGATATATAAATTCATGTAAAGGCTTTCAAAACCATCGCTTTAGGTTATGCTATAGGTGTACATATATGCGTTCTTTAATAAATCTATATAACAGATTTATTAAATTAAAATAGCGAATAAGCAATTATTAAGGAAAATTAAAAGTTTAAATCGACCTTATTATTAGCTGGCCTTAATAAAACCCAAGCGTTAAAATTACGTTAAAACAAACCGTGTAAACTTTTACAAATTAACCGTACGCGTAGTTTCACTTCTAAATAGCTTCCGCTTTTCGGTTAAACTTGAACGAAAGTTTAACCATCCCCATAACATCTCAGCGGGGGACTTTTTAAGCGTTTATACGTCGTAGAATCGATACGCCCACAAACAATGGATGGTTGAAAGCTTATCAAACAAAATATATACATACTTGATGGAGTCTATTCTTTGGACTTGGATATTTTTCCCGTCGTTTATTCTTGGTTCAATATATTTATTTAAAAAAAAAACGAGATATGATTACCCCAAACAAATGATACAGACTCGTCAAACACGCAGAATAGCGTTTCTATAATAGAGATAAAAAAAGCTTTTTTAATGACACTTTAAAAAAAGTTTTTAACGTTCCCTTAAAGAACTGAAAGCCGACTTCAAGCGTTGATGCGTTCTATGTAATTTTTGACTGACAGATATAAACTTACCAAATACCCAAATCTAACATGAGCTTTATTGATACTGATAAACACACCTGTAGATGACGCACTGCAAAGATTTCGGATCAGCGTTTTTCAGAACAAAGTCTTCATTGAACCAGCGAAATAAAATTCTCAGGAACAACGTTGATAAAAATACTTCGGAAAAGAGTTGGTATATACAACACAGATATTCGAAGGCTGTACGAAATTAAAGCCAATATAAGATGGAAATCAAAGAGATAAAGTCTCCGGAACAAACATCTTTTCAGCACCGCGGACATGACAGCCATTATATATATAATATATATATATATATATATATATATATATATATATATATATATATATATATATATATATATATATATACGCAGAATAAGCAATCTTCCACGACAGCAGCGTCCCAAATGGATGCCTAACCTAAGTTTAAAAACTTAAAGCACTATGATAGGTTGACATTTCATTTGGAACACTGAAGTGGACTATTTACTTATTCCGCGCTTATTCAATGAATATTGTTCTACGAGTAGGGCTGCAATGAAGGACACACGAGAGTACACATCGTAGAAGGCAAATGAAGCACAGGTCTAAGATAAAAGAAAGCTTCTAGAAAACCTGACAAAGGGTTGATTTTTTCGAAACTGTAATTTAAGGCAAACGTTTCAGTTAAATTATTGTTGTCCATATTAATTACTTGGTAATTTGTTTGCCCCTAAATTAAAAACACCCCTTTTAAAAAAAACAAATATCTTTGTACAACCTTAGGGTGAAACAAAAGATAATCTGCGAAAAAACAGCCTCTTAGTTCGTCTATACTTGCAAATAAACAGGCAATCAATTTCACTTTCACAAGAATTCAGAGCAAAGTTAAGGAATCCAATATATTATAACGTCATCTTCTCTAACAAAATTTATAACTCTCGGGAGAAATCAAGCGCCGTGAGAACACGGGAATAAATCCTAAACGTCTATTTCTTTCCTCAAAGCTGCAACTCTTTTGCACCCTATAAACAAGACGTGCGGAATAGAGGTAGCTTCTTTGAATACTAGCCGTAAATTCGGCTACCTAGATAAGCTCGAGTTTCGCAGTTCTTCCATTTTTTTTTTGTTTATCTTTCTGTATAAATTTCTTCTGCCCGTGTATTAGAGCTTGATACGCCAATGTCGAAAGCGCAACGATTGAAAATTTCAGTCCGAACATATTGTCAAAAAAAGTTGCATGCTATATTAAAAAAGGTTGAGCGATTAATTTATCAAGATACCTGCTGAATTCACCCTGCAATGGGTTTATAGTGTTTCATTTTTCCTTCCTTTTGTCCTTACTCATATGAGCCACTAATCATTTTATTTTTGTATTTATTCATTTTTAGCTTCCTATCTGGCTGCAATACATGTATGTTAACATTAGATAACAAACGTGCTATCTGTAAATGGGTTAATTTTTATTATTTGTGTTTGTTTAAAAAATAGTATATAATCTGATGATATGCCAAAGATATAAAATAAAAATAACATAAAAAAATAACGGTTCAACGAAGTTATGTTTTATTTGAGGATGGGTAAGAATCCAAATTAGATCCGGAAAATATGTTTTTTTTTTTTTGTGTGTGTACGTTATTTCGTGAAGACAATAAAAAATACAACTTTTTCACTTAGAATCTGTCAATTTGTTCATATAAAAATACGTGTTAGAAGTTCTTTTATTATTTTCAGAGTCCTGAAATTTTGGTTGTATTGATTGTTAATTTACAAAGATGTGACAAATATATATTTTTTTATTCGATTTTATTTCAATCAACTTTCTATAGTAATACATAATATAAAAACACTGATCTGGTATGCATATGCTCCTGACGAAATTACTTATTAATAAAATGTAGGAAATTTTGGTTGAATAGTTTCTAACGATTTTGACAGAACGACGCGCGACGCCTGGTGAAATAGATTTGAAAGAAAAGAAAGAAATTTGTTTTTGCGTATATCTGAGGCAAAATATCGAGAACAAAATAATAATTAATGTCGTGAAAGTATAACTGCGTTTTAATAAGATTCATTTACACTACTTACAGTACACGTAAAAATTTCTAAAACGATATATTTAGGTCACATAAATGCATAATAAAAAGTATATTAAATGAATTTTAAGTATAAATTCCTATTCATTTTACCAAAACTTCAATAGAAAGTCATACATCAATTCTGCAATAATAGACAATCCATATATACAAAAATATTCCATCAGATTGTAATCGAGTAACTCGAATAGCGAAGTATGTACCTACATGTTCTCTACCTGGTTTATGTTTCGGTTTGTATGTTTCTGGAGGTTAATTGAATTAAAGTACATCAACAAGCCATCGAATGACATAATAATGCTAAATAATGTCATTTACGCGCGTTTTGATGATCATTTGATGTGCCCCTAAATATTATTATCGAATTTGCGGATAGTTCAAGTTATTTTCATCCTTATATGCAGATCTGCAGTTTGTTTTAGATAGCCGGGAGGGGTATTCATGAAACGGTCTCAATACGATATAGTTGCGTTCTTATTCAAATGATAACCCATTCCATCACCACTAAATTTCAACAAAATCTTTTTTAGATAATCACTTCAACTAGCGGATACGACGCCGACTTGCGTACTGTTTCGTAGTCGGGTATTTGATCCCATATTCCTTTTTCACGACACAAGCCTTAGGTAAGTAGTTTACTGTGAAAGACTCGAAGAGTGTACCTTCGTATTCGTGTTCACTTTGAGAGGGCAGAGATTATTATTTTTTATTTATTTCATCCAATTTTTACAATACGTATAGGTATTTTAGTAATATAAAATTAAATAATATTACGTAATATAACTATTTGGTTCTAAAAAACTCACATTGGAGATAATTGTTCTTAAGATTTTTTTTTTCAATTCAAAATCACAAATTAATAATAATATAAACAAAATAACCTTCCAAACCAATGTAATTTATTACACTAACACTTATTGTTGCTCATTTATCAGCTGATTTTCTAAGCACATTTATGTGCAATGTGCATTGAATTAGAGAAAAAATCAAAACACTTTGCAAGTATGTGAAAAAAGTGATTGATTTTTAATCGGATGGTAAATGAGCTCATATGCAATATAGGTTTTTCTTTCCCATTTTTAATCGTATAGTGGAATTGATTTTGAATTGAAATTGCGGAAATGAGTAATGTTTTATTTAAGATCGAACTCACTGCATAATGTTTTCTTGATCGTTGATATTGTCACCAAGAAACAAACATCGAGCAAGCACTAGAACACGGTAATTTAATTTAAACAATTTATTTGTTATTTCACAAATTTAATAACCAGACTATTTCCGCAGGCACAGTTCCTGCATGGTCATAGGTGACTTTTATTAAGAACTAGCTTTCCCGACAGACGTTGTCCTGTGTTCCTAAATATGAATATTGAATACAAATTTGTATGGTGACGAATTAATTATCATTTGACCAATGTGCTTCCGAACGATGCGTCTGTTTTAAACCACGTTTATTCCTTCCGCATTTTCTGTCAATCGCACCAATTGACAATTATGTCAAAATTTTAAAAATTGGAATAAAAATTGTAAGGTAAAAAGTACAAATAAGGTTGTCTAGGTAGAGTTTTCTTTAATTTTAAAATTTTCCATGCATTTTTCTTATTTTTTTCTTCTGAAAGGAAATTCTCCTGATTGCAACAACAATCAAACCACTGACAGTTCTTTCAAATGTCAATTAATTGAAATTCAAAAGTAGAAACAAATTATATTGTAAAAAGTACTATAAAGATTGCCTACTTGGAGTTTTCTTTAATTTTCTAATTATCCACGCAATTTTCATATTTTTTTTGTTCCCATACAACCTTCTCCTGATAAAAGCCTCCAATCCAAACTCCCTTTAGACCCCACTTAGGGGCATAGGGAGGCAACAAGAGCTCTCCATTGCGCTCGATCTTGCGCAACGGTGATGACCTCCTCCCACACCATGTCCATGTCCCTCAGCTCTGCTTCGAAGGAGCGGAACACAGTGTGAGAGGGTCTTCCTCGTCTTCGGGACCCTGATGGGAGGAAGAACAGCGCTCTCCTCGGCCAACTGTCATTCGGCATCCTTAACACATGTCCCAGCCAAGTCCATCTCCTCCCCACAATGGTGGAGGTGATGGGCTCACGCTGGGTGCGCCGGCGTATAGCGTCGTTCGTGATGCGGTGGTACCATCTTACGCCCAGAATTCTCCTTAGGCACTTCATCTCAAAGGCTGAGACTTTTTGTGCCTGGGCCTTGGTCAGGTGTCAGGACTCACACCCATAAAGGAGAATGGGCAACACACACGCATCAAACAGTTTACATTTCGTCTCGACGCTAAACGCCGACGCTTTCCATATCTTGGTCATGTTGTTGAAGGCGCCACTTGCCATACCGATACGAATCGGGAGCTCAGCCCCGAGGTCACCAGCGGTGGTAATGGTTGCTCCCAGGTACTTAAATTTATCCACCCGGGAGACCTGGTGTCCATCGATGGTTATCGGTTGCTGTTTATCGGGGCAGGCATTATTCGCCATGAGCTCCGTCTTACTGGCATTGACTCGAAGGCCGAGGCGTGCTGTTTCGTTGCAGAGTCTTGAAACACTGCGCTGTAATTCCTCCACTGTCGTACTGAACAACGCTAGGTCGTCCGCGTACTCCAGATCGCACAGTTCGCCCATTAGACCATCTCTCTGTGTTATCGGTATACCTCTTGCTCCTTGCATGGACTTTCTCAACAGGAAATCCATGACTATTATAAATATAAAGGGAGCTAGTACGCAGCCCTGTCTGACTCCCGTGGTGATCCTAAAAGCTTCAGTAGGACCACCTGGCGTTTTCACGCTACACTCAGAGTCTTCATACAGGGACTGCACCATTTTAACTATTTTCGGAGGTATACCATACAGAGCAAGTATTTTCCATATTGATGGTCTATGTGGGCTGTCGAAGGCCTTTTCAAAATCTATAAAGCAACAAGCGACTGGAGAGTTAAACTCCTTGCACTGCTGAAAGATGCACCTGGCACAGAAAATTGGGTCCGTGCAGGACCTTCCAGGTACAAAGCCGCATTGTTGCTCTCTCAGGACAGCCATGACAGGCCCCCGAATGCGGTGTAGTAATATCTGAGATAATACCTTACCGGGAACACTCAGTAGAGTAATTCCACGGTAGTTTCCGCATTCAAGGGGGTCCCCCTTTTTAAATATTGCGACGATGGATCCATTCCGCCAATCTTTTGGGCACCTCTCCTCTTCCCACGCCATTTTAAATATATCTAATAGTGGTTGGCCAAGGGTGTCTATGCCTTGTTTGAGGAGCTCTGCGTGAATTCCATCGTCTCCTGGCGCTTTGTTGTTCTTAAGTCTCATCACGGCCAGCACCATCTCACTGTATGTCGGCGGTTCCTCACATATCCCAGTTGCCTGAGGTATATTCAGACCAGCCAACTCCTCCTCAAAGTTGTAAGGTGAGGAGGGCTCGGGACGGTTTAA
Organism: Mystacides longicornis; assembly: GCA_963576905.1. NCBI lineage: Eukaryota > Metazoa > Arthropoda > Insecta > Trichoptera > Leptoceridae > Mystacides > Mystacides longicornis. Next base: position 14,917,462 of record OY756438.1, read on the forward strand.
TATTGACTCAAAGTACTCCCTCCATCTCCCTTTAATCAGTTCGGGGGCAGTGACAGTGGCTCCACGAGAGTCTCGTATTGCCGTCACGGGTCTCTTTTGACCCCTGCCCCCGACCTCCCGGGTGATTTCGAAAAGTGTCCTTGAGTCATTTCCGAGTGCAGCAGATTGCGCTCGCCGTATCTGAGAGTCCAGGTGTCTTCTTTTATCTGTTCGTACAGAGTGCTTCACCTTGCGGCTCAGCTCCCTGTACTCAGACACCAAAGCAGCCAGTTTTTGAGGGTCTTTTTCGCTGTCTCTGAGGGTCTTAGCCTTCTGGCGATCTTCGATGAGGCTCCAGGACCCATCGGACATCCATATTGGCCTCTTTTTGCTCTTATAGCCGACAGAAGAACGTGCGGATTCCATAACGGCGTCACGGAAGCTATTCCAAGCTGTCTCAATTGGAACAGCTCCGTGTGAATCCTGCAAGGGGGCAAACCTGGTGCGTAACTCAGCCTCGTACGAATGACGACACTGAGCACTCTCTAACCTGCGTATGTCCAGCGGGCGAGAGGCAGACGGTCCCTGCTGGAAATGGGTAAATCTGAATTTCAACGAACCCACAAGGAGTTCGTGATCAGTATCCATGTCTGCCCCTCGGTAGGTGCGGACATCTCGCAGGTCAGTTCGGTTGCTGGCCCTTACCAGAAGATGGTCAATCTGGTTTTTTGTTCTCCTGTCAGGCGAGGTCCAAGTATATTTATGGATATCCTTGTGGGGGAACAGAGTTCCCCCTATTAAGAGTCCGTGGAGTGTGGCGAAACCAATCAGACGGCTTCCATTATCATTTATCACTCCCATGCCATGCCTACCCATGACGCCTGGTCCATACTGGGGGTCACTGCCAACCTTGGCATTAAAATCCCCCAGTACAATTAAGCGGTGGCGCCTTGGGACATGGGACACAACTGCATCCAGACTGTCATAAAAACAGTCCTTGGCAGCCGCATCCCCATCCTCAGTGGGAGCATAGCATAGGAGGACCGTCAGTGTTTCGCCTGTCATCTTGAAGGACGCACTCATCAGGCGGTCAGAAACAGGTTCCCAACCAAGAAGGCGAGAGAAGGCATATTTACTTAAAAGTAGAGCGACGCCACGCATCCGTGCAGTTCGGTGACCAGAGTGCAGCATGACATAGTTGCCAGCGTCACTCTGCCCCGTCCCTGGGATGCGTGCCTCGCTCAGCCCCAGGATATCCAGTCCATAATCTCCCGCCAACTTGGCAGCAACAAGCTCCCCGCCCGCCCTCAGAGTGCGGACATTCAGGGTCCCGATTTTCAAGCTCTTGTTCCGAGCCGTGGTCAACACAATATAAAACACAGGATAAAAGCCTACACGACAAAAAAAAGAATTAGCGAAATCGGTCCAGCCGTTTAGGCGTGATGCGATGACATCGATAAATAGCTCTCCATTTTTATATATAAGACAAGACTACAACAATTCTGGCGTGCTTATTCTGCCATCGTCCATTAATTAATTTAATGAATGTCAATGTCAGTGATAAGGAAATACATCATTCAACATCAATTATTGATGATTTCCACGAAAAGTGTACCTACGTATTATTTAAGTATGTAAACATTTTATGATGTTTTCATGACTTCAGACAATAAAATATTTTAAAAAGTTACCTACTATGACCAAAATGCTCAACAGGAGCAGCCGATCATAAGGGCGTCATACACATTATTCGTTATGATGTGTGCAGATATTTTTTAAGCGTTATAAACGCCTTAACCGAGGTGTGGTTATCGTGTGGATTACTATTAGATAGGTAGTACAAGTAGGTGGGCGTCTGGTTAGCTTATCTAAAGCATTTGCGGTCTCTAAACGAATATAATTTTTATATTGATTTATTAACACTATAATATAATATCTTTCGTTTATCTTGAAGAGCACTGCACCCATAAGTAGGTATTGCTAATCATTAACACTAAAAACTTATAACAATTTTCGTCTCTACATTTAAAAATGGGGTCCTATGGGGTCAGTGGTCGTCGCATCACGCTGCTTTAATTCTTTTTTGTGTTTGTTTTTAATTTTCAGGAGAAGATTCTAGTGATTCTAGTTAAATTCTAAATTCAAGGAATCTTAACCGTCTGAATCTTTGTACAAGAAGACCCATAAGATTGCATGTGTATTTTTAAACCTTTACATTTTTAGTTGAAAATACTCCTTAATCGATCATTCATATATGTTTAGACTGCGGCCGGGTATAGCTGCCCCTACACAAGCTTCTCCAACACGATTTGTCACTGGCTGCGATTTTCCACTTTATGCAGCCCCAGGGTCTGAAAGTCTGAGACAAAACCATTCAGCCACCGTAGTTTTGGTCATTCGCCACTTTGTAATATATTTTTTGCGGAATTTCCAGATTCTAGTTGAGACCCAGCCAGCGCGGTCTTTAAATCTGATCGATCATACAACATTAAAACATCTGTTATATAAATACTCCACTCCACAAGTAGTGTAATACATCCATACGTTTACTATAAAGATAATGGGTTAGTAGTGAACAGGTTGAATATTTCAATATGGAGCAGGTGATAATAGGTGTGCAAACGATTCATCAAACATTTAAACATCGAAATAACTACATAAACATTCCTATCGTCGTTCGGTAACATTTACATGTAATATAAAGACTCGACTTTAGCCAGCTTTTCATTTATATTTCCTTAAAACTGTAATGGTTTTGACTACAAACAACACAAACATCGAATTGGGTCAATGATGATAGTATATAAAACTTCGACGCTAGAAGAATTTCACATTATTATGTACCTTGATTGCACAAAAATGGTAATCTTGGTCAAGTGCGTAAAATAAGCTAAGATGTTTTTATGCAAAAGTTACTTTACAATCACGATTATCCTATAGGGAGGAAATAAGAGGTATCCACTGCGCTTTAGTTTCAATGACCTTCTCGCACACTTGCAGGAGCTTTATGCCCCTACCACACGCTCGTGCTTCACCACACTTTTGCCTGCGCAGGCCGGTTTGTACACGGAGCACGGAGCGTATGATTGGTAAAACTGTACACCGCGCAAACTCCATGGCGCGGCTTGACGACTTTTCGACTTGTCTGAAATTTTACCTGCGCAAACCTGGCATGAGCGTGTGGTCTGGAGTTCAGTGTTCAGTCCATGCCGCGCCAGCCGCGCTTGATCAATCGAGGTTGAACATTTTGAAATGGCAGACCTGCGTTCTTATAAACGCGTTATGCTACCGAATTTATTGAACTAAACAAATCTACCTGATCTATGGAAAATGAAAAGTACTATTCTGACAGAAGTATAAAGAATACTGTATATTATGAAGAATTGACAAAAAGTTGAAATAGAAAAAGATATGTACTTCAAAAATATTTTATTATTTTTGTTGTATTTAATCGCATGACTGTATTTCGTCTTTGAATATGAGATATAACCTAGGGATGATGTAACGGAAAATCATATATCGATATATTACACATATCGAATAGATATTTTCAAAATATATCGATGCATGTAGACTAAAAAATATCGATTATATTATTTATACCCCAATTTGCAATTAGGTACCTATCTAATTAAGTTATTCAGAAATAAATATTGAATATCGATACCTATTTTCATAATAAAAAATAACGACGATATAATATATCAATTATTAAAAAAAATATATTGATATTTTTACTTATATATCGATGTTTTTGGTTGCTATAAAATGTAGATAAATAATCTTATCCGACCAAATTAAACGTTAGATTCAATACTTAGTATTATGTTTTAACAAGGTAAAATGGAGCAATGTCAAGGAGCTGTCAAAAAGCAGACATCGCAGTTGCGAGCATTCGACGATAAAGCGGTATACGACTTTGTATATCGTCAGGAGACTGTATATATGGAAAATGACATCTGACAGTTCATACACTGTAATTTGTTTCAACTAAAAACTTGGAATTATTGAAAACGTCGCTTTTTCTAATCGATGACATTATACAACCCTATTAAAACTCCGTACTCGGGGTGGCTGTGACAAAACGAGATCGCGGCGTAATACCTAGTGTTCGTAGAAACGTGGCAAGATACGTACCGTCAGGCACGGCGAGACCACACGTAGCCTGGGAGAGATGCCAGATATTATGACATACAATACAGGCAGGTAAGTAGGTACTACGTGCTGCAACGTCAATAATAACAATAAAGCAGCGCACAAGTGAAATATCGACCGGGCGCAACACGTAGGATATTCGCCCCTGGAAATTGCACCGGTCAACGATTACACTCACCCACTCGGCCATAGTTAGACACGGGTCAGTTGAAAGTGCCTATTGAACACAAAATAAATTGACCCAAATTAATATTTTTACGTAGGTACCAATATTACCCATAGTTATTTCTACTCACATCATATCCAAATTTTTCGGCAAAGTTCGCGTTTGTGCGAGCCGTTATAAAAAATACCCCTCCGCCTGGTGATGAAACATCCCCTATTATAAAAAGGCCGCAGACCTGGTGGAAGGATGACGACAAATATGAAAAACGTTTTTAAAACTGACAATCAAGTGAAGTGACAACTTGGACTACGTCCACTCAAGTTTTCCAGTTGATCCATTTGGGAGTGATAAACGATTCGCTTGACACAATTGAATTTCGGACTGATATCCCACTCATCCTATCACTCCACATCATCCATTTAATTTTCCCCACACGGTCATTTTTTGGAATCATACCGCTCCGATTGGACGAATGGAGTGATTGCGAATGGCAGGCCTTAGGTTTTCATCGCTATCCTTATTTTTTAATTAAACGCCTACACCTTTTATCTCGATTTTATATTGAACATAAATTCTTGACAATATTTTAAAAGTAGGCTCAAAAATATTACGCCAACCCCAACACTTATCATTTTATGGCATCTATCCGTAAAATGATAAGCGAGCTGTTTTGGGTGAGATTTATTTACATGTGAAATGTGTCAAAGAGATGGATGAATTTGGATTGGAAGCGGAGATATATTCACGATTATTGTTATTATGATGCCTGTCCACCGAAGGGAGGTGGTGTACTGCGGAGGGTGCAATTAATAAAACCTACCAAAAGCATTAGCATTACTCCAAGCTTACGACTCCGCCCCATTTTGATTATGTAATCTGTATATTAGAAGTCCGCATTTATAGCAGTTTTTGTAGATAATTTTGTATTTTCGGTAATCATAATAATATATTCATTTTATGACGTACTTTAATGTATCTCAATTTGAATTTGTGTGAACGCAGACTCCTCTTAAGCCCGCGGAGCGAACAGCTCACAAGTTCAGGTGAGAGAGAAAGATGAAATTAATAAACAAAATATTGAGGGAATTAATGCGCACGACGAACACTTACCGCACGTTTTGTGGACTACCTCAAAAGACTCAGAGGTAGAGTCATCAAGTGAGAAAAAACCTACATTGATGGGGCTGCCTTCCTGCAGACGAAACTGTATGTGAGAATTGTGAGTGTGGTAAATTATACGACGAACAGCTCCTGACATGCTCACTTATAAGAAAAATTTGAAACCTACGAGACCTTATCCTGGGGTAGGGCAATGACTGTCGCTGGTTACTGGTGTGACAAACTATCAACCGGACGTGTAAAGTATGTAGAAAAAATGGTCACATTCCACCAAGATTTACATGGATTAAGCGAAAAAATGGGTGTTTTAAGAATGAACTCTTCTCTATAATGTATTCTGTGATAACAAGAGAAGGGAAAGTGTGTAATAAATCATGCAACTCGATAATCCTATAAGTTTAGTGTCCGGCAAGATACGACGGGCCTCTTGTAAGTAGAACAGATTACATGTTTGTTCAAAGGAAATGATGACATTAATCATATATTTTGGAATGTCTTTCTGTTTCGTCAGCGTTACATATTCAGAAATTGGGTATATTCCATTTCTATATTATATTTTAATATGTTTAAAATAATTGTTTATACCTACTTCAAAACTTGCAGAATAGGATATCCTATTTTTTTTAACATCTGACATTCTTAAAGACGGAATCGTTAAATCAATCCACTTTATCCTCATTCACCTTTCTTTCCAGTCTAACAAATTATTTTTGTTATTCTATTACATAGCATTATACTTTCAATATTCTCAAATTATTAACATTCATCTTTGATAACTCTAAATTCCGTACCAATTTCTTCCTACAATTCTCATTCCTATCCATGTCCACGTTTCACATGCATACGTCATTGATGGTTTGCGTCAAGCACTAGCTTTTTACGTGGTTCTTTCTTATAATATGTAGGTCTAAGTGCATCGCCCACTTTAGTTTATTTTTCACACTATCTATCCCATATGACCAGATTTCCTAAATAAAGATAATCGTTCACTCAGACATTAATTTTGTACAGAAGTTAATATAAAAATAGAATGCCAATTAATTAATTCTATTCGTAGCTCAACAAGAGAAATCCATCAAGTTTGATATCACAAATGGCTATCTTTAACGGGAGGATATTAATTTCTATTGAATACAAGACGAGGAGGACCTTTCATAGCCTCCCTACTCGAGATAACTGTTCCAGACTAGTTCATCACAGCGCCTTATTTGACATGGCATCCGTCGCCTTTATACGTTATGACTGATTATAAGACCAGACGAGCCATGAGATATTTAACAAGAGTAGGTACCCTTTAAAATGATATTAAAATAATGATTATTCTAAGTCGAAAGACAATGTTATGTAAGATATTTATTTATCAGAGCGATGTTCATTATAAAGGTCGCGAAAATCAATAAAATCCACTCTTCTTTAAGGTAAAGAAATTGACACCTGACTCGACTTGGTGTTTCGTAAAAAAACATTTGAGCTTGAGTTCAAGTACTTCAGAATGGTTATGGGAAATAGCCTACGAAAAGCCCTCTGCGTCGCCACCACACTATCATTGTTTTTAACGAACGTTTCTATGACAAAACCTCGATGCTCACCGGACCACTGCATGGCGACTACTGAAATTAAGATGGCGTCAATTCTCTCACCTAACGCCACTACTCCCACTTCGCTAACCCACCTGCGCGCTCTACAGTAAGTGTTTGAAACTAGGGAGTCCATTCTGCCCCACCCTGTAGGTATGTGAATAAGAATTGCATTATTAATGACGCTTTACAGGTAAGATAATCACCTCTGGGATTCCTTTGATCTCTGGTGGAATTTCAAAGGGAGAATTGTTGTGCATTTCCTCATTGAAAAAGCGAACTTAGAATAAAAAAAAATAGGAGAAGAAAAGCACCAAAACAAAAGAACGCTGCAGGGAACCGAATATCCTTTATCTACCCGCACACCTTCATCTATATTATAACCACTATTATAAATGAGGACGGTGGTAACTTAAGTGTGTGAACTGTGGACAATATAAGCAAAACCTCTCCAGATACTGGACACATTTTTAAAAAGAACTCTGCCTTAAATACTGAAATCTTTGAATGATGTAACCTGGAGTAAACTGTACAGTGATGAGCTTTTTAAAAACTACAAGGCTCTGTACTTGCAAAACTACGCAGACTGCCATGGACCGATAATGTTCAAAATATTAACGGCCATCCAGGTGAAAGAGGACGAGTAAGAAGACTTCGACTGAAATGGAAGGACGAAGTAAGGAACGATTCGGCACATCTTATGCAGGTGACAGGTTGGTAATTCACATTGATGGAGATAAGAACTTGAAAGCGTAGTGCATTGGTGGCTGAAGCCTGATATTACAAGTTAAGATATCAAAAGCATAACCTTGTATTTACACCGCATTTTATTTCACAGCTTTTTATAACCATAAAGTACTCCAAAGATACTTTTAACGTTAACGGTATTTTAACACAAATATATTATTTACAAAAACATACCTCATGTTTTGTTTTATTAATAATGATGCTGTGTTGAACTTTTTGAAAATATGTTAAGATACTATTATTGGCGCAGTAAATTTCAAATTGTTTTTTGTTTCTCTGATATTCTGTAAAAGCTGTTGTATCTTTAAAATAAAAAAATAAAAAAACACAGCGGGGAACAGAAAAGGTTGTAAAAAATTAAAAACTGCGATAAATGTTTAACATCTAGTTCCATAAAGAGGTAATTGAGTAGGTAATTAAAATAATCATTACTAATTCTACAGCGTGAAATATTAAAATGATATGTAAATTTCCAGGAACTCCATCGATTTACTTTAAAAGAAAAGAAAAGACAATAATGAGAAGCAACTCTCAAGTCTCCCGTGGAAGAAATATAAAAATTCCTCTTCTTTTTACGTAAGTTCGTTCTCAAGATGAAAGCCTTCAATAACGACAAATTGCTTCCTTTTTAAAATATGACGACGGAAGAGTAAAATAACGAGTTAGAGCAGTTATTACGTATGCAATTTTTTCATTCAGGGGACACACGGGTTAATGCCTTAGGAATCTTCCATGTGAAAACAGATCCTTGGCACTTTTTGATGAAAATGGAGTAAAATAAACCATTACAGAGCCGCAAATTAAAAATAATGTACAGTAAAAAAAAAGTACAAATCTGGTACAATTCATTCAAATACCTATAATATCTTTCATTTTGTCTCTGGCAAAAAGAAGTAAGCATTTTCTGACACACTTCACACTACTTAAGCGATCTCTTCATTCATACATTAGAATCTATTGAAAAATTAGCTTGAGGCTTATTTAGAGCAAGAGAGAAAACGGCCAAGAAATTTTACTCGAATAAAATCTGTGGAAGGATGGCAAAAGTTGATATGTCAGTTTTGACAGATTTTACAGGAGAGCAATTTCAAAGTTTGAATTCCTTCAACAAATCAGAATCTAAATCAATAAACCCTAAATTTTGATAAAACCTGTAAAAAACAGTTGTTTTTATGTACATAATACATTTGCTTGTGTAGTATACAGAAATAAACAGTTTTTTTGAAAATATTGTCATGCTGTCATGACATATCACATTTGGCCAGTTTGTTAGAAGATGGCGAAACATGATATGTCAAAAAATCCCATAGGAATCATACCTAGTTATATCTGCAATCCTGAATCGGATGAAAGAATTTAAAAATGTGAAATCCAGGTGTTGTATTTCAGATTATTATCATTTTATTATTTACTGTCATATGTATGTGTAATTAAATTATTGGTTAAGAAATTCAAAAACATGCGTTAAATGAAAAAAAAATCAATGACCCACAAAGGTATTTATTTTTTTTCAAATGAAATGAATCTGTGCTCACCTGAAGTGAACACAAATACACTACTTGATATCTTTCTCACTAAGCATAGGCTTGTTGAAAAAGAGAAAGACGGTCAACAGCGAGGATCGAACCCACGACCTTCGGATTTGAAAGTCGACGACTGAAACACTAGGCTACTAATCATTTCTAACTTTTGAGATTCAAGAACTGGGTCTCATTTACATTACCTTATATTCCTATGCAATCCAGTATACTGGTTTTATCGGCTAGGGAGACAGGGGAATATTAAAACTAGAGATGAAACGGATAGCAAATTAGCCGGATAACCGGATATCGGCCAACTAAGCTGCCGAATAACGGATATCCGTTAGCTTAGCTTAGATAATTATATATTTTTCATTTGCCTTTGAGGTGAAGATGTTTCACTAAATGGCGCCATAAAAGTTGTCCAAGTATTATTATTTATTTTAATTTTACATAGATTGATATTCAAATAAAGGGCAACTGACGAGGCGACTTATCAGCAGACGTAAAGCGCGCGACAAAGATCTCTGGATTGATCTCTTGAGTTTAATCACTTATGACGTTATTGGCTAAGGCTTTTCGTAGGAGATTGAACATCCGGATAAAAATACCGGATATCCGTTGCATCTCTAATTAAAAAATCTTTATTTTGCAAAGGACGCTTTTTAATGATCAAGAATATAGAACCCCCAAAAAAGCATATTATTCAATAAAAACATCGAGATCAGCGACTAACCAGGTATTCACTTTAAAATTGTTACTAGAAAAAATGTTTAATTGGCAGTAAACAAAAATATTTCGATATTTTTCATGGCGACGTTTTCATTACATTAATAATTCAAGATCTTATTGTAATGGTTTTCGAATTATAAAACATTGGAATTAAATAAACCCTCATATATTTTTTCAATACTTATAAAAATAAGAAGGCAGGTCACAATTTGTCTAATAACTTTAAAAATTAAAAATATACCAATAATGGTTTTTTTATTCGCGTTTGCCAACACCACTCAGCCTAATTTTGATACTATACAGGACATACTGTGTTCTGCCATCTTCAGGCTAGAACCGGCAAACAGGAATTAACAGGTAGGCAAAAAATGACTACGCAGTGACATATCATGTTTTGTCTACTTTCATGTCTATTGAATGTTTCGATATGGAATGTGGCAAACAAGGTTATATGACATATCGTGTTTAGCCAACTTGTGATTTCTACAAAGTTGACATATCACATATTGCCACAGCGATTTTCTCGAAGCATACAATACTCACACATATCAACTTTTGCCATCTTCTAGATCTCGCTGAGACGAATTCAACGGTATGCATAACTCATTTTCGCAAAAAATGTGACATATCGTCTTTTGCCATCTGACCACAGAAATATAACAGCCCCATATTGATATTGGGAAAATATACGGCATAAAATAACCCTTTGAGAAGGCGGGATGTAATGCAAACCAGTTCGGGACAAAAACAATATTAAAAGCGACATAAAATCATAGTTTTATTACTGGCCAATAAATATTTTATGACGCCTGCTTGATATTATAATATTTTATTATATAAATCTAAATCATCCAAGATTCTTATCTATGAGAAATATGAATATATCAGTAATGAAAGCGTGGACATTTTATGGATGTATTATTCAGTATTATGTAGTATTCAGCCATGCTATTACAGTTCCACCTACAGTTACCAAACACTAGTCAGTGATATTGTACTGTAACCTCTTGCAGATCGCAACTAGAGGTGGTTAATTTAGCGCATATCATGTTATTATAACGCGTTATTTTTAAATAGCGCACACGGCGTGTTATGTTTGTAGACGCTATAATGAATAATATAGCGTTTTGAAATCAACACTACCGCTATCAGTCATCGCGTGAAGGCTGGTAGATGTGGATGTGTTATGTTTCTATTGCAGCCCGCTAAGACTATTTTATATATTAGAGTGTGCGTGTATAAAGTGTAGACTCGGTTAATTTATGTAGCTTAAAAAACTCTTTGTGTTGATTTTTATATACAGTATATACATAGACAATTAACTTTTAAATACTCCTATATATATTTTTTTAAATGTACAATAACGTTAAATATCTACCTAAACATTTAATTCAACTACCTATAGCAGGCATAAGCCTGAAAAGTATGTAGAAAAGTTCATTGGTTTCCTTTAAAATATTTTATTTTTAGCTAATATACGACGTATTAATAAAAAAATATTCTTGTATGCGAGTTGAAAATAGCGCGCGAATGAATTCTGTATAACGAACGACGTGTGACGTAACTTGTTACGAAATCTGGCGTGCTGCTAGTTTTAACACACCATCCGCAATCGTAGGTCTCTGATAAAAAATAGCGCGTTATAAAATAGCGTGTTAAATATTTTCAGCATAAAGTCTGTAGCGTGCTATTCATTTATAGCCGTTTTGAACAATTTTAATCGCAACAATTTATCGTTAGCCATATCGAAAATTCAAAAATCATTGCAGTCGTGTTTCGCTGAATTATCAATAGATGTCTCATATAATAGTATGAACCAACACCACCTATATAAGAAGGCCTTAGCGCTGGCTGACATTTTTCCTCTAACGTCACACCCGAGACCCAGGCCCCCTGCGCTGTATGACAGATATCATAGAGAACAGGTAAGTACATACAGATATAAGGCAAGTGCATACTGGGCCTTACAATGTGACGTCACACTCCTAGCGCTAAGGCTTTCTTATATAGGTGGTGTTGGTATGAATACTGAATACGACTTGAAAACTGGTGTCGAAGTCCTTCGTATAGAGACATTTCAATATATTTTCACAACAACACGAATATATCTGATTATTATTAACATTAATATAATTAAGCCTATTTCAAACCAACCCTTTGTAAATAAGAATGTTATTTATGTCATTTTGATGATGAAACAAGATAACTTTTATAAAACTCGTAGTTTAACAAAGTCGTATAATTATGCTTTCACGGATTTAATTTTAAGCTATATACGCTTGAGCGTTCGCTCTCATAATTAATGTTAATCCATATGTAAATATATAGAGAAAGATGTGATAGTACAAGAGACTTTTCAAAGAAGCTTCTTAGATGTTTTAATCGTAAAATACTGACGTTTTCTGGAATTACGCACGTAACATATTCATAAGTATATACCCTTATTAGGAGGTTATTGGAGAAAGGGATATACAGGCCAACAAATCTGAAATGATTGGCAGCCTAGTAGTCAGGTGCCGAAAGCCTTCATCATTCAGAACACAAGCTTTGCTTTGAAAAATGTCAAAAGTGAATTTGTGTGCTGACAGGTGGTTGGCGCTAGGGTATTCATATATCCATTTTTGTTGATGTCTCATCTTTATTGGCTTGAATACTGTGTCGTTCAATACGTTAATTGTAATACTGATGTAGATTACTTTCTAACAAATAGGATATTATGTAGGTAGGTATATTCTAGACTGAAGATTCTTCAGAATCCGAGTGACACGTCGAGATTGCAGCACAAACTTCTAACATATAATTGAACTGAATTAGAGACGAGATTGCAAAGTATGCTGTGTTAGAGCGAAGGAATAAATGACAAGGCGAAGACTATGTATGTCGGAAGACGTCCTGGATAACTAGCTCCCCGACGATCGAGTAGAGGAGGCGATGCACTGGAACTTACCTGGAAAAGTTCGCAACTCCCAACATTCCCCTCGTCTTAATGATCTCGAAACTTGAACGGCGCTAGATTTAATTACGATAATAATGAACGTTAATAAGTTTAATACGGAAGGTATGAAGCTTAATTGCATTTTCTTCCACGTAGGTACCTACTTATATATTCGTATCGTTTCATCCCAATCTTAATAATCGAAGTATTGAGGTTATAATTATCTTTATTTTTTTAGAACATGAATTTTGCTGATTCTCAGCCAACTTCTCACCAGTCCCCAAATTCTATTGAAAGCCTAAGGACTATTTCAGACATACAGCACCTTCTATATTTTTACGCTCCATATTACGTCAGAACTAGAATTAAGGTTTATGACTTGAGTAAGTATGATTTCACATGTATTTCATTAAGCTCGCTGTTGTTTCATTTCATCTTATTCTTCATCACCCTGTTGCCTTTCCCCTCTCCTTCCAAACATTCCTGTGGTGAGCCTCCTAATCCACGCGCGGCCCGCAATCCTCGCGATGTCGTCCGTCCATCTGGCCTGGGACCTGCCGATACTTCTTCTATCTTGTCTAGGCTGCCACACCACCACTTTTTTGGTCCATATGTGGTCCGGATACCTGGCCACATGGCCCGCCTATCCCTATTTCAGGGTGGCAAACCTCTCCATCACACTGACATCCATATTTGCCAAAACTTTCCGTTTCCGGCTGGCGCATATACGTTGCAGAACTCCCGTTTTCGGAGTATAGGTAGTCACCTACTTTCGTTGTGACGGTCGTAGATTGATCCACGGTGCCAATTATCTTCCTCTTTCATGACACAAGACTTTGCTTTATGTGAAAGATTTAAAAACTGTATCTGTATTTACTTTCAGTAAGCCCAAGTTCTTTGCAAAATAACAAATCCGCCCTGTCATGTTCTCGTTTTTTTTTTTTTTTCAAATAAACGATCTCTGATAAGTACGTCAAGAAAAACATTCCTATTTGAAGCCTTCGAAACAGTAGCGGGATTTAAGGAGTCTGAAACCCTCAACAAGTAAATTATGTGATTCTCTTACTTATGAAATGATGTAAAGTTGTTAAGAATAAATACATTCACTAAGAAACTATAGGTTCTGGAAGTAAATTACAACACGAACATCTTCTAGCTGAGATTGCAAGGAATGGGATTCGTCCAGATATTTAGAATTTATTTTATATGATTTGAGAACAATTGTTCTGGACACGAATATCTTTATGCGTTTTCACAGCATTACTGAAATATTTTGCTATATATTTTCATATTATTTGTACGACAAAGCACGCCACGAAATTTGTGTGAATTCCGGTGGTAAAAGATTGAACTAAGTACTCTAAAGTCGACTTTTAAGTGCTATATTTTAAGGAATCTGAAAGCCTCCTTTAATTTTTATAAAAAAAAAGGTTTGTGGGTTCTATGTATTCATTTCAGATTTTTTGACACAGAGTTGCTGCGTCAAAAAATCTCAAATGTCACTTGAAAAAAGAAGATGATATTGTTTGATGTATATCTGTAATTTCAAAGTAAACAGGTAAGTGAAGTATAACCAAAATAATTATTATCAAATGCCCAATTAAAGGGTACATCACCCAAACACAACACAACCCAAACCAACCCAAAGAAAACAAACATTAGCAATTCTCTTTAGCTCGCAGGACCGATTTCTCCTCCTCACGACAGGGACGTTCCTTGAGTCTCCCGGTAACACACGGTATGCATACACGCGGGGTACATTAGTGAGCAAATTAAGGGATGTTTATTAAAAGGTACGAGGGTTGAGGGGAGAGATAAATTACAAGCAGGTCCTCCAAATTACGCGTCAGACCTCTCTTATATTAGAATGTTTATGGAAGTGAGAATGCTAAATGACTCAGACAGCGAAATAATTTCACGCCACCTTGGAATGTCAAGGTCTAGATTAGTGCTTTTTTATATTGAATAGGTATATCAGTTATAAAGTTTCTTGTTTGCAGTTTAACTGATTGTTACAGGATTTCGATTGGTGGAAATTATGTCGGCATATCCAGGTTGAGATGGATCGATTAAACTGAGAGGGATCTGTTAACCCTTCATGCGGCAAACTTGTGTTGCAGAGCGTCCAACGTAATGGCAAAACTAATCTATCGATTCGAATGAAAGAAGGATTACCAAGATATTAATTTATTATGGATTTATTCTTTTTTTACACCTAAACCTAATGTAATAAAAAATGTTGATTATGTAGCGGTCGAATGTTCTCGGTGTTATTGGCTCTGCTAACAGAGAAATTCTGTCACCTGTCACAGAGTATTTGCATGTACTTGTAGAGTAAAACGTAGCCCCGCCAACCGAACATACGAAAATGACTACGAAGTTTATAATAAATGTATGGGCCCAGTCGGGCGTCATTCTGCGAAACGACTAGTCGTTGAAAATCCACAGACAACTCTAATTATTTGTGTTAAAATGACAACGAAACCGCCAATTTGATGATAGAGTAGTCATGGAATGCAAAAAATCGCAAGGCCTACTGGTCCCGTAAAAATACTAGGTATGACTGAGGAAGTTTACTAAATATATCTGATATAAATTAAAGTCGGGTTAGTGCGAACACTTATAACTCGAGATTGGCTCAACAGATTCTTCCGATGTGTGATTTATTGGATTCTTCTCGGCTTCGGATAACAGAATAACTAATAAAAAGTAAAAAAAAATGGATAAAAAAATAGTATAAATTATAATATTAAAGTTAGTATGGAACAAATTTCATTCAACGCCATCTTTGAAAAAATCGAACAAAAATATTGTCTTCTGCACCTGCACTCTCTCATTCTCGCATACGTAATTGTCACTCTTATGCAGTGAGTTCCTAGGGAACGGTCCGTCATCTGACAAGACGGCGTCTTTCAAAATTATATGACAATGTTTTTCGTTACTACGGAAAGAATATTGGCAATGATCTCAACTAACATATTCACCACTGTTTATAGTAGCGGCGTATCCGTAGGAACCCAGACCATAAAAGTAGCCCATTTCACTCTCCGCCGTTTCGGGCGTTTTAGAAATTTTTCATACAAAGTCAACATAATTGCGCGCATATATCCTCGCGTATCCCTTCTGAGCTTTGAATACGAATGAAATATGGACGATTTAGAATTAATATTTTTATGGTACCTATTTAAATTTAATTACTTTATTTTTGTTTCTGTAAGCGCAGTTCACAATGAACGGGCCGCCTCTAGTTAGGACCAAAGGGTCCACAGGACAACGTCTGTCGGGAAAGCTAGTTTTCATTTTAAAGACGGAGTTCTTGAAATGTAAAGGTGGGTGAAATCACGGGGTACAGATAGTTTCCTAATTTAAACACTTTAAGACCACTCTTGGTATCTATAGTACGTTAGGGCCGACTGGAAATTTCTACCCGGGATTGGCATCTCAAATTGGCTAACTAGAAACACATATGCGTGGGCAGAAATTCAAATCCTTTGAGGGGGTGTTTTCGACTGGACACTTTAAGAAGAAGTCTAAATAAAAAGTCCCGACGTAAACTGTAAATAAGATCGTAGTTTAATTAACTTTCATGACTTGAACGGGCAGTTTTCTAATTACCTATTCGTGAATTTTTGAAACTGTCAAACACATCTAACTCGAAAAATGTTAATGAAAATTCTAGCCGTAAACAAAATTGACACAGTAATTAAATACAAAGTTGAGTGATGACACTTTTCTTAGACAGCTGAAAATATATCAATCACGTATCATAAATAAATATAGAAATATTCATAGTAACATGTGAATGTAGATAACAGGAAGGAGCGCCATTAGTGATTGTAAACCTCATAAATCTCTTGGCGCACGAGAATCTCTCATTACGTGAACTCAATGTACATAATAAAATTCTGAACACCACATGGTTCAGAGTGTAAATTTGAAAGTTATTTCTCTCAAGTCCAAAGCATCGGTGTTTAATCATTGAATCTTTTTTTCTTCAGACATTTAAATATTAGGTATTTCAAAAAAAAATATTTTTATTTTTAATAAGGCTTTTACCATCAATGATGTATGGATGTGAAACGTGGACATGGACGAAAAAAGAAGACTGTAGGTAGGTAGTACATAATGCTGTAGATATGCGATTTCTACGAAACAAATGGGATATGGAAAGGAATAAGAATATTAGGAAGAAATGTGGCATTGAATTTAGTGTTGTAACAAAAATATTAAGAATGAATGCACACCGAGTGACAGAGAGAATATATCAGGCTGAAAGGAAAGGTGTAAGTAGGCGTTGCAAACTGAGAATAATGTAGAGATTCAACACATCGATACCGTCCTCAAGGAAGGCCGGATCAGAAGCAAGGGAAATAGGAATGGTTTTATGAGAAATGATATGTCGGTGGAAAAAGTGAAAGAAGTGTGCTTGGATAGAAAAGAGCGGAAGTCTGTTCTCTCTGCCTACCCCTTACGAGACACGGCGTGTTGGATTAAAAAAAAAATTCTCAAATTATTGAGGATTCAATATTTATTTCATAAAAATTGACACTACTCTCCATAAGTGATATCCATACACTTAATTATTTAACTCGATACGGGCAATTACGTTTTGACTAAAAAAGATGAAAAGCGGGACGGAGCCGATTACGTACACCTCATTAAAGAACTTATTTTTAAACCGTTCAACGTGGGTAAGTACCTGCGATCACCGCGGTGTTATAAAAGGGTACATATTTAAGCGAGGACTTCTGTTAGTCTGGACCTCCCAGTAAGTTCGGATCTTCATAATTTTCTCCTCCCTATATAATTGGATATACTTATTTTTTGGAATCTGGGAAACGCGACAAATCAAAGGACACTACTCGACATAGGCTATGCCTAGTGAGAGTGTCCGAAGTCGCACTTGAATGTATTTATTTAACTTGAATGTTTTAATTGCGTTTATATTGTTTTTACATAGGTATCATATTTTTTGTTGTAATAAAGTTATTATTATTATAAACCAGGTGCTCAGAAACTCTGAATTGCCCATGATAGCTACAAAGCGACTTGCTAAAAATAACAACACAAAAATACTCACGTATTATCACAGTCAGCCTTTTAAAAAGAAATGAAACTCACCTGCAAAAAAAGAAACAAGTAAATTAATATTAGGTACACAAAAACACACTTATTTAGTAACTTACATTAAATTTAACAAAATATGCTCATTACAATTATTAATAAGTATAATGAGTATGAAAATAAGGGTTACCCAAAGATCCATGGAAAGAGCCATGCTGGGTATCACCCTGAGAGATAGAGTGAGAAATGAAGTGATACGACAAAGAACCATGGTTGCAGATATTGCCCAACGTATCGCTTCCCTCAAATAGCGATGGGCAGGTCACTTGTCAAGAGACCAGGCAGAGAAATGGTCGAAGAGGGTTGAAACTTGGAGACCCAGAATGACCGCCAGGAGCGTCGGGAGACCACCACTACGTTGGAGAGACGACCTCGTCAAATACGCTGGGGTCAACTGGGTCCAAAAAGCCCAAAACAGAGCTGTGTGGAAGGAGATGGAGGAGGCCTTTGTCCAGCAGTGGACGGGAATAGGCTGAGAAGAAGAAGAAGAAGAGATAATGAGTATACTATATCAAACATTCTTGATTTTTGAAGAAAAGGAAACTTTTAACTCGAATTTATTTAATCCGAATACTTAACAAGCAAAACATTTTATCACCCATCAAGTATTTATCAACAAACTAATTATATCATCTTATTCATTCGATTGTTTGGGGGTTTGTTTGCTTTGATAGAAAGAATATTTTTGTTTTTTTAATAAATGAATATGTGATCACTCATAGTTAACACAAATACATTCTTTGACTCTTTCAATATAAGCGCTAATTTAATCTTGTATCGTGAAAGAGGAAGATGGTTAGTTGGCAACCTCCACACGAAACTGTAAAAAATCCGGCGTCGCAACCGATAGGCTACCCAACCACATCACATTTTATGACGACAGATATCAAAGATAATTGTTTGCATAAGGCAATTTTTATTAGGTTTTACTTATATTTTTTCAATTAAGAATATGGTTTGATAACCAAATTTGAAAATCAGTCGACGGTGAACTTACAATATAAAATATGAAACAAAAAGAAACCCACTCAATTTGTTTTAAGGGCCTATACATTTAATTAAAAAGAAAGACTGGAAACAAAAAAACCTTGACAGAAATAACTCTGTATAATTTAACTGGTAGATGTTTATTCAAGGTTCATTATTATCTTATTCGGAAAGTTTCGTTCTCCTTGGATTTTTATGTCTGAGAATCCAATCTTCTTGTAAGATTATATTATTAATATTATTTACACAGTTTAATGGAGAATCAGTAAAGGCCCTGAGGTACGGGACGTCTTCGTCGACGATAGAAGAGGAATAAAGTGTATCACTAACGATTCCTACTCAAAAGTCATCATTTAAAAAATTTAAAGTATTTCAAGAGGAGTTATTTTCCAAAAAAAAAATCAACCAAGAAAGGAGACATTTCATTCCAGATTCGAAAATAATAAGTCTAAAAGAACTGTTTTGAAAAGCAGCACAAGAACGTCAGGTATTTAAAATGAAATTAGCTAACATAGGAGATACCCTTTCTGCGACAAACTGTTTAGTGATCCAAATACACCCGGAGATTTTGGTTCCGCAAAAACAACAACCGCAGAAATTGGCAGAGAAATGATACCACAGCGAAACAGATCAACTTAATCTGAAGTCGCCTGAATACTAGCGGAAAACTGGCAGTCGGCTTACCAAGGAGTTGACAATACATCTGGAACCAAAGAGGAAGAAGAAAAACGTATACAATAATCTATCGCATAGCATTATAATGACACTCTTTATGAGACAGTCATTTGCTTTT
The DNA here is from genome assembly GCA_963576905.1 of Mystacides longicornis. NCBI lineage: Eukaryota > Metazoa > Arthropoda > Insecta > Trichoptera > Leptoceridae > Mystacides > Mystacides longicornis. The sequence goes on from OY756438.1 coordinate 14,937,296, forward strand.
GTTTCTGCTGCCATGCTGATGTCCCCAGGTTACTGTGAAGTTTTGAGTATCTTCAGATGATAAACTTGATCCATCAAGATATTTTTTTTATGTATGTGTGTTTGGTCAGTGTTATTTAAATAATTTAAGGCGTATTATAATAGTTTCTAGATCAGTTGACCCGTCAAAGAGGGATATATATAAAATGGACAATAATAAAGATCCAAAACGGATGCCTTTTCCATGAATGGACACAAAATCAAGAATTATTAAATCAATCAATAGGCGATATTAAAGAGCTGTCCACTGCATTCAGTCTTGTAAATGTCTACACTATACAAAAGCATGTTTTAAATCGACATTTCTACAGATTACATAGAAAAACTAAAAAGACACAGAACTAGCCTCATGTTTTGTACAGAGCAGTACGGATAGACGAAAATGACGAAGAGCTACCACTTAAATCTTCCAATTCTTTCAGGAAGCTGCTCTAAGCAATGTAAAGCTGCACAACAATATTTTTCCATAATGGGACGCAGTGTCCACAACCACCTTTTTTTCACCCCATCACCCCATCCCGCAAGGGGTAGGCTGCTAGAACGGATCTCCACACTTTTTTATCCAAGATGTTGAACATGTTGAGAATTCTCATGATTAGGAGTTTCGGAGACAAACATTACCACCTAATGGCGAACGTTGTTAACGTAAAGTGATCACACTAAGCCAGCCTTCGAAATAACAGTAGAAGACGGTCGTAGGCCCGTAGTGGTTTGTTCCATTTAAAAATCGAACATTAGTAATGAATCGTTAGAGTCATTAGTTGATATTATTTTTTCTTATTAACACCTTTTTCGGTTTCTCCGCAGAAATTACGTTTCTCATGCAATCTCTTATATTTTCCTGGCATTCCTCGAGGATGGATCCGACGAGTTCGATCAACTTCATTCTCGCCCCAACATTCCAAAAACTATCTCCATTTATTTAGAGGAACAAGCAAGCCTAACAATAAAAATGAATCTCTTGACAAAAAAGTTTAAACAAACCGTCGATATAAATTATTTATTCAATTAAAGGCAAGCCTTGGTTCTATAGAAGTAGATAACTTTATAAAGTATGTTGTAATACTGCGTACTTAAGTTTAAATAAAACATTGATATTGAATGTAAACAAAAAAAAGTTTGAGCAAGAAATATAACTTATTTTATCAGCTCGTTCAAATATTCGGATCAATCTCGGAAACTTTTCATTCAGCTCGCAGGCAAATAGGAAGTACAGAGAAGCTCCGAAGGCTGCTCGGAGTGAGTAAATTTGAACTTTTAATAAGTTGGCGAAGTGCGGCGAAAGAACGTTTAAAGCAGACAACACCGCAAGACCAACAACCCTCCACTTCCTAAACTAACATCAACATCGGTAAGCTTTTTTGCTCGCGTTACATCGCGCTTACACGAGTTCCTCCTCGCAGGGCTTAGCGGAGAATTTATTCGCTTAATCCTTCGGAAAATTTTCAAAGAAAAAGACAAATCATAATTATTGAATCTAATATTTTTTTAGCCCTTTATTTATTTAAGAGAAACAGACGATGAAAAGAGATAAACTATTCACTATATGATTAAATCAACGATAAAATCAAAAGCATAAGCAAATCAGTCCATTTGGAGTGCATGCTGTGGAAATGAGATCACTGCGTAGGATATGCGGAAAGAGACTGATTGATAAGATGAAGAATGATAATATTAGAAAGGAATGTGGAGTGGATGTTAGCGTAGTGACTTGAATAAAAGTGAATAAATTAAGGTGGTTTGGGCATGTAAAAAGAATGAACGAAGAGAGAATGACTAAAAGGATATATACCTAAATCTGAAAGAATGGTTGCACGCAGACGAGGCCGTCCTCGAATGACATGGTCCGACCATCTCGGTGCCGTTTTACAGGAGGGCCAAGTATTTCTTTGCCATAAAAATACCGAACCTTTTTAATTTCTAAAACATGACTAAAAAAACATTGCGTCCTACGAGCACAGGATGATACCAAAGAGCAATACCAAAACCTGCAAACAGATAAGAGGTCTCTGCCGGATCATGTTGGAAGGGTGGAAACCCGATATGATGAGGTCCAGCGGGACATGAGGAGCTTTGTCGCTACCCAAAATTCCAGTAAAAGAGCTTATTTCTTACATATCATCAACATACGATCAAGTGTTCAAACTAGGATCAGAAAAATGAAATTCTATATCAATGGTGTTTTTTCCTCACAATAACATTACATTTTAAAGTTAGTAGTCTATAAAGTTGGGAGTAAGCTCATTCTAGCCAACAATCGATGTTTATAATATTAACAGAGAGTTTTGATGCCGTTGCTAACAATAACAAATTTGGCGTTTTTGTTGATAAATCACACCAGAAGCAAACAAAATCTGTAAGTACCTATATTGAAACCAGTTTTACCACTGGCTTTGTGTTCGCCAGAAATGCCTAATAAATCGTACTTAACCAAATACAAACGCAATATTGTATGACATTTAAACAACCATACATACAGGCATCAGTGATTGATTCTTTTGCATTGATTTTTTTTTAATAAGACAATAAACAAAACGGGTAAACATAATTGATTGGAAAACAAATTATGTTCTCAATCACAGTCGAGATCTTTCAACAAATTCACTGAAATGTACGTACTCATACAGATGATCAAAACACTACTTCGTATAAGCGACATTTTTGGCAAAAAAAAAATTTGAGATGGAAATGTCAAGTCGAAACCTTGACCGAAAGATGCATTTGTGATGTTCATCTATAGGAAGTATGCGGATAAAAATAAAAACAATGACATTCTTAAGCAGCAAAAAGCAAATTTATTCACCACCGGTTGCCCGATATATATGAGAAGAAACACAAACCCCTTACTATGTAAGAAAAATACATGTTTTGTACCAGAAGGGTTCTCCTTTTTTCTCTAAGTGGGAGTAAAAGAGCCCTGAAAAATTATTGACGATAATTGGCTAAGTTGAAGGAAGGATGATGCATAAGAGCTCCAATTCAACGCGACGCTGACGACTGGTTCAAATCAAGGCTGAACTAGAGCCGACAATAGCCGAGGCAATTGGCTCAGTGCAGAGGTAGAGAAATATCGCCAGGGGCGCATAGGGAAGGATGAAATTAAGTCACAACTCTCAGATATGAAAAAATTACCAGAAAAAGAATTAATATTTTATTTATTTGAAACTAAGAGCCCCTTTTACAAAGACTTTTTAGAGAGACAAACTTCAAAAAGTATCAGTTACGTGATATCAACGTACGGGCATTGATGATCACGTAATGATTCAGTAAACAGAACACACTTTATTTACGTACTTCTTGTTTGTGGGCACAAGAGTAGGTACATCTCTACCTAACATTGCACGAAATATATCTGACGATACCATGTAGATTCAGTCATCACGCGTTGTTACTGGCAGAACATCTTTATATTTTACCGTGATTTATGGGGTTTTTACAATAAACATCACGAGAGCGTGTGGTTGGAAACAAAAAAAAAATAAAAATAAATATATGTAAAACATTATTAATGAATAAACGTATGCGGGAAGAAACGTGATAAAGTACCAGAATAAAATTCTGAATCGTAAAATCACGAGTGAAAAATGAATTGAAGAAAAACCAACACTTCTACAGACGAAATTGAAATTATTGATTTTTTAATAAACAGAAATAAATAAATGATTTTCAAATGAGGTCCACTTTGGATCCAAATGGATTTTGGTTTTTACACAACAGCCGTTGCCAAAAACAATTTACTTCTATTTGTATTTTTTTTCTATGAATAATTAGGTAAATAGAATTTTTTAACATAAGATTCAATAATATTCAATGAAAATTGTAAAAAATTTTAATACTCTGGTATACCGGGAACCAAATATGAGACCTATTTTTGAAGTACCAGACACCTTGATAACTACAGCACTCACAGCAGAGCAAACAGACTATTTATTTAATGAAAGCTAGTTTGAAAATCAACAAGGTTTCAGAATGAATAAATCGAGGTACCTATATATAGAATTTACAAAGGCTTTCGACAAGATATAACTAGATGACATTATATCTACGATGTTCTCTTCTTTTTTCACCACCACGCATTAAACTTAAAGCACGGCAAAGCAAGGAGGACGGTATTCAAGTCTTTTCTACCCAGATACACCTCCTTTGCATATTTTAGGTTCTGCTTGTCTTTCTGTTACGTGATTCCTCGAGGAATCCATATGTTCAACAAAACCTATTAGCTTTAGACATTGACTTTTTAACATATACAAACATTAAAAGTTGCATAATCCTTACTACGCTTACAGATCGAGCATGTTATGTAGTTTGTAGGTTAGGAAAGTTCTCGCATTCGTGTATATTCATTCGTTGAGTTGGTGGGATCGATTTGGCCAATATTTGTTCAACACTTCCAGCACAAAGAGTTAAAGCGTGTAGAAGGGGAATGTGTGTAGACCATTCTCAAGTGTTATTTCTACTTAAAACACACATTATATTATTATTACCCTATTACTGTTATGTGATTATTTGATAGAGCCTCACGTCCAAGTTGATATTTCCGTACCCTCGGACCTAAGCTTAACGAATACAAACATTTGAATGAGTTGCACATCACCCGAGGTTTTCTTTATAGGCGACTGATATAGGCACAGGCACGTTTTTGATTAAAAAGGGATATTCGAGTTAAAACGAAAGTAACGAGTCTATACGCACACGTAACACTAATATACTTACAGAAATAAATATTGTACAGTACAGGTAGCAAAAAAACATAATATGAGGATTAACCAAGTCAGATTAAAATTTGGAAACAAAAAAGGTATATACGATATTTTTGGCAGTAGGTAAGCGTTTGGTATTAGTCCATTCAAATAAACGAAACATGAACCAGTTTTATAAGCACACGTCCTGCATGGTCACAGAAGACAAAGAAACTATTTAGTGAGTTGTTCCTGTTCCTACGAATATAGTCAGGATATTAATAAACTTTTTTTAAAACAAATTAATTATTTAGTTAATAACATTATGTTATTTTCTACTAATTAATTACTTTGCATCTATTTTGTTAAAACAAACACTGTTTTAAAACATATTTAATTTCAACATCAACTTACCATATAAAAAATGTAAACAAATAAAACAAACGTTTAGATAATTTTATATGTTAGGTTTATATGTATAGAGAAATGTATTTTGAAATGAAAAAACTCATCACCGGGTAATGCAGCTAGTAGGTAATTAAATAAATGTAATAAAGTGCTAGAACATGAGATATGAAAATATATTTATATTATATTAAGTATTAAATTGTTAATCATATGGTCATATTGTACATGATAAAAGTATGGCGTTAATATAACACTCAAGCTTATACAACGACGTGAGCACTTGAGTCCACGTCTGGACTAGCTGTAACACAAAGCCATCTCTCCAAACCACACAGACGTATCTTGTCAAGACGAAAGCTCTTTATTTTTTCAACCAAGCACACATTTAACATTTTGATAAGTGTTATTAAACATTATCTCATGTAAAATTTAAAACATCCTGGTGCATATTTTATACGCTGTCAATGCTGAAAGTTTTATGAATTAAAAACACATCCCATAAACTGATAGGACAAGTGATACACCATGAAAGTCTTCTAATCTTTGATACCATCATTGAGGGGATCACCGATAAGACAAACTCCCGAGGACGAGCACGTGCTGTTGAGTTCCTCCTACAAGGGACTCAAAAATATAATTTTAGGTAGGGAAAGATGGAGAAAAATATGGGAAAACATCGATGTTGCAAACAAATCCATGTACAAAAGTTGTCATGAAGTCGCTTTTTAAACATATTCAGATCCATTCTCATGGTTTTCCATAAGAATATCACATGTTCAGTTAATTGCACTTAGGTTAAAAAAAAAACATTGGAGAATTTGTATGATCTCTAAGGGTGCGTTTAAACTAAACGAACATAGATCCGAATCTAGAAACAGAGCTAACTTTCATTTATGATTGATATCGGAACCATGGAAATAATAACTCAAGAAAATATACTCTATTTTCCAACTCTGGCTCTATGTTTGTTGGGTTTAAATGTACCGTAAGCATTAAAAAACGAACACAATACGAAAATATTACAATCTAGATTTCCGGGCAGACGTTGTCCTGTATTCCTTACTACGAATATTGATTTCGAATTTGTAATTTATACAAAAATACGTTTAAAATATGTTTGAATGTTAAAAAATTATTTCTGAAATCTCGAAATAAAATCTATCAAAAATCTGCAAACCAATGTTTTGAAACTCAATGGTAGGTAAATAAAAATTGTGTTGTTATGGAAATTTTCACAGATGGTGTTGTTGTTAGGAAGTCCGGACCATACGTACTTTAATATTATATTGTATATTATTTGCTATCCATTTTTCGAACTTTTAATAATTAATATGTTATCCGGAGCGGAGAAGAATCCAATAAACCAAAAGTTTCATAAAAATCTGTTCAGCCAATCTCGAGTTATAAGTGTTCACTAACCCGACTTTAATTTATATTAGAGATAACCGATATCTGACTTATCCATATTCATTGTTAAAAAAAATCCCAAGCAAAGTTTTCATACATTATCTGCAGATTATTCGATTAGTGGACAACTCTCTTTCAATGGGAAACTTAGTTAAGATCGGTAAAAAAACAATATGAGAGAAGGCTGTGGTGAAACAAGCAACAAAGCGGAGAGTCGATAATAAACCGGAGAGAGCTACAAAAGGGTAGGTGATTAATTACAATTCAACAAGAACATAATATTGGGTGAGGAGATTTATATCAAGTGCCCAAGTTCGTCCAACTTCCAGTGAAGTAAGCCTTAGATTCTAGATTAATCACTATAGCCAATCAGTTCCCTTTCAATGAAAGTGTACCCGATCTGCGTTGCAACTAGGGCTGACATCTATCCCAATATATTATCAGGAACAAATTTTAACCCGTTTTGCAAAAATACTGAACAAGGTACAAAAATTGAAGTTCCTTATTTAATTTAGACAGCGAATACGAAATCAGAATTTTGACCATATTATTAAGTGTTTCTATATAGGCCCATATTTTTTTGTGATTTGCCCTATTTTATTATTCGTTTTTCTGAATGTGATGAAGATACGCTAGATTACGTGTTTTTTAAGATGTCCACTGAGGCACTCTTTTGATTTATAAGTATTGTCTTTTCGATAACATATTTTTTTCCTCTTTGTATAGTTTACTTGCTTTCTCTTATCCAGATGTTCTTAGAATCATGTTCGATTTCACAGAAAAAAACATTAAATCTTTATCTGCCGGTTCCATTTTAATTTCATTTCATTTGAATATGTCTGCATTATCCTTTTTTGGATGCCATACAATTGAAAAGAAGTAAGCTGCCTCTACGAAAATATGACCCACAATCTTTCCGCATATGGAACTCAGTTGAAAAAAGGCTAATTTGAAAAATTTTATACTTCCGCAAAATCAGTAAATAAGTGTCAAGATAGAAAAAATGTAAAAAAAATGTAATAAACTTCCACAAAATCAGTAAATAAGTGTCAAGATAGAAAGAATGTAAAAAAATGTAATCTTGTAGGTAGGTATTTATGGAAGCAAATAATAAAGTAAACCATTGTCAGATACAGTAATATAAGCACGGTCACAATACAAACCTAATTAATACAAAACCCTTTACAATATTCTCTTAATATCAATAATTAATTTAGCTTGTTTTAGTTTTAATGAAAGGTTGTTTTAAAACGTAAAAACATCACTGATAAAAATTAGTTGGAACAGAGTGGCGATTCTAGTAAACACCGTTCACTTTATACTAACGTAAATAATATTTGATATAAAATCTGAATTAAATATCGATAGAATCATCAAAGCGATTTAACTACACCACAGTATCAATAAATTGTTAATAGAAAAAATATTTCTCAAATTGCCCATAAAATATTTATCGGGTACTCGATGATCTTTTACGAAACGTATTTGTTTGGGAAATGGTTAGAGCTAATTTCACACTATTCTGGGAATTTATCTACACATTACATATTATTATTTCAAGACCAAATGGTTAAACAGGTCAAGTTCTGGTTCATTTAACGATTATTGATTGTGTTTTGGTTTTCAAGAAGTAAGGTGATGTTTGTATTGTTGTCTGAGAGAATAGATAGGTGTGTATGTTATTAAAGGGCTGTAGTTTTTCTATGCATTGTACGTAAATCTGCCGATGCTACTCCGACCCTTCCTTCATGTAAGAGTTAGTGTGACTTTGTTCATCAAATCAAAGTTGTGGGTATTTTACCATCTTTAAGGCACATCAAGAGGTCCCAACATTGGTGGCCAATTTCTCTGTATCTGCGCCTATATAAAAAAAATTGTCAGTTGGGAAATCTTTTCCTTCCTGACTTGAAATCTGACTTTATCCAGCCCTTCTTCGATGCTCGATTTAAATTTCAATGCTATAAAGATAGAAATAAGAGTAGAAGACGGTCGTAAGCCGGTAGTGGTTTGTTTCATTTAAAAATCGAACATCAGTAATGAATTGTTAGAGTCATTAGTTGTTACATATTGGCTAAGATTACACTTATTTCTCCGCAATCTTCAGAACATTCTTATTTACAAAACTATATAGTTATTTTTTTAATGCGGCAATCTTTCGGAAATAAAACTGTACGTCCCCGACTCCTACGGCCGAACGCGTTCACATCTGCTGTTTCATACTCCAAGCGGAAGGACAAATATTAAATCTTCAAATTTTTTGTCGCGAGCAACTTTGTAGAACATTTTAAAATAAACAAAAATAAATTAAAATCAACAAAAACTTTGTCAGTTCTACGTGAGTATATTTGGTTAAAACGTTTTCGGACAACCGTCCATCTTCAGTAACCTTAACAATACTAAACTATAAACTATAAGACAGGATAATATATGCATTTTGAAAGGACGGGTAGGGGGTGAAAATTAGGTGTTGTTTGGAATGGTAGAGGGTGTTATTATAGTAACAATTTCAGGAGAGGGGAGGTGACTGGAGGGATTTGGATATTTAGGAGATTATTTTTACAATTATTATTAATATGAATAGTTTCTAATATATCTAATTTGTATCCTTTATCATTTTTGTTCAGAACCTTAAAACTATCTAAACTAAATTTATGTCCAGTGTTTCTGCTGTGGTCCGCCATATCAGAATTAATCGAAAAGTTTTTTACTGCTTTAACATGTTCTTCTGCTCTTGTTTTTATTTTTCTCCCAGATTGTCCAATATATATAGCATCGCAGTCGTCACATTTAATTTTATATACACCACTATTATCTAATTTGTCTATCACTGATTTATTGTTAAAAATGAATTTTCTTATGTTATTGTTTGTATAATATGCAGGTTTAAACTGAATATTTTTGCACTTATTAATTAATGATGTGGATGATCTGTTTATGTATAATATTCTTCTCCATGACTTATCTTCTATTTCCTTTGGTTGTTTTTTAAAAAGGTACCTTTTTAAATAGAAGATAAGTCATGGAGAAGAATATTATACATAAACAGATCATCCACATCATTAATTAATAAGTGCAAAAATATTCAGTTTAAACCTGCATATTATACAAACAATAACATAAGAAAATTCATTTTTAACAATAAACCAGTGATAGACAAATTAGATAATAGTGGTGTATATAAAATTAAATGTGACGACTGCGATGCTATATATATTGGATAATCTGGGAGAAAAATAAAAACAAGAGCAGAAGAACATGTTAAAGCAGTAAAAAACTTTTCGATTAATTCTGATATGGCGGACCACAGCAGAAACACTGGACATAAATTTAGTTTAGATAGTTTTAAGGTTCTGAACAAAAATGATAAAGGATACAAATTAGATATATTAGAAACTATTCATATTAATAATAATTGTAAAAATAATCTCCTAAATATCCAAATCCCTCCAGTGACCTCCCCTCTCCTGAAATTGTTACTATAATAACACCCTCTACCATTCCAAACAACACCTAATTTTCACCCCCTACCCGTCCTTTCAAAATGCATATATTATCCTGTCTTATAGTTTATAGTTTAGTATTGTTAAGGTTACTGAAGATGGACGGTTGTCCGAAAACGTTTTAACCAAATATACTCACGTAGAACTGACAAAGTTTTTGTTGATTTTAATTTATTTTTGACAAATATTATTCGATATTCCCCGACCAGTAGGGTGGTCCGCTGTTTTAACGAAATGGCGCCTAATATTGACATGTTCAATGCCACATATTAGGAATTTGTTAAGTTTCTTGATGACAAACTTTGATATATTGTTCTTATTGTATCTTGTTTGTGCCATATTTGTGTTTTTGGTGCTGATTTCTATTGAAAATATAATGTCTCGTAAATATTTGTTAGTGGTATTAATTATCGCACTGCCCATCACTATCGGCGAATGACTGGTATGGGTATCATGATGGCCGACAATATTTTTGTCTATGACTCAATGTAATGTCAACACTTGAAAAGGCGTACTTGTCATGTATGCATTGTTTGTATTATTTTCAGTTGAACCTATTCTGTTTTGTAATGTTTCAGTTATGTGTTTGTCTTCTTAATGGTAAATTAATTTGTTGGATTTGTAATAGTATTTGAACACCATCAGCGCAAAGGCGAAAGCTGTCATGCTGATGGTGTTATATTGTAATTTTGTAAAATAAAATAAAATCTTAAAGCATGAAGGGAAAGACGGTTATGTAACCCTTTTCTTAAATAATATAATACCCAAGATGAAGCAAACTGATCCACCGTTACAGAATACGAAGAAGTAGATAAATGTTATGAAGATAATAATAATTGAAGGAGGAAATAAAATAAACATAAACGCCATCCGCACGTAGCGAATTCCGGGGAAATAAAAGCCTATGAAGAGGGTCGAATAGTGATAATAATTATTATACACATAATTATAACCTGAACCTTTTCACACCCTACTTCAGATGAAATGATTACTTAAGGGTGGAGAGAGAAACAAAGAATAACCTTTCCCGTAGCTGATTGGGATACCTACTATCGAAGATCACTTACAATAAAATTCAATTAATATTAACCCATTCAACAGCTGCCTTAAATACATATTATTGCTATTATGATCACTCACAAGTTTCTTTTATCGGAAATTGAGCAATCAGTTTCAGGCGTAAAAATATAAACTTTCAATTCTGAAAATAGTGATTCTGCATTAAAAATGTAGGTATACAAAAACAGGACATTTTATCAAATGATCTATTATCAGATTTTTTTTTATTTATTTATTTATTCCAACAATATGTAGACTTCAATTACAAAACAACATTACACATAATGGAATTTATTGCCTCACTAGACGCAGGTCTGTTCTGAGGCAATACTATAAATCAATTTTATTCTGTTTCATGCGCTTCGCGGAGTATAATAATAATATGTTAAATAGGACACGACATTATTATTATTATCATTGTATGGCATCGAAAATCAGCTGACATAGGGTATTGGTTAAATAGGTGGATGCAGGCTGTGGAGTGAGGTAGACGATGAATAAATGGTTTTGCGCGAACATTAGTTCGTTCTCTGGCTCCTCTCTGCCCTTTTGTAGGAGCCATCTAGTAACAAGACGTCCAATATACTTTGGGATAGGTTTTTGTTCATTGGAACTTGGAATAATATCCGGAATTATCCTTTATAGATTCGAGGAGCCAGGAACATATGTATATTGTATCTGTGCAAATGTGGTTCTTAATTTTGGTGATTGGAGTATATGTCTACTTCGTGTGTCTACTTTGAGTATGTACTGTGGAATGTATGGCGCAGGATTTTTGTGTTAAGTGTTGAGCAATAATTGGTCTGATATACAGTTGCCTGACATCAAGAACTTCGAACTCTTTTAAAAGTTACTCAGATGAATATCTATATGGCTTTCTTATAGATTTGCTACCAAATAAAAAAGTATCGTGCCATGTTTGGTTTTAATGGATTTATTTCATCCAAATCATTTAACATATTGACAAATAATATTATTGATTATTTGGTTACAGAACGTTCACAACAATATGTTCATTTATTATTGTCATGGGTAATGAATAAATGAAAACAGGTTTTGGTTTCCAGCGCGGTCAACCTGATACGAAAGGGATAGTTACTGACGCAATTCGAATTTGTAACTGCCAGTTCTAATTTGCCATTTGCAATATAAAAAAAAATGAAATAGTTACATAGATGAAAATTTCGATAAAGGGAAGGTTCCTCAATGAACAAGACCTAAAAAACGGAAATTTTAGAAAGAAAAGGAATTCATTGTTTTTGATGGCTTATTAAATCTTGATATTATGTTAATCAAAGTACTTCTTAGAGTTTGAAATGAATTTCCATAATGTTAATACTCATTCAAACAAAACAAATAAACCTTAATTCCGATAACATTCAACCCTCTTCGAAACAACTTGCGAGAAAATTATTTTCCCGAAATCCGTTCAAAACTCGACAGGGCAGAGGTCTAATCTATCGAGAGCAGCAGCGACAGGGGGCCAACCAAAGAGCGGCCCCATATAATCTCCACTTCCCATCGGATTTGAAAGCTCTCATTGTTTATTTGCTAACGGATCACCTAATACTATCTGAAAACAAAGGAAATCGCTCCGTCCGGTCATCTCTTCCTTCCAAATAACTTCATCAAGTACGGCCTCAACCCATAAATCCTATCTATTATTCAAACTCTTAAATGTTAAATGTTTTGTTCGCCTCCATGGAAACAACATCCCATTCAATTGCTCAACTTTAAGATTAAAAACTACGGCTTTCATTTTAATAGAAAAAAACACTAAACGACAATAATTAATGGGTAAATAATCTTATTCTATCTTGTTTCTCCTCTTATAGGAGTCCCGTAGACTAGGAAGACCCACTCATACCGTGTTCTGCTCTTTCTTGCAGAGCTGAGAGATTTAGACATGGTTTGGGAGGTCATAAACATCGCGCAATGTAGAGCTATTATTGCCTCCCTATACCCCTAAGCGATCCGCAAAGGGAGTTTAGATTAGATTAGGTGTATAAAAATCCTTTAAAACATAATATTCTTATAGACATATTTTAATTGACAATGAAAAAATGACAAAACCTTTGTATGGAACACATACTTACAGAACAGATCATATAACGACACGAAAACCAAATCATGATACTAATATATCTTTCACATTCGCCATAGCGTAGAGGTAGCTCCATACATTTTTTTATGAAAGACCGAAGTTCGTTCGAAGAAGAAGTAATTTTGTACTATCACAGATAATCAATCATAATAGAGAGAGACGATTATCGCTATGAAAGCACGGAGAGCAGTGTAGTGAGTATTGTATGTAGTCAATACATTATGTAGTGTAGAGTGTTGTAAAGAGTGCAAGTAACATATGGAACAGTTATAATAATTCTCCCATATTCAGCACTTACATTTCTCCACTTGAGTTAACTCTGATTGTCCCATGCACATAAAAATGACCCACTTTATCCTGACTTTAAAGAATGAAATTGAATCATCCGGAAGAGAGAGAGAAGCACTTGTTGAGAGTTTCAAAAAGGGGAACCACGATTTGCTTGAAAAATTAAGAGAGGCTGAAAATAGTAATATGATTCTGAGGAGGAATTACGACGATTTGTTTGAAAGATTGGAGGGGCAAAAGGACGGTGGGACAGGAAGACATGCTGGACCTAAAATGGTAACACACAGATCTGAGCCCCGAAAACAGACAAGCGATAAAAATCACATAGACGAAATACCTGTGGTGGCGGATGAACACATGAGGAGGCGGGAGAGGACTGGAAACAAGCAGCAAACTAGATATAATGTCCACATCGTGGGTGATCAATTGTGCAAGGGAGTTGGAGTTAGGTTGAAGGAAAGAATAGGAAATAGAAGAATACTATGTACGGTGAAACCAGGAGCAAAAATCACCCATTTTTTAACTGACATAGATAAGACGTTGGATGGGGCCAAAGATGATGATACCATTCTGATTGTTACGGGAAACAACGAAAGTGGGAAAGACCTAAGCAAGTATAACTATCATATAAAAAATATTATTAGAAAGGCATCCACAAGCAAACCCACAGTGTACATCACGACTATAAAATACAGTTGTGTGGAAGCAGCCCATCTAAATGAGTGCATCTATAAAGCGAACATTGAATTATACAAATTAGCTCAGGAAACCCGGAATGTGCATGTAATAGATGTTAATAATCACCATAGAAGGAGTGAACTCCTAGAACAGTTCATCTTTAGTATAAATTTTAAACATCAAAGATTCCAAAACAATATTGACGTCCTGGAGAGACAATCAAGGCATAAGATAACCACAACATTGCATGGCGAGGGGACGGGCACTGACACTGGGAGCAACTTGAGTTTTTTATGCGGAGGATCTCGAATACAGAAACCACTACCTCGACAAACACAAAAAAAGCAAGAATGAATATCGCTCATCAAAACATCCAAGGTATAAGGGGAAAGGACCATGAAATATATTTGTCTAGCTTGAGTGAAAATATTGATTTGCTGTGCTTGTGTGAGGTCTGGTTGAATGAAGGTGAGCTCGCTTGTCTCAATATTCCTACCTACAAAGTAGCGAGTTACTTTTGCAGGAAATCTAGAATGAGAGGTGGTTGTATGATTCTTGTGAAAGAGAGTTACCCATCAAGAAATAGAGATGACATCGTGATCTTATCCAAGGAGGGCCATTGTGAAATATCATGTGTAGAGTTGTATAATATTATCATAATATGTATATATAGGCCACCGTCTGGTAGTTTTTTATCCTTTATTCAAATAACAGAAAGTGTCTTAAATAAAATAACAAACAAAAATAATAAAAAGATTGTCTTATGTGGAGACTTTAATATTAACTTAAATGTTGAGTCAGCTATGAAGAATGGCCTGATGGACCTAATGAATAGTTACTCACTGACACGTTGCTTTTATACTGCAACAAGAGTTACAAACACAACAACTTCTTGCATAGATAATGTATTCACGGATCTGGTCTTAGAGGACTCTTGCTCTGTAAGCCTCTCAAGATCAGATCATGTTGGTCAGTTGATTAGAGTTTACACTGAAATTATTTCCAATCGTAATATTAAGCATCATTCTGTAAAAAAGAGAATAGTAGATAAAAACATAAAAATAAATTTGTTTAATCAACTGAAAGAAGATATGATATCTGTTAGGGATCAATTTAATGATGGAAATGCTAATGAAACATTTAGTAAGTTCTTCAATAGTATACTGCTATGTCTTGATAATTTTATGCCTGTCAAAAATATAAAAAGTAAACGTAGAGAATCTTTTGGTGATTGGGCGACAGTCGGTATAAGGAAATCTAGAGAAAGACTATTTTATCTTTACAGTGTACGTAATACAAACGATAAAAATTTTCAAAAATATATTAGTTTGTATAGTAATGTTTTTAAAAGGGTATGCACTCAAGCTAAAAGATTGTATTTTGAAGGAAAGATTTTAAAATCTAGAAATAATATTAAAACTTCTTGGGATATAATAAAAAATCAGACTGGACGATCATCTGATGACTCTGGTCAGAACTCACTCTCGCATCATAGCTATGAGAAAAATTTAGAAATATCAAATAAATTCAACTCATACTTTACAAACATCGCAGAATCGCTTACAAAGAATTTGACTTGTAGCACTGAAGCAGCTATGCAGCACTTGAGAACCTCGGTGGGTTTTGATAGTGTATTTACATTTAAAAGAGTCACCAGATGTGATATTTTAAACATAGTTAAAATGATAAAAAATAAAACATCGCAAGATTTGTGGTTCATGTCTCCACAGTTATTGAAATTGATGATTTATGAAATTGTTGACAACTTAACTATAATATTCAATTTATGTCTTGACAACGGCACCTTTCCAGACCTTCTTAAATTTGCGAAAGTTATTCCCATATTTAAAAAGGGTGATCCTAACGACTGTAATAATTTTAGACCAATATCTATTCTTCCTGTAATAAGTAAAATATTGGAGAAAATTGTCACTAAACAACTCACCGATTATCTTGTTTCTCATAATATATTACATATGCAACAGTTTGGATTTCAAAAAAACAAGGGCACGAAGGATGGTATAACATCTTTAGTAGAATCAGTATTGCTGTCATTTGAAGAGGGCAGAGATACTTATGGTGTTTTCTGCGATCTAACTAAAGCTTTCGATTGTGTTAGTCATGATGTACTTATACAAAAACTCCATCACTATGGTGTGAGAAATGTGGAAAAAAATTTTTTCACATCATACCTCACCAGTCGAAGGCAAACAACAGTGATTGGTGATGTTAGATCATCAATGAGCAATATTAAATATGGTGTTCCACAGGGCTCTATACTGGGCCCTCTGCTATTCTTGATCTATATAAATGATCTACCAAGTGCAGTGAACCCAGATGATAGAATAGTCATGTTTGCTGACGATACGTCTCTTCTAATTTCTGACACAGTCGAGGCGAAACAAACATCCAAAAATATTGAAATTACCCTTGATTGTGTTGAGAAGTGGTTTAGTGACAATAATTTAATATTAAATGTGACGAAAACAAATGCTCTTCACTTTTCTCTAAAACAGGGCAGTAAAGCCCAAAACTGTCCAGTGACGGATATCCTAACAGAAAAATCCGTTGCTCTAACTGAAAACTGCAAGTTCTTGGGTATCATAATTGATGAAAAACTACAATGGTCCCCTCATATAGAAAAATTGTGCAAAAAGCTCAGTGCAGCTGTTTATGCCATAAGAAAGGTCAAAGACATATGCGGACAACGGGCAGCGAGAAGTGTGTATTTTGCATACTTCCACAGCTTAATGGTGTATGGTCTTATGTTTTGGGGAAAAGCTGCTGACTCAAACAGGGTTTTTATTCTGCAAAAGAGAGCATTGAGAGCGGTCATGGGTATGAAACCCCGGGATACCTGCCGCGGCGTATTCAAAGCTCAGGGTATACTAACAATGCCAAGTGCTTTTATCTGGGAGTGTCTACTCTTTGCCAGGAAGAATGTACCCAATACCCCAATAAATGCCGAGTTTCACAATTACGAGACCCGTCATAACTCCGACATAAGACCTATAAAGCACAGACTTGCAAAGATGTCGAAAAGCTTTATTTGTATAAGCATTAGATTATTTAATAAATTACCTCTCGAAGTAAGAAACGAAAGTGAGGACAAGTTTTGTAGAAGAGTGAGGATGTATCTTGTTGATAATGAATTTTACTCTGTTGACGACATGTTAAATGAAGCTATATGCAACATTTAACATTGATATCTAATATATTTTTATTTTGGCAGCACATTGTATGTAGGTAAATGGCTTATTGTAAATTATTTTGTGATCCCTTTCTATATACTTGACGAAATGCCATTCTGGACCCTTTACATCTAGAATGGCATTGAATATTAAATTATCATTATTTTATAATTGTCAATTCATCATTGTATTGTTATTTTGTCATTGTATTGTACCTACCATAACGAATCCAAGTGCCCCAGACGGGGCCTATGGAAAATATGAGAAATAAATAAATAAAAAAATGGGTAACAGCTCTCTATAAACCTTCTTGAACACACAATATTATATTATGTAAGTACAACGTCATAATGTCTGTTGCGTCAAACAATATCGCGTCCTAGACAATATGCATATAAATAAAAATCTAAGTAGATACGTAGGTGTGTCCCTGGAAATCTTGAAATGTTGAATCATCACGGCATTGTTAAAATGCGTTAAAATTATGAATAAAGTAGTTTAAAACTATTTCTCTGTTTTTGTGGAATTCAAGTAAAAAAGCAGGAATCATATTGGGGAGAAAAAACCCTTGAGAATGAGGATGTACAACCGTATATCATTAAGGGATAGAACTGAATTTTGTAAGAAAATGACATCCTATTTTCTTCTCTTGCTCACACGAAGAGTTTGTATAAAATATTCATAGTTATTAAGTATGATTATCCTTCATTTTACGTTTGATCTTGTCACAAAACCTCGCAGATGAAAAGTACTCGCTTTTTCGGGAACGCTTCTTCTACAAACAGCAGTCAGTTTGTCAAGGATGCTCCGATATAAAAATACAGTAGAAGTTTTACATCTTTTGTGATGTATTCTTTACCCTGACTGTTCCAAATCTCGGATTAACCAAAATTTGTTCAACATTCACAGACAGGTAAGCTTGTTCTATTGTGATAGACGTAGCTGTCATTTTATGTTCATGGAACGCTGGTACATCTGAAATACAGCATAGATATTTTTACGGGTAAAAGCTAGTTTGGCATACGAGTAAAACAAAACAAAATAAAAACAATACGAGGCACAGGATAAAACTGACACTTGTGTTACTAATAAATACAGCAGAGCATACAAGCTCTTCACTTGAATCTCTCCAACTAGACAAAGAAGACCGTCTTTGCTAAAGAAATATTCTTATTTTTATGTCGAGCCAAAGCTGAAGTGAACTGTGTTGTCAAAACAAAGCTCGTTTGGACGTACCTACGTATTGTAAGATACGAAAATGTCAAAACGTAATTTCATGTCAGTGCAATAGATTTTGAAAAATGTTAACCCACTAATGGAATTCAAAAGGATTGCTTTCAATAGGGAGATTTATAGGGAAAATTTGCTCCAAACCATTCCTAGAGTTGAGACCATAGTGATACCTACTTAGGAGTTGTTATTTTGTTCAATGAACCAACTGGTATAGGTTGTCAAATGTTGTCAAAAAGTGAGTAGGACGAGATATAGCCTTGCAAATTTACATTAAAAAAAATCTGAAATGTATCACTTAATCCAATTATCGAACAGAATGAATGTGATTTCAAACTAATATTTCATGAATGGTAAAAAATAGAATGGAAGAATAAGATAAGATCCAAATAGGACTATTACCACTGGTTCAACTCTGAAAAGCTATAAACAAATAAAGTTGATAAACGGAAAACGAAAATACTGCCTCATTATTTTACTTGTGGCGATTATTCAAGATGTTTGTGCATAGACCAAGACGATTTGCTACGTGTATAAAGGAAACGAGATGTCAGCAACCAGAGTATTTGGAGGGCCTAGTACTGAACCTATACAACGCAGTTCCAAAAAAGTGTTAGTTTTTAGTATTCTTTATCCCAGTTCGTTTCCAATTTAGAGCATATAGGCTTCATGCGTCCTTGCACGGATTTTCGCGTGTTCTGTTACCTTCTGGGTGACATTTGAGGCTTCGAAAGGGAGGATATTATTTTCTTTGTGAGCTTCTTCAAAATGTTGCTTAGCCACCTGGCTGTGTGACAGTGGGCAACAATGCAATTAGCAACAGTCTCGATAAACTTGTAACACGGATATCATTATCAGGAGAAGATTAAGAATTTAAGAGAGACAGTAAAGATAAACTTGAACAAAATAAAATTGTCGGAACATAAACAGTGCTGTGTCTAAAACACACAGTGTAGCAGGACGTAGAATGGAAGACTAAAATAATTCACGTAAACTGTAGTGAATAATATTCCACAATGAAGATTAAGAGTGAGGAGTGTTCGGAGGAAGAATGTCTGTAAGAAATGTGCGCCTTAATCCGCCTGGAATAACGCTTCTATTCTCCCACTATTTACCTTCTTATTAGATTAGAATAACTATAAAATACAACACAGAACTTTCGTTATATGTACGTTTGATAGGTTTTTTATTGTTCTTCGTTATATCCTGAAGCATTCTATTGTGTTATTCTTAGAGTTTATGGTTTTTCTTTGGCCCATAGTAAGTATTTAAGGGGATAATCTTACTTAGCATAGAATATTTTAAGTCAATTTTATAAAATCTACAAATTTGTAGAAAGGCATATTCTAATGGACAAAGTTTTGAAAATAATAACAACACCTCACTTCAAAATACCGATTTCTATAGTTCCTGATCCACCATCAATTTCTGGATGGCCTGCGTTCGTAATGCGGCGATCCCACTTTAAGCCCAGTATTCTTCTTTGACATTTTCATCCCTTAGTAGTTTAATTTAAAAAAAGGGAGTCTCCGAATTCCCTTAAAATTAACATACTGAAATAGTCTCCAAGTAACTACCTTCAACAACATCCGTTTTATAAATTTTCTAGCTGCTTGACAATGAGTTTAGTATATATTGAGAATACCTACAAAGAAAGAGAGGAAGTCTTGTAAACATATTAAAAAAACCTACTTCCATGCATTGATGAAAGTAGGTGCTTTGAAAGTGTGTATGTATTAGCGAAGAGAAAACCTCAAGGCGATTCCATCGAACAACGAAACAGTTCCACGTCGAAGAGACAGACAAACCCTTGTTCAAATAGAGCAAGTAATAAAATAACATTTCGCTGTTGACTTTTACGTCGTGTTCCTAAAATAATTCAAAGGTCACACGGCAGACAGAACACACTCGCTTTAATAATGAGCAAGGCTCATCCGTCACATTGTGATGGTTAAAATTAACCATTTTCAGAGTAGAAAATTTCTTACCACTTTTTCTAAGAATATTTTTTTTTTATGAATATGAATCTAGACTCACTTTGAGCGAATACAAATACACTTTTGGAATAATTACACAGAAATCAAAGATTGTGTTGTGAAAATTGAAGATGGTCAGCACCTGGGATCAAACCCATCGGCAACTGCACCGCAAGGCTAACAACTACTTACCTTTTGATATGTTGATTTGAATTACTTTATAAGTGAATGTAAAGCAATGTCAAACGAGTTTATGAAACAGTTAAAACTATGTACACTATTTCAACTCATATTCTCACTAGGTACTCTGTACACAGGTTCATTTAAACTATACCCATTACTGTCAGTACTGTCAAAGCTACAGCCATATCCAAGCAACAAATTTATTACAAAAAAAATGAATGACCAGCAACGTCACACAAACAAGTAAAATTTTAAAAAGTATACATCTACATAATATTTTAGTCCGTTTATTTATTTATTTATTTATATTTTTGAAACAGCATCAATCATAGAAAACAAACGTAAAGGTCAGATATTTTTATGCGAAAAGCCGTGCAAAATTCCAGAGAGTGTTCTTAAATACTCTTTGATAAATTAACTTTAATATATTTAGAGCTATTTAAAAAACTTTATTTTTTTAAGATCTTCATACAAATTTTTCACAAAAGACAGTAAGCCATCTTTTGGAAACAAAATTACTCATGTAAACGTACAATGGAATCTTGGTATTACTGTATGAAAATGTAATAAAATAATTGGAGATTGATTTGTTATACATATAAATGTTATTCAAATCTTATTATTCTCAATAAATAAAGATTTAAAGAAAGATTTTGGAAAAATATTTCCTCCATTTTGTTATTTGACACATTTTAAAAAATTTATGGCCACATTTTGTGTCAAACTGTCGTAGCCAGATAGATGAGTAATTATGTAGCTACCAGACCTGATAAAAATTTTAAAATATTTTACTCCATAGAAGTACTTAAAAACATTGCAACAAAGTAAAACAATTATTATTTAGCTTATTTTACTTATGAAATGTCAGTTTATCCCTCCATATTGTTTTACATAGTGTCATTACACATTCTCATATTATTTTTTCATAGACAATAAAATTAATATTTTTTAATGAACAAAATTTTAATTAGTCGCTGCCATCTATCGAATATGCTTTGAAGTGTTTTAGTGTAAAAGCTTCAATCAAATATCAATAGGTGACATAATGACATTATATTCATATCATTTGATACACATAATATAGGTATGTTATTAACATGACATATTTTAATTTTTAATTTGCTTTTGTTGATAATAGTTGACATCTCTATTATATTACTGCATGCTCCATTATTTCTGATTCTTTTTTAATCATTTTTAAGATTGACATTCTTATTTTTATTTTATATAATTTTTGTTCTGTCTTGCCAAATTGATATTTATTCTATATTTAAGTATGTTGTAAATCTCATAGGTTGTGAAAAAATATTATGATTGTTATTTTGTTTATATATAAATTTTTTGCCATTAACTTAATAAAGAAATATATAAAAATAAATTTGGGTTAGTATCTCGAGAAATTGGGTTAGAAAAAAAAACACAGAATAATTCTGACCCGACCGGGAATCGAACCTGGGACCTCTTGATCTGAAGTCGGCGCCTTTGCCACTAGGCTACCGAGGTCGGTAAGATAATATGTCTATATTATATTGGTTGTGCACAATGTTAACCTCTAATTGTTGCGTTTTTTGTAGTATATAAGCTTACGTATTTTTTTCTCATGCAATATTGTAAGCTTCATGTTTTTTTTCATATACTTTGAAGGAACCGTAATATCAAAATAATTAACTGTAGCAAAATTGAAAAAAAATATATGATGGTCATTTTTTTCTTTTCTCAATGCATTTCGTTTGTTGAGTGATGTAGTAAGCAAGTAATCAATCACTATTAAATTCCATGAAACATTTTTGTTCTTATTTACTTATGTCCATTCATTTTGCTTCAGATTTCAGACCTTATATTTTTGATAATGTCAGTGATGGCCATTTATGTCAACAAAAGTTAATATTATATTTTTGATAATGTCAGTGATGGCCATTTATGTCAACAAAAGTTAATATTATTTATTAATAATTCTCTGGCGGGACGAAGTTCGACGGGTCAGCTAGTAAATAATAATATAAATAAACTATTTACGAATCTTAAAACACCACGATATTACATAAAAATCAATCCAGCCGCTTAGGAGGAGTTCAGTCACTTCATACACACGGACAGAAGGAATTTATATATAAAGATAGTTGAACTGAGATTGGTATATTGAAAAAAAAAACAAAATAGGCGAGTATAAATGTTTAAATTCAAATTAAATGTCCATTTTAAATCTATCAATCGACATTATTGTGGGAGGCCTTCAATATCAGCCCAGGGAGTTATTACCCCCATTTGTCTTATAGGTTTGGTTCGGTAATAATACCCTGGAACAGAAGGTCATATAAACACACGTTATGTTAATGTCACTGTCTTACGCTCACTTTTACGATGAAACACGGCTGCGATCCCGTAGCAGTCCAACATAACCACAAAAAATTCGAAAACAATTACGAAAAAAAATCTTAGCATCAATCAAATCACTATGGCGAAAAGAGTCTTCAGGACAATTTATAAGGTCAAAGAACATAAGAATCAACGTAGAATGTTGTATGACTCACAATCTTTCTTGGTGCAAGTAATATCACTTCTTGGAGTTCAGCACTGGTTCTCCAAGCGCTTGACTGCTTCTATAAGCGTCGCAGTTACAGAGGATGTCAATATTACAGATGTTTCTGAGTAAAATTTACAACCTGGGGTGTCTGAAAGCCCAGTTTTGAGCACACGCTAAAATCCTTGATAATATACTAAACATTATTCTTTTTTTTTGTAACGATTATTTTGATAGTGTTGACAAAAAATTTAACCTAAAATATCTGAAACAATTCATATAATTAAATCTTACTTCTTGGTAATTTTCTCTTTATAAAAAAATATCTTTCGTGTCGCGAGACTTAAATAGCGAGAAAACAAAGTCTCTTACCCAAAAAAAACAAAGTTTTTTCCTCTTGCTATAAGCCATGGCCTTTTTTTTTAACGGTTACTCCAGCGTTTCGGTGGTTTGCCTCTGGGTTTTTGACCCTCGGGGATCTCGAGAGACGATTTTGGGGACTCCCTCATCTCCCATTCTCTCGACAAGACCTTTCCAAAATCGCCTACGCTCTCTACCCCATCTGACAATGTCGTTGACGTTATAGGTACATTTGGGCTGCGGAGGTTTCTGAAGTATTCTATAGAGGCGCTATACATATTTCTATACATTTTACTTCACGCCAGCGTAAATGTCACGGAAACTTAAATATGCAGAGATACTGTTTTCGATGGCATATGTCGTAATAGGCCTTGCACTGGTTTTATACATATACCGTGGTTTTGCTCTTGGTCTACATAATATTATGTTAGTTATTCCAAACAGTTTCCGTTAGACAAAATTATGATGTTAAAGCTGCTTTATCGGTTTGTGTCATAATCTCAAAATATTGATATTAATTGAAAATATTTATGTACCTACCTAAAATCACTAAAAAATCACTAATTTTGAAAAACAAAAATCTCAAAAGGCTTTTCCTTTAATAAGAAACTAATGCCTTAGGGGTCGTAGAGACATTTTGTAGCGAGATATTATTAATTAGTTTCTCAATCAGTTTCAGTGAGAAGTTGAAAGACACAATTAGTATTGTTTTGTTAAAAGAAATCTATCACGAGGCAATATTATTATCTGTAGAGCGACAACAAAAGCTCGTTTGATTCCAGCGAAACAATAGACAGCATCAGGCGAATAACTAACTGAATAACAATCTAATGAGTTTTATTATTTGTTTGCGCTCTTAGAATATAAAGAGATATTTTAATTGGAAACATGCTAATGGGGTTGGATTTTACCATCAAACCGTATCTACATTACTTAATATGGAGTACAACTTCTATACAGGATTTAGCTTTCCCGACAGACGTAGGACGTAGTCCTGTCTTTTGCTTTGAATATTGAAGTCAAATTTGTAAAATGATAAATTAGTAACCAATTTAACAAAAATAAATCCGAACGATGCATCTGTTTTATTAAGCCGTATATTTTCCAACCGCTTTCTGCAAATTGCACAAACTATCGAACAACTGACAGTTTTTTTTCTTTAATTGGATACAGGCAGTTTTTTTTTTAATTTACAAAATTCAATAATAATTTATCATTTACATTTTTATATCGCCATTTATGTGCATCCCAGTCCTTCACTTTAATTTACACTAGTAATATGGATATCATTGATGCATTGTGAGATATGGTCGTGCGAGTTGTGGCGGGGTGTGGTGAGTGTGAGAGATTTTATTTTAAAGTAAATAATCAAAAAATATAGCCATGAAGAGTACCTATATAGATTATTTGTACATATTTGGTGGTGTTTGACGTGCAGTATATGTGTAAATGTGAAATAATCAAACAATCAAATTAATTTTGTATATTGTAATAATTATTATGTAAAGAACCTATTGACAAGGCTTGTAAAAGCCTTAACAGGACCTGTATTGTTTTTTTTTATTATTTTAATGAATAAAGAGTATTAAAAAAATAGTATTACGCAGTCTTGTATTACACTGATGTATAATTTTTTATCAAATAAATGGGGAAGGAAGGGTGGGGAATGAAGAAGGGCTAGGAGATTATTTTGTAATCTATGTCTGTAAGGGTTCGTCAGTCAGTTTGACCTAAGAGGTCCAGTGTCGGATAGTCTGTACTAAACAGTCTGCCTCGTCCGTAGGTCAGCGAATAGGTCGATAACACGCCGGTACACCATGCCAAGCGATCATCTCTCACGAGGTCCACTTTGGGATGTTCCCTGAATGGACCTTACCACCAACCTTTTCCTGAACTTCTTAAGAGAACTACAAAAATGATCTAATTCTGGAACATCCATACAGTTTCTATTGAAACTGTTGCACGCTCTTTTAAAGCCACGACTAGACTATGGGCCATGCTGGCCAAATAGAGGCTCTGGCCCATCATGGGCAAATAGTGTGGCCGCTCCACCAATGACCAATATCGCCAAATATTTGACATTGGCCGTTACTTGTTTACTTGTCGATCGAGTTCTCAAGTATTCACCAATATTGGAACAATGTGACAGCTGTCATGTCTTCCATGTTGTTATTTTCATAGTGTTTTGTACATTTTTTTATAATCCTGATAAAATAATGGAAGTTAACAATGATAATATCATATTATGCCATTAATTGCAGCATCCTATACAGTGATACATGCGGCATCTGCTTTTCTGATATTAAAAATAATGAAAAACGCAAACGGCAAAGACGGTGGTTGATGCTTTGTTTAAACCACTCGAGTATGTATGTAATGTAACCATGATTCTTGTTTTTTTTTTATCAATATCTTTTATTTTCATTTATGTTATAGTCCAAATCAACCTGTAAGAGCTAGGTAAATATATACCTATTGCAAAACAATAAACAACAATAAAAAGTGAAGGTTAGGTTTAATAAAATTATGAAAGTTTTGATTGTGTATATTTGTGAATTGGAAATTATATTAAAATATTCCTTTTTGCCCAGGGAGATAAACTCTCTTGAAATTCCCCACTCAGATAGGAGTATACAGTGAATAATTGGAGATTAGAATGTAAAATGATGAATAAAAGCAAGAATTAATCAATAAATCAGTGATAGAAACATTGTGTAGGTAGCAGTCTAGCCTCGTGCCAGCTGTCAGAGTTGGGCCAATAGTGTAGCCAAGTGTACAAGTATATTTGCCAAAAGTTGCTACTTGCCAATGCTTGGCCAGAGCCACTATTTGGCCATCCTGGACCAGCATGAGCCATAGTGTAGACGTAGCTTTATGAATGTGTTCTGGTGGTTATTTGTTCTGGAAGGCTCCACATAAAAGAGAGCAGGGAGAGCAGTTTCTGTCAAACACCAATTTAATTTAAAGATTATAAGGGCCGGTATTTCGAATGAGCATTAAACAGACTAATAGTAAATGGACATATAACTTTAAAGGATCCACTAACTCAAAACGGGTCTTTCATGAGAAATTTAATGGAACATTGGTTAATTGACAATTATCTTGTTTTTCTTTTGCTACTGGCAATATTGAACTTGTTGCTATCTTCACTCTATACATGTGTGAGAGCGAGACGCGCGGTAAACACCATTCGTTAGAAAGAGATGACAGACAAGGTCTTATGTGTTTGTTTTACTGCAACTGTCAAGTCAAGTTTTATTTTATTTCTGTTACTAGCTGATACCCGTCTTGCTTTACGTTGTTGATTTGGCTAGTCAGACTTGAGCCGTAGGTTATTGAACAGGTTTTGTATGCAGCTTTCCCCTTCTCAGGACCAGTAGGCCTAGACAAAATGCATTTGGCAATAGACTACAAACTACTTCGACAATGTAGAGTAGGAAGAAAATTAACTGTCCACTTTTTATATTTTATATTATAAGGATCATTGTTTGGTTTGAATAAATGTTTATATGTTCCAGTGGACAGTTAATTTTTTCGCACTATACATTAGCGATATCTTTGTTTGTAGTCGAACGCCAATTTGAATTTGTCTACGGCGGCATTTCACGCTAAGATTTAGAATGTGTACCCAGCTAATGTTTCAAAAAAGGAAAAAATAAGAGTCACTGCTAAATATGCGAAAAGTTTGAAAAACTAATGTCACTTTCAATATTTAAGTATAAAAAAAATAGAAGATGAGGAAAAATTAATACTCACTGTTGAATACGCGAAAAAATTAAAAGAAGAATGTAGTTATACATAGGTACCTACCTACCTAGTATTATATAATACGTGCAGTTGTTCCTAATGAAAACCTGTTTGTAGATATAGGTACCTACCTACCTAGTATTATATTATGTATAGTTAGTTTGACCTACTTATGACTGTAGTGATACATTTAATGAGGTACCTTAGGAGAGAGAGGGTGCAAGCGAACACTGCTTTACCGGCTTTAGTCATCTGTCATGGCGTACATATTTTATAAGAAGTTTCGGTGAAAATCTTTATAAAATAAGAATTAAAAGACTTCTACTTATATTTTTTGTATTTCAAATCAAACTTCGATTGATTTTGTACATTTTCATACCGTAATGCTACAGTTCTACACAAAATTTAGACGTATAATTTTACTTTTAAAACATGACTTTCTCATTTTTGTATGAAGATTTTAAATTTTTAGAAATTTGTAAATAATTTAAAATATATTTAATGAAATGTAAATATTTGTATCTCAGATTACCACAATTGTATTTGCGAAAAACTGCGAAGAAAAATATTCAACGCAGAACCTACGGTTTTAGCGTGATGCTCTTACATACAGTTGGAGTGAAACAAATAAATAAATAAATAAATAAATAAATAAATAAATAAATATACATACATTACTGAATTATTATGTAGATTTAAATATTTTTAAAAGGGAACCCAAACAAATATATAAAATAATTCATATATATTATTTTCTGTATTAAAAATAAGTATTTCGAGATTATTCCCATTGGTTTATAATAATATTATGTACTACGTGCGTCATCTTGTGA
Source organism: Mystacides longicornis (assembly GCA_963576905.1). NCBI lineage: Eukaryota > Metazoa > Arthropoda > Insecta > Trichoptera > Leptoceridae > Mystacides > Mystacides longicornis. The sequence goes on from OY756438.1 coordinate 14,965,498, forward strand.
TTTTGACATTTCACTTAGCATTACTAAAAAAGTGAGATATTTTTTATAAAATAGACGATATTTTAGTACCGCATAGTTCCTATTTTGATGCTTTATAAAAAGCATTGTAATCCGATTTATAAATTGGTCGAAAAAAATGGGCTCTCTCATAATAAGAATCATCAACAATTTCGAAAATCGGTATGAAAACAGACAAAATTGGCAACCATTTTGACAGATCTAAATTGTCCATTAGTGTGCTATTGGCTGTTGGAGCAGCCCACTAAATTTAATCTTTCATTAAGGTGTTTAATGCCCCAATCGCCGCTATTTGACAGTTGAAAGATCCGTTTTTTTCTCTAATGGGACATTAGTGAGTTAATCCTCCATTAAAACTTATTTGACTGTATAATGCTTGTTCAAAAGATCCACCCTAATTAAATTATAATGCAAAAATCACTAATAAGACTTCTCAATCACTAATACTTTAAGTTTACTTAAAATTTCAAGGGTTCTGCACAATAAGATATTATACTGGAGATGCAATTCCATACAATTTTTAGTTTGAAAGTAGCATCACGAGTAAATTTGAAGTTGAACTTAAATAAAAATATGCAATCAAGCATTACTGACGAATATTTTTGTCTTTGTCACACATAATACGCCAAACGGCTAAGTGCTGTCACCTTCTACCGGTACACATTAATAGAAATTTCTTTTTGTGCGTGAGATTTGAATGTATTTGTCAGAATTGTCTAAGAACCTTTTGAAAAAGATCTCTCGTCTTTATTAATGCGAGGCAGACAAGGAACAGTTTAAAAGCACATTCATAAAAATATTTTTCGAAAATGGAAAAAATAATTTATTTATTCGAATCAAAAATGACCCTTTTTATAAAAACACTAGTTATAGTGTACTTGCTTCTAAATTTCGTCCGGCTAGGTAAGGGCTCATACACACAGCTTAAACGAGAACCGTCAGAAATACGGCACTGTGGGAAAAACCGCTGGCGATTTCTCAGTTGAATGATGGATTTCGTAAAAAATTTCATTGAAAGTGGAAAACCTCTGTTTGCAGAACATCCTTAAATTCCATATATAATTTTAATTAGGGAGCACTCTGTTTAAATATAAGTTGTATTCTTTTTTCTAAATAAATTGATAAAAAAAACCTTGATAGAATAAAAAAAAATCTAGAAATATATACCTATTTGTACATATATACATTGTTGCATACGCCGCGTACGGGTGTATCTTTTTAAATGAATTTAGGCTAATTAAAAGTGAACACAAATACATTTGGAAACTTGCACACACTATGGAAGAGTTGTGTTGTGAAAGTGGAAATAGTCGGCACAGGGATTCGAGCCCATGACGTATGCTGTAGTAAGAAAGCCGTCGACTGAACCGCTGGGTTACAAATTCAAATAAAAATGAATCTACGCGTTTCATACAGACGCGGTTTTTTAACCCCCCTCGGTATGCACCCGTAGTGTGATGTGGGCCTTACTAATAAAACAAAAATAATTGTCAAATATATTTTTATATTTTAAACATTTTACCACAATAATATGCACTTAAAATATATAAAATACGTCCTTTTTATTAAAAGGATTTTCCTATATTGATTTCTGTTGAGGAACGACTATTTTTCACCACAAAATCCACCATTTTCAAGAACACCGTATTACCGCGGACACAACTGTCAAGCTCGAGCTGTTGTCAACGACTAAAACACGAGCGTGGCACATTTTCGGTGGTGGCACACTTTTTTACATGCCATTTTTTAGACTCGATTGCATCTCTAGTATAAATCTCATTGGTTCTGCACAACTTTCTTAATTTTTTGTTTCCTAAAAACGTTTGATGGTTGGTGTGTTTTTCCGAATGTGTCACGTAAACATCGTCTGAAACACATGCATCAGGTTTATTTTTTTTGACCTTCGCCTTATTGGCGTTCTTGGTCAGTCTCAAGTATCTTTAATCAAGTATCAAGGGTTTATATTAGTTAAATAGGTAATTAATTTATGATTGTACAATTTCTCCTGATAATTATTATTGGTTCAGCCGTTCGCGTATTTACGATGATCACTGAAAAAATAGAGCTCCATTTTTATATACATATACAGACGTAAGAATAGAGGCAAAATATTTAATGTTTTATGTTAAAAGACGAGAATGTTATTTTCCTAGAGAAAGGTAATACTGTATTGAAGATTGCGGTATAAAAAAGTTGATTGAATGAGATTCCCCGTTGATAGCACTCGAGGTATTCGAGGAATTGGGAATTCCGTTTCACTCGAATTTAATACGATCAAGGCGGTACTTCGACACCACCCCTCAAAGGTCCAATATTGAAGTTGAGTGGTAATTTTCTGAAAAGTTTATTCATTTTACCACAGCTAGAACTTTTTTCTACGAACAGATATGTAGTTACAAGCTCGTAGTGGTTTGTTCCATTTAAAAATCGAACATCAGTAAAGAAGTTTGTTATATATTCGTAAAAATCTAGTCCTGAAAAATGGTCACAAGAATCTAGACATAATTAAACGTTGTGCCCCATCAAAGTTAATAGACAATAAAGATGAGACATTAACAAAAATGGATATAGTCATATCCTGGCGCCAAATACATGACAGCAGTCGCAGTCTTTAAAGTTGGTTGCTCTCTTGTTCTCAACAATTTCCAACTTTTATCTCTATATTTCGTTAGTTTTTTATTAAATATCTACTTGTTGTATGCATGGGATTTTTCGACATGTTCAACATGTCGAAAATTCTCATGATTAGGAGTTTCGGAGACTTAAACATCACCACCTAACGGCGAACGTTGTTAACGTAAAGTGATCACACTAAGTCAGCCTTCGAAATAACAGTAGAAGACGGTCGTAAGCCCGTAGTGGTTTGTTCCATTTAAAAATCGAACATCAGTAATGAATTGTTGGAGTCATTAGTTGTTACATATTCATTAATTACCTACGATAGTTGTTGGAAGGTAGATGGTATGATATATTTTGTGATTTAACGTGTTTATTCTTATTTAAAAATAACACAGTCAATCTCCAGCTCCAGACGCAATGTGTAGGATAAAAAAAAATAACAGTAATCTTCCTTTGAACCCCACTCAGGAGCATAGGGAGGCAACAAAAGCTCTCCATTGCGCTCAATCTCGCGCAATGCTTATGACCTCCTCCCACACCAATTCCAACTCCCTCAGCTCTGCTTCAAAAGAATGGAACACGGTATGAGAGGGTCTTCCACGTCTTCGAGACCCTGATGGGAGGAAAAACAGTGCTCTTCTCAGCCAACCGTCATTCGCCATCCTTAACATATGCCCCAGCCATGTTCATCTCCTCGCCATAATAATGGAAGTGATGGGTTTGCACTGAGTGCGTCGTTGGTGATGCGGTGTTACCATATTTTATCCAAGATTCTCCTGAGGCACTTTGTTTCAAATGCACATACTTTTGTGCCTGGGTTTTGGTCAGGTGCCAGGACTCACATCCATACAGGAGAATGGGCAACACACATTTCGCCTAGACATCAAACGCCGATGCCATCCATATCTTGGTCATCTTGTTAAAGGAGTCCATACATAACATACCTACATACATACATACATCGTGGCGCTATAACCCTGTGTGGGTCTTGGCCTCCTCCAAAAGACGTCTCCATGCCACCCGTCCTCCGCCATGCTCCGCCAATCGTCCACCCAAGGAGTCCGAGGTCTCTTTCCGCTCCGTCCAGCCATCTCAGTCTGGGTCTTCCAATGCTCCTCCTTCCACCAGGTCTCCCACAGAAAACTTCCTTGAGGACGGACGGTTTGTTTGCTCTTTGAACATGGCCCAGCCAGCGGAGTCGGCTAAGCTTTATGAATGACATACCTACAGTAATAATAAATATAATATGCGTAGATCAGTCCCTCGATAGTGGATTGCCAAATTAGCAAAATGAAGTAGAAGGAGAGTATAATGTGTACAGCAGAATATACGGGATAGTCTCTACTCGAACAACCTTGCCGACAGAGACACCTAGCGGTGAGTGTAGGTAATTGTTGACACGCTTCAATGGTGGCAGACATGATGACCACATTACAAGTTGGAGAACTTCCTGCGAATATCTTGATGGTAGCTGCCTTGCCGCGTGTAATTAATTATCTTCGGTGGTCTAGCTACAGATAAGAACAATACTGTATAGATATTTTAAGACTTGAAATTACAATAGTATTCTCTTAGTCCTCGTTATACGAATAATAATAATTATTCTCAATGAGGTAATAATTACAACATACACATACATTTTTTACACATACGCATCTTATTTATTCAACTGACTGAAAAATACTTCATTTAAACGTGAAATCTATTTTACAACTTGAATGAAAAATTTCAGCTTATTGTTCATTTGTTCCTCATATTAACGTTCTTCGTTGCTTTGTCCCCGTTGCTCTTGCGTCACTTTATGAGACAGTCTTTGTGGACCCATTCAGCTTACTCTCTCCAGAATCTTCTTGATTCTTGGCTCCGTCTAACAATATCCCCCACCTTATAGGTTCAGCGGAACGTCTATGGTGATTTTGTCTCTAGAATTTTCTTGTATCCATCATCTCACAGCCCGTAAACGTTCACTTTTATTTCTTTCTGCTTCTAAACGTCGACATTATCAATGCGTTTGCTTCATGAAATACTTCGACGAACTCCTTCAAAATATCCCTTCACCTTTCTTGGTTTAAGGGGTATCTACTATCAACTTTTTCGAAAGGGTTCCTCCAAAAACACGTCTAAAAGTTTAAAGATTCTAGGAATGTCTTCATTACTAGAATTTTTGAGGCTATGCTCGATAAATTGGGTGCTGGATACAAGATTTTTGATGTTCGCTATTCTTAGTTGATGACAAATCTACTGACCAAATAACTGGTGACATAAAATATTGAAACAAAACTCTTTAGCCGATACTGGCATTATTGTCAGAAAAAGGGCGTACCTTTAAATCTTTTGAGTCCCGAAAACCAGAAACAGGTGGTTGGTAGCCCAGTGGTATCAGTTGACGGCTTTTGTAAGTACAGCGTGATGAAGTTCGTGGGTTCGGTACCGACAGACCCAGAGCAGATCATTTCCACTTTCGACAATGTTGATGTAAGCTCGGAATTTATTTGACATCCGGGAGAACTCCGAAATGAAGGAATAACTATCACAGCACAATAATACAGGGATATTATTTAGATAAACATGCTCATCATACGGGAAGATTCGTATATGCTAAAATTGACTGGTTTACATTCCATGTTCAATTCATGTGATTAAAACGCTGCAATTTAAACAATACGTTAATTAGATGGTATATAAAAGAATACAAAGTATTGTATTGTCGTCAGTTCCCATCCACATTAACCATGTAGGTAAGTACCTATTTTAGTAGTAATTCAAGTTTGTCATAAGTTAGAAATTTGCTTTTTCACTCAAAAGTAAATTATCTGAGCTACTTCACGTTGCGGCATATCTACTCTTACTGAATGACGTACTTCGAAACTCGAAAACGTTATGATTGAGTTCCGTTAATGAGCTATTTATATACCTTACTAGCTTTCCCGACAGACGCTGGTCTGTAGTCCATACAATGAATATTGATAACAAATTTGTAATTTATACAAAAATACGTTAAAAATAATATGCATGAATGTTAAAAAAGCTTGAAAGAAATTCTATCAAAAATCTGCGTACTAATGTTTTGAAACTCAATGGTTGTCAAATAAAAATTGTAATGCTATGGAATTTTTCACAGATGGCGTTATTATCAGTAAATCCGTTCCATATTAACTTTAATATTATATTTTACATTATTTTCTATCCCTTATTCGATGTTTTATTAGTTATTCTGTTATCCGGAGCGGAGAAGAATCCAATAAACCAAGCATCATAAAAATCTGTTCAGCCTATCTCGAGTTACACTGACTTTCTTTTATATTATAGATTACGCTTTAAACTTATCTATTTAATCATGTAAGTTTGACAATTCCATGTAGAATAAACACTTAAACTCAATCGAGACGCACCCACCTTGTGTAAAAATTACTAGTCTCGATTCTACAGCCATGTTTCCATCAATCAATCAATAAACCCTGTCTGACCCCACTCAGGAGCATAGGAAAGCAAGAGCCCACCACCGCGCTCGTTCTTGGAACAAAATTAACCAAGACGTCGGTATTTAACTTTGAAATGGGAATGGGTAGGCCATGTGGCTACCAAGACTAGAGATGGGCATTATAACGACAGCTGATAAAAATAATAGCTAAATAAAAATAACGTATCTAACGTTATTAATATTTAACGATATTTATAAATAATAGTTAGGGAAATAATAGCCTACCCCTATAATATTATCCCAGATACCAAATTTTGGAAACGACCTTTTTTTTTAGGAAAAACTAGATACCAAATTTTGGAAATGACTTTTTTTTTTAGGAAAAGTTATGTTTCAAGATACCAAAAGTTTAAAATAGCTTTCAGCTTTTAATATTAACGTTATTTTCAAATAACGAAATGGCTAGAACGTTTTTGAATTTAAGCCGTTAGTCCCATCTCTAACCAAGACTACAGATGGAATAAAGAGGTGAGTGACTACCCAGACAACGAAAGGCAAGTTTCTGCAGGGATATTATTTAGGACAACTAAGAATGGAATAGAAAAATGGAAGGCGTTTGTTCAGAAATGAAAGCCGTCGTAAAGACTATTACGATTTTTAAAAATACCAATGGTTCAACACGTTAAAGGCTAATAAAATGAAAAGATTGCATTTTTCCTGTTATCAGATTTGGAATATTCAAATTTCAGGAAGTAATAATCCAATGAACGATTCGTACCGGTCAATAAGAACCCAGTTAATAGTAAACGTAGTAGGCAAATAGCCAAAGGGTTTTGTGAGTCGTTTGTGTATTTGACTTTGCGACACTGTTGAAGTCGCCATGCGTTCTGTGGGTACGTTTTAACTGTCAAGGATATTGTTATTAGTAATTTATTAACAATTGTATGAATCATTTAGATATCACGGCACACGGCACATTGTACACACAGTTCATAATGGCGTCTCTGTATTTCAGTAGATATTATTATAATGATATTAACAGTATGTAATATCGCTTCAATTCTCCACGATGGACAAGTATCATAAATAATAAACATCATAAAGATTTGTTTTAACTTAGATTTTTCAGATTGTTGACGAACAAACCACGAGAATTATTAATGCAGTTCAGAATATTGTTGTACAGTAGGCAGAAATATTCCAGAAATAATGTAACTGCTTAATTATTTAACAGACTGGCAATAATTGTTTTAGTGAGTCTTTGCAGAGCATCTATAATTTCAATAATACAGATGTAGAATGATTTTCCTAAGACGTCTTAAAAAATGACAATAATGAAGTGAACTTTTATCTCTATTTTTCATTTTATTACTAAATTTCTACTTGTTGCATACATGAGATTTTTCGACATGTTGAACATGTTGATAATTCTCATGATTAGGAGTTTCGGAGACGAACATTACCGCCTAATGGCGAACGTTGTTAACGTAAAGTGATCACACTAAGCCAGCATTCGAAATTACAGTAGAAGACGGTCGTAAGCCCGTAGTGGTTTGTTTCATTTAAAAATCGAACATTAGCAATGAATTGTTAGAGTCATTAGTTATTATTTTTTTTTCTTCAAAACATTTTCTTGCTTTTCTAAAAGTTTCTTTTACTAATATCTTTCGAAGGTACACGCCTAACTTTGTAGCATAGTTATTTAGACTCCGAGTTCTCATCAAGATATTCCGTTTCGTTTCCCTGTCGGGTCAGATGATTCGTAGTTTTTGTTCGCTTCAAATCTTTCTTCGAGATAATAATCCTGGCTGAGATAGGATGGGACTGACTGATTGGTAAATAATTATTTTTAAGTTCCACCAATTACACTGACACAATGTGACACCAATTTATATAAGAGAGTAATTTAAGTACCTACTACTAAAAATAAAGAAAACTTTACAAACTTTTGTAAAGATGCCAGGTAAAACAAACTAATAGAAAATTTCAAATATACATTACTTCCTACCAAACAGATAATTGCAGATTTCCAATTTGACGAATTTTCAAAATATTTTGTAAATTTTGATGCATGTATTTTTGTAATAATTGACCTTTGCAGTTTATAATAAATGATGTGTTTACAAATTTCACATACTTGCGACATTAATTGTATTATAAGACGTATGTATATAGGTAAATGAATATGTTATGATAAGTAGTAAGTAAACCGATATAATAATTAACAAATTTAAACAACACATTAAGTAATTGCTCTTAATTATATATCCAAACGCCCACCAAACACGAGAATGTTCACATCTATCCCGAAACACGCGCACACTTGTACATACGTAAATGTCAATAATGCTTCATTTTAGTCTAGTAAAAAAATGAATACGCCTTATAATCTTCAGTTGGTATGAATTATCCGTCTTTAAGACTATCTTTTGTTTTGGTAATAATCTCACACCACTTTGAAATTCTTTCACACTTCTTGAAACATTTCAAGGGAGAGAGGGTGGTGTGGTAACATCACGTGTATTTTTCCGTTCAATCGTTATTTTGGGGATGATTGAAGCGTATTTTCAAATAATCTTGTTTCAATAAATTATGGTTGTCGTTAACATAACCTCACGGTTCGAAGACTTCCTAGGTTCGATTCTAGTTGTTGAGCTTCTTTTTCATTCACAACACAAGTTTGTTTTCTGTAAAAGAATTGATTATTATTTTTTTGTCTTTTACGTGAATGTTTATAAAGTTTAAATAATACCTAAAGCAATTTCACGAATCATCGTCCTCAGACTTACCAATTACAATTCGTCATTATCAAAGCAAAATACAAATGTGTTCTCCTTTAGGTAAAAGCAAGAAATTCTTGTGTAAAAAATGGAAGAGTATTAATTTTATAATACTGGCATAATCGTGAATTTATTGGTTGTTTTTTTTTTCTTAAGCAGAGAAAAACTACTGCAATCCACACCATGTTAGAAGAGTCCTCTTAAACTCATAGTATGAGCAGTTACTTATTGTAAAAGATTTGATTTGGGAAATAAAATAAAAGAAATTTAAGTAGTGTAAGGGATAAAAATATGTGGTGTGAAAACGATGCGATAAAATGACGATGTAAAAATTCGAACAATTTTAATTTCTGTCAAATGTGTGTTCGAATAATTGTCATTCAATAAATAATTGTTTTTCGAACAATTGTCATTCCATATATAACCGTTTTTCGAACAATTTTTAAAATTTTACCAATTTTCCTGTCACCGTTTCGTCTACTATTGAAGTACCTACTTAAGTCAGATAAGGTATCTTTCCAGGTTTTGCAAGCTTTTATTGCATTTAATAGATACTTAGTTGCACATATCAGTAAAAGCACATCTCTCCATCACAGGCGCAGCGTCTTACGGACCAATCTCAGCCGAGACCATCGTGCAAAAGAGAGACAGCAATCGCGTATAGATATATATATTATAAATGTTATTCAAATCTTATTATTCTCAATAAATAAAGATTTAATGAAAAAATTCCTCCATTTTGAAGTTTGACATATTTTAATGACATATAAGGTCGGTAAAACAGCTGCCTTTATCACACATAGAGGTTGTAGGGAATGTAGCTAAGATTCAAACCATTGAGAGAGTAAAACTTGCAAATTATGTAGGTAGGTTCGTATAATATTATTTGGGTCGGTAAAACAGCTGCCTTCATCATTAGTCAATCACCTAAAATTTGTACCATTCCACACATAGAGGGATGTAGCTAAGATTCAAACCATAGAGAGAGTAACTAGCATAATATTATGTATAGGTAGGTTCGATTGAACAGTAAAATTGAATCAAGTGTGAGATGCACCTATCATATTATGATATATGCAGTTTTTTTTCATGTGAGTGGCAAACTATAATTTTTCTTCTTCCTTTTGAATAAACATTAAAAGTGTAATTCATTAAAAGTGTCATTCTTCTTTTTCTGTGCTTATGTCAGTTATAGAGGTCTGTTAAGCAATGGGAAGCTAGACTAGAACCTGTTTAATTACCTACCGATCAAGCCTGACAATCGGAATCAAACACGTAAAGCAAGACGGGTATAAGCTAGTAATACATACGTGTCTTGTGTAATCCTCTACCTAGTACATAATATTATACAAACTACGCCATGACTGTCCGATGTTAGACACAAGGTCATCCACTATTATTAATTTTACTTGGAGCACAATAATACATAATATCTCGGTACTCATTTTGTCTATTCCGTATTTTTTCGTTTGTTATTTGCTTAATTAAGGGGATACGAACACTAGTCTCTTAAAAAACTATATTACGTTTGCGATTATGTCTGTGATAAATTAAAAGAGTCGTATTTTTTTTTCTTGTAATGCACTAAGTATGTTTCGTTTTTTTACACCTTGAGTTTATTTTTTTTTATCAACTAGGTTAATACATATTTTAAGATTTATTTTCTCACTAGGCAAATGCCTGCGCCGAGATAATATTTTTTTAGAAATACTGTAAACTAGAACAGCAATAAAAATTATTTAACTTGAAAGTTGAATGAAAGCTTGTTTATAAATTATCATAATTGTACCATTGATGATATATAGATGGAGATAAACCGTTTTTGGTTGTACACTCAGAATTCCAATAAGAAAAAACGTAGCATGCCTCAAACCACACAGTTAACTAACGTACGTGAGTAATCCGAGAATGTTTAATGAAAATGCTTTTTGAAATAAAACAGAAGGTAATATTTTGAAGGTTTATTTCGTGCGTAATGAGGGGGTGTGGATTACGGTTTGAATGTTCAACTATTTGTAACGTTGAGAGCCTGCAGATTATCTTAAAACCTTTTACAAAACACGTCTTGTATACGTAATTAATATTATTTTAATTCCTCACAAAACGGGGACTAAAGCCAGCTTAAATTCTTTAACGCGTCTACAATATTGTTCTCTCGTACATACCCAACTAGCACAAAATAGTCGTAAAAACATTACGATCCTGCCATTGAAGAATCGGATATATGGTCTACACGAACGTTACATACCCGGAATGGGCCCATTTTATACGACAAATGAGTAGTTTTAACAGTGGTAAGGAAGACATAAATTGACCAAAAATCGGAAAAGGACATTGTTTTAACATTTATATGATAAAAAAAGTTTAATAAATAACATTTAAACGATATTTTGCAAGTTGTCGTGGTATAATTGACTATAACACACGTATGCGACGCCTATGTCCCGTCAGTACGATATTTTATCATATTTTGTCGAATTATTGTCTATATCACAAGTGACGTGACGTCTATGGCACATTAGTACGATAGATTGTAATATTTTGTCGAATAATAATCTATTCTACGAGTATGCGACATCTACGCAACAGCTGTCAAAATAGACAGGCAAGTTCGTCGAATAATAGGCTATTCCATAACTATGCGATATTTTCGCGACAGCTGTCAAATTCACAGGCAATCTCGTATGTATCATCATTGCGCTGCGGTTGAGATTGTTTAATATTATTAACAACAAAATATTATAAAAGGCAATAATATTTCAAGTTTTGCTAAATTATCGAATTGAAGTTTTGCTTTATCTACGCGTGTAAAATTTAATTGCAAATTTAAATTTATTGTTCAATTATACATCCATTATTTATAATTTTTAATGCGCTTCTCGGAATGATTGTATTTAAAAAGATGTTTTGAAAAATAATTGTTACAAATTTAGTTAAAGTGAACTATATAGAACGCCATTTTATGTTAGTAACGTGAATATGACGGTTTTTGACGCCTGTATGAACATAAGTCGGAAAATCGATGATGTTCTGATGGCTGTACGATGTTTGGTCGTACAAATTACTATTTGTGAGGTTTATGCAATATCTTGGTCGGATTAACGACTCTAATACCACAGTTACCATTTTTGTTTTTCTTGAGAGCTCAGGGTCGTTTTCAGATGCTGTTAATTTATCTTAATTATGCAAAGATGATTATCTCAACTGTTTTTAATAAAATATCCCATTCAAAATCATCAACTCTAATTTTTGTTGTGCTGTAAAACAGATACCATGGAAGAGATAACAAGAAAAGTCCAAAGTTGCCCAATAAAACCATTCATTTGAGATACAAACCTTAATGACATTACGGAGGAATATCAAATGAATATAGAATATTAAGTATATTAATAATATTATGATACATTGATTTTTTTAACGCACACAGCACACTCGCATGGCTTTTGTCAAATAAAAATAAACATCTAGTCCACAACAGAGGCGAGCCATACGTGTGTAATATATGCAAAAAAAAGTTCAAACAAAATGTGAATGAATCTGGAATGAATGGCATGTCCGTTGATTAGGTGTTTATTTTTCATTATGACGAAAAGCCATACGTTTGTAATATATGCAAAAAAAAGTTCAAACAAAATGTGCACGAATTTCACGTCCGTTGGACTGTTGATAAGTACCTAGTTTAGTTTTATTATCCATTTCGATGGAAAGCCATGTGTGTGTAATATGTGCAAAAAAAATTCATACAAAATGTGAATGAATCTGGAATGAATGGCATGTCCGTTGATTAGGTGTTTATTTTTCATTATGACGAAAAGCCATACGTTTGTAATATATGCAAAAAAAAGTTCAAACAAAATGTGCACGAATTTCACGTCCGTTGGACTGTTGATAAGTACCTAGTTTAGTTTTATTATCCATTTCGATGGAAAGCCATGTGTGTGTAATATGTGCAAAAAAAATTCATACAAAATGTGAATGAATCTGGAATGAATGGCATGTCCGTTGATTAGGTGTTTATTTTTCATTATGACGAAAAGCCATACGTTTGTAATATATGCAAAAAAAAGTTCAAACAAAATGTGCACGAATTTCACGTCCGTTGAACTGTTGATAAGTACCTAGTTTAGTTTTATTATCCATTTCGATGGAAAGCCATGTGTGTGTAATATGTGCAAAAAAAAGTTCATACAAAATGTGAATGAATCTGGAATGAATGGCATGTCCGTTGATTAGGTGTTTATTTTTCATTATGAAGAAAAGCCATATGTGTGTAGTATATGCAAAAAAAAGTTCTAACCCAATTTGAATGAATGGCACGTCTATTGATTAGGTACCTAATCATGCTTACAAATAATTATAAGATACTAACTATATACCGCCCTCGGTAGTCTAGTTGTACTAGCGTTGACATTAGATCCGAGGTCCCGGGTTCGATTCCCGGTCGGGTCAGAGTTTTTCTAAGTGTTTTTTCACTTGAAAATTTCTACTCGGGGTTGGCCTGTCTCAGATTGGACGAGACCGGTTGACTGGAAAAAATTGCCTCAGGCAATAAGTTCCGCCGGCTATACTGACACCTTTGTGTAGAAAAGTGTTGTTATTATTATTATAGGTATATAGGTACTTATACAAGATACACCCCGATAATGAGTTTATACTCATACATCTTTAAATTCATTATTATCCATTATTATGAAAAGCCATGTGTGTGTAATATATGGAAAAAAAATCAACAAAATTGAATGAATGTCAAGTCTATTGATTAGGTACCTAATTATTATCCATTATTATGAAAAGCCCTGTGTGTGTAATATATGCAAAAAAAAGTTTCAACAAAATGGAATGAATGTATCGTCTATTGATTAGGTACCAAATTATTATCCATTATTATGAAAAGCCATGTGTGTGTAATATATGCAAAAAAAAGTTTCAACAAAATGGAATGAATGTCTCGTCTATTGATTACGTAATTATTATGCATTCATATCAAAAGCCATATGTGTGTAATAATACATGAATATAATATGTGTGTTTCGTGCGGACGACGTCGTGGTTCGATCCCAGGTGTCGACCATCTTCCTCTTTCACGACACAAGCTTTAAGTAGCTTACTGTAAAAGAGTCAAAGAGTGTATTTGTGTTCACTTTGAGTGAGCACAGGTTCATTTTTCTAAAAAAGAAAGTGCATAAAAAGTTCACACAAAATGTAAATTAATGTCACGCCTATTATTGATTTGGTACTCATTATTCATTACGTATTCATTATTCAAACGCGTCGTAAAATTATTCATTATGACGAAAATCCATATGTGTGTAATACTTGCAAAAACTTATATGTATAAAACAGTATAATTCCTGACCTGACTGCGACCCTGAGTCAACTCGCCTTTTTGTATTGGTTCGAGGGATCTGTCTTAAAAAGTAGTCACATAAGAGGTTTTGCGATATACTTTATGAAGTTTATAAAACTGTCCATTTATTGTCGTGTTAGCATCATTACGGTAAATTATACGTCGTTTTGAAGTCTATGTAATAAAAAGTACGTATAAGTTGTTGGCCGACTCTGTATACGAAGTTTATAACACATTCTTGTTCTAGTTGTGTAACCATCAATATGAATAATTATACGATGATTTTAAGACTATGTTGTAAAGAAGTCGTATAAACTTTTTGTCGACCAAATACACGACTTTTATAAGACTGTCTTTAAAATATGTCGTATAAGCGATTTTCAGACTATTAATATGACATTTATTGTGTATATCGTATTACCATCGTGATATAATAGTAAAAAACGGTAAAAGACTTAACTATAGGACGAGTCTTATAAAGTAGTAGTAAACATGTTAATATGATCAACTTTACTGACATATTGGTCGTATAAGCTAAGAGGTCATGGTTGCGACACTTTTGTGACTGTTAGTCAATTTGCATCCTATCATAAGACCTTTACACAATAAAAAAATCATATAATTTTAGCTAACACGACTTTTGTGCTTGTTGGGTAATGACCATAATATACGTAGTACCGACATACGGAAAGTTAAACCTTGAATTTAAATAAAGTCGCATTTAAAAATAATGCAAAAGAAAAGTCATTTTAATGTTTTATTCAATTAGATATGTAATGTGGTGGAAAATTGTATAATTTATATCATTTTGGATGCTATCTCTTTAAAAGAATTTATATTTCCTCCTCACGCCGTGTCTTGTCTACGCTTGCTTCTTTCGCTTCTTCCACTGATATGCCATTTCTCATACAACCTCTTTCACGAAAAAGTTCAGTCAAATATTTTAGACTTACGGGCTCATTCTCTCAATATAGCCGATTTTGTCATTTTTCCGTGATTTCTTGTAAGGATTCACAGACTGGTAAACCTGAACTGGAAAGGTGATCGGACTGATATCTTTGCTGACAGTCTCCAAATGTTTAAAAAAAGACATTAAATTACTTGAAACAGAATCATTAACTGACATTGGGAAATCGATTTTCGAGTCTTGGCGGTTGGTTTGTTGATTTGTGATGGTCTCAAGTTTGCGATATGTTTTAACGACGTTTTTTTGTGCAAAATTCTAAGCCAACACATGTATCATTTTGAGATGTCATTGTTTTTTTATTTTTTTTATTTTTTGGTTCTGTGTGGAAAGTGTTGGGTGATACATATTTATTTTGATTATTGTATTGATGATTTGATTTTGATTATTAGTGTATTGTTATTGAGCCACTTTTTGTTTAAAAATCGATGTGAATTTTTATTCAACTTGACTTAATATAAGATGCTAAAAATGTGGACATAAAATTTCCTCATATTGTATTTTTTATAAGTATGTTACATTGTAATTGGCGTTTTTCGCCGTATATTTTAAAAATAAATATTTTTTTTTAAGAAAGTTACGTTTTATAAAAAAGTAGTAAAGTAAAATGAAATTCTTCAAACACATTATTTGTACCTTTATAATACTTAGTCAGTATTACTATAATTATAGTAAACAGCAAAGTTTCTTTTATTTATAAATTGGTATAAAATTAAATGATTTAGCTAGTTAAGTTGCGGAATAATGCGAAACAGCTGATCTTCCCGTCGACCTTCGAACTAACCCAGAATAAAAAAATAATTTTGACTTATTACATGAATAAAATGTGATTTAAGACATTAAACTTAGTTAAATTAAGCTAATAATTCATTGCATTATATAATAGTTATCGTTGATTCGGATGCGAGATGAAGTTCGATGGGTCATAAGTTTGAAATCAAAACAATACCACTATAATTGCTTTTTACTTTTTAAAAAATCCAAGACATGGCGGTGTAGTAGAAAATTAATCACATGTTAAACTTGTTAACTTATTGTATATATTGTTGAAAGAATAGATCCATTTTAAACAATTTTTACTGAATTATTAAGGTATAAGATGATTGGAATTTGTTGCACTCACCTAAAAAAGTTTTTTTTTAAACTACACCATAAGAAACTCATTAGGTAAATTTAATTCGAACTAAACTTTTCGTGAACAGTGAACACCTCTGCTAGTTTTATTGGAGGACGGAATCGATGCGTTTGATCCACGTCATTCTCAGTCGAAGACGAGTTCATACACCATTTCTTTCAGCCACTAAAATTATTTTTCGTTTCGTAGACTCAAGAGTCTGTACATTTAAGGAGCAGATGAACTCCAGCTCTCCCTCAACCGTTTCGAATCTATCAGGTACTATAATTAACGAATATGTAACAACTAATGACTCTAACAATACTATAATTAATTTCAGTACGGAAAATCAATTTTAAACAAGAACTAAAAAAAGTAACTATAAGTTATGTATATGCTACCACATTTATTCCTTCAATAAAAGCGAATGTCATCGTGTTTAGAACTAGATAATGGAATACGTAACATCCTACCTACCTACTCCTCGCAATCTATTCAGACACATCCCACGTAATATTGTATGTATGATACCGCAAGTGTCACCCACGTCCAACTTTTGTAATGTTTTAAAACGGTGAATCGAGTCAATGCTCTCATTATATCCGTGTAATATATTACATAACCTGACGGATTATTCTTATTGAATTTCGCAAATGAATTTAAAGAAATTTTTTTTTGAAGTTTTGTCTTTCCTTGACATACTGGGCGTATAATACGAGCATAGACTTGGTTAACGGAGGGTCTGCTGTGATTTCGGCACCCCGATGGTAGAAATCAAAGTGGGACCCTATTCGAAATCCATGCATTCTTTGTAGACATGTCAACTGGTTGGCAGAACATACAAAAGTTAATGGCGTCGATCGATCTGCCGCACAAACATTTATTGATGTAAAAAAATATAACGAAACTGTTATTTTATTTTATTTGCCAATACACGGTTTACGCCAATTTTTACAGTATTGCGTGACATTTCATAAGAGATGCGCCTGGAATTCCTGGAAAAACAATACTTTGTAAAGCGGCGTAGAATAGAATTATGTGGCTTCCTTTTCGATTTCTTATAATGAAAACTGAAAATTTCGTGATAGTGAAAACTCGCAACATTTTACCGATTGATTGATTGAGTGCTCATCTGGTATGACGACTTAGATAGAATAGATTGTTTTGATGAAATTTCATATTTTTTTAATGATCTCATATAACATTTAATTATCACTTCATGGGCGCACTTCGGAACATATGGAGAAAAAATTGTACTAGATTTCGAGCAAAAAAAAAATGACTGGGTTGTTACTGGATGCGACCCTTTCTTTCAAGAGGTATGCGGCCATAGCCATCCGGAAATGTGCTGGAAAAAAAGACGAATTCTTACGGGCAAGTGTTTTTATATATACAATTATTTGACAGATCTTTGTGCATTGCCCCGTTCTCCTCTCGAACAACCAATCCCCGCTCCACCAGGATTCTTATGGCTCATCCAACCACCCTTAATTCGATACAACCTCAATCCAACGCGCTGAATTATGAAGGGCGCCATACCATGCTATGTAGTTCCTCGACACATGGCATTGATGTACCTATGGTTTATCCAGTTACTATCTTATTCGAAATCGATGATTTCGATCCACCTCATTTTTTGTAGACCACATCATTTTACACCCTTGCAGCTTTAATATTATCTTTATCATCGTATGAGAATCTATTCTTTCAAAATACTCAAAACCATACCAACTTGTAAACAATGTTTTTTTGCATCGCTATCTTCGTAATCACTTTCTTTTCTAAATTGCAAATTTCTTTCAACTTATCAAAGATTCTTTGCACACAATATATTCTGCCACGTTGTTTAAGGACCGGCTTCTGCTCAAGTGGTTCCATGTCAGATAGGTATTTTAGAGTGTTTTTTTTTTTAACAAGAAGTTTCTACTCGGTGGTGGATTCCTGTTCCAGAGCGGACATAACTGACTGGTAGAGTGTGTGAAAATGATCGTTATCATTTCAAAATAAACTTTCTGTAACTAAACTTATCCTACCTGTCAATGTAATTGTGCAAACCGCTTTCTATCCAGTGTTGTGTCAACAAATTTACAGGGCTATACGTAACATCGGAAGTGCAAACAACTGTTAGAATCGATAATAATCTTATAAATACTATGAATCAGTCGATAATGTCTTCTGGCATATGATTATCACGGTTTCAACCATCAGCCATCCATTTTAGGACTGAGTCTAGGTAGCGTGAGGATGTTGTATAGGCCCGATAAGGAAGCCGAAACGCTGATCGGCGTCATTCTCCGTCACCAACGTATCAAACCAATTTACATCATGCTGTCACCTTATGTGCACTTGACATTGAATTATGCAATAATATGTTACTATATTATTGCGCAACGCAATGTCAAGTTTAAAGGAGTGGTTGGTAGACCAGTGATATCAGTCTGCGACTTTCGTACGTACAGCGTATTGGAGGTCGTGGGTTTGATTCCCGTTGCCGACCATTTCCACTTCCTTCGATCACAGACCTTCGATATTGTGGATTAGGTAATATTTCTTCGTTCTCGCGCCTGATGTGTCTCGGATATTATATTTTCCTAACCTTGATCTTTTTTTTCTTTATCTGCGACAGGAGATCTCGCAGTGTCTCAGCTCGGCAGTGGTTGGTGGCCTTGCGGTTCAGTCGCTGACTTTCTGAAAATCGTGGGTTCGATCTCCGATGCCGACCATTTAGGTACAACACAAGCTTTACTTTATGTGAAAGGTGTCAAAAGTGTATTTGTGTTCACTTCAGGTGAGCCCAGATTCATTTAAAAAAAATTAAATTGAGGTTGAATGAGAGTTTATACAAATAACGGTAACATCCCAACATCACAAAACATAATGCATTTGCATATTCTATTACATTATGAAGCAAATTCATTTTAGTATTCCAGTCTTTCCTAACACATTTATGTTACCTCATGGACGAAGGCCTCGTACATATACGTCTTCGATGTTTTATTTTTCATTCTAGTTACCTACTTCAACATTCTTTCTCTTCATATTTTAATTGGAATTTGATGGTAGCCTGACGAGGAAGACAGTGTTCCGTTCTTGTCAACTTTGCTGCTGAATTTCACTTCAAATTTTCAATTCAATATTATTTTTTTACCAAATTTCAACATAGATAAATAGATAGTAGATTTTCTGGCTTTGAAATGAGATTAGTTTTAAGAAAATATTCCGCTTACTTGAAGAGATAGTGAGAAAAAAGTGAATTATAAACTACACCGCGGATATGGTATTTTTCTAAAATATTTAGTCACAATCGAGTCAGACGCATACATAAAAGACATGCGTCACACTAGCGCGACAATATACGAGATATCAGCTACACACAAACCTGCATACTCGAAAACAAAATAATATTTATTGATAAAATGTCATCAGCACTGCGTGAGGTAGGCGAGCTAATATCATGTGAAGGTGATAGAGACACCAGAACAACATGTCGATACTCTTTACAGGAGACGTAGTCACTGCGTGGATCCCAAAACAGAGATAAACGAACCACAGACAATACAATACACGAGACTCAATCGATTAATAATATTGTTAATAGTAATACAGTGATTCCTCGACAATCCGCGGTTCAAGATACAAGGACTCGCAGAATGAATGTTGAAAACTCTGCAATGCGAAGGCAAATGTATCGTGTAAAACTCACTTTACTACCGTGACTACTTTCCGATAAAAACAGAGAATAGGGGTACAGTTGAATGCACTATCAGGGAGAACCTCCAAGTAAACCTAAAACCTTTACTAGTGGAGCTTTT
This sequence comes from Mystacides longicornis, assembly GCA_963576905.1. Lineage (NCBI taxonomy): Eukaryota > Metazoa > Arthropoda > Insecta > Trichoptera > Leptoceridae > Mystacides > Mystacides longicornis. The sequence goes on from OY756438.1 coordinate 14,985,573, forward strand.
TCTCTGCCAAACCCAGCTCTTTGGAATGTTTCTTTCAGAATTTGAAATCAAATACACTTTTGAGGTATCTTTCACAGAAAGAAAAGCTTGTGCTGTACCTAAATGGTCGGCATCGGAGATCGAACCCACGATTTTCAGAAAGTCAGCGACTGAACCGCAAGGCCACCAACCACTGCCGAGCTGAGACAGTGCGAGATCTCCTGTCGCAGATAAAGGAAAAAAAAAAGATTAAGGTTAGGAAAATATAATATCCGAGACACATCAGGCGCGAGAACGAAGAAATATTACCTAATCCACAATATCGAAGGTTTGGGAGAAGGCTGCAGAATACAACCTTGGAACAATTTGACTAGGTACTACACGAAAAATAAAACTCACGAATATGGAATTTTCTTACGTTGTTTCAGAATACTATCAGGCGGATTTACGCCATTCGCGAGGGTCACCGGTGTCCCCGCTCCCCATGAACCGTAATAATCGAGGTTCGCTTTACTGTATTAAGTATTAACATCGGCAGGTACCTACGTACATAGTTTTGAATATAATAATAATAATTGTTGCAATGTTATCGGTGTATCCCAATAAAAGAGATTAGTCGACTGATTATCGTACACGCACATTTATATAATCATTACATCATTCTGCAAATAAACGAACTAAATTGATAGGAATTTGTTCTGAATTAATGGCTTTATTATTTTTACTAACTGATACCCGTCTTGCTATACGTTGTTGATTCGGATCGTCAGGCTTGTTTGGTAGATAATTAAACAGGTTCTAGTCTAGCTTCATATTGCTTATGAAACATCTATGTAACTGTAATACACACGGAAAGAGAAGAATCATACTTTCACAATTCATAAAAAAGAGAAGAAAAATAAGAATGTAGCTTTTAAGGTTTAGAAAAAAGAAAGAAGAAAAATTATAGTCTGCCACTCAAATGGAAAAAAACTGTCTGTGTATGTTACATCTTACACTGTTCAATAAAAGGGAAAAAGATACTTCAATAATAATAATATTGTAGGAACCTACCTAAATAAAATGCACGTTTTATTGAAGTACATATTTTACTGTCACATGGTTTGAGACTTAAAACTACGTTAGCACCCTCTATGTGTGGAATTGTACAAACTTTATATGAAATCAATTGATAGAAGGAGCTGTTTTACCGACGACGAAACGTCAATCTCCGAAAATTCACTACTCAATATTTTTATTTAATGAAAATTTAATTTTATTTATATACTAGCTTTCCCGACAGACGTTGTCCTGTGGTTCTAGCCCGAAGTGGCCCGTTAATATGTACACGATGTGCACTGCGCCCCCGTTAAACAATACAAAATTAATTCGATTGAGATAAGCTAATAAAATAATAACATTAAACTATTTCTGAAACAATTTGAGAAAAATGCGCTCGCGCACACACCCTACCTCGCTTATTACCATCATGAATGTGCCCGATAATATTGTTGACTTTGTATGAAAATTTTCTAAAACTATCGAAACGGCGCGGTGGAGTTAGTGGGATGGGCTACTGTAAGAGCGTATGTGAGAATGAGAGGGAACTACCCGCGATGTCGTGGGCGCGTTCCAGTAACCTTTCCATGTAAACTTAATTATTGTATTTTTACATCATTTGTTATCCATTTTTTAACTTTTTATTAGTTATTCTGTTGTCCGGAGCGGAGAAGAATCCAATAAATCACACACCAGAAGAATCTGTTGAGCCAATCTCGAGTTATAAGTGTTCGCACTAACCCGACTTTAATTTATATAGTAGATGTTTAATATGGTTTGAATTATGTACTTTTATTTTTATTTTAAATCAATCTTTAATCTATTTATACATTTTCATAGAGTAATATTTCGGTTCTGTGCTACATTTACATGAGTAATTTTGTTTTCAAAATATGGCTATCTGTGTTTACTCGGATGTTACTATGAAGATTCTACAAAAAATAGATTTTTTCAAACTGCTTTAATAATATTACAGTAAATGCAGTAAACTGTGTTTACAAACACTCTGAGAGATTTTGCACGGCTCTGGGATGGAAAAAAAATAACGATAGGTTTCTATTTTAGGCCTGATGCTATGACATATAAAAATACACAACTGAATTATATATGTAGATACACCTACGTGAAGATAAAAGTGAGACGTCCAAATAAAATATACGACTGTCCCTTAAAAATGAAGTAGGGCTAAGCGTTTTGCGTGATGTCGATTAAAAAAACACAATCTTGGATGAAGACCTTGAAATGAAGTGATTTTTTCAGGCCCTAAACATTTTTCAGAAGATATACGTAGCATGCTCACAAGGGAAAATTTGACCACTTTAACAGTGGAAAAAAAGAGTTCAGCGGTAGAAAATTAGCGATCAAGCCGTCGTCGAGGTAGTTTAACCCATATCGATTGATTGCGAGCTGCTCTCTGTAGATTTTAGCCCGCCATTTTGGATTTTATGTCAACAGACAATGGTTTTGAGTGTACAACAACGCTTTCTGTAATAAATATACTGTTTTTAAGTTTTTTTCCCGTCCAATTAGGTGCTCCCTTCATATTTTGGTCCATTTTGTTTTGGTTTATCATTTTAATAATGCAAATTTTAAATAAACAAAGCAAATATTGCATTCCCGTAATCATCGAGGTCTTACAACCATGATGCACCAACTAAATTTATGATAGGTAAATATAATGAAATTTTACGATTTTTCGAAAGAGTACCTTCTTTAAAAGTAGGTACAAATATTAAACTTGAAGTGATCAAACATAAATTAGTTCATTTTGGCTAAAACATAAAGGTTTCGTGTGATTTTATAAGGATAATATAAAATAAAAATAAAGGTCTGGCACCTATTCTGCACCTACTCAAAATCATTCAAATCTGACATAGGGCATCTTGGCAGTTACCACTCGCGTTGCCGGGCTACTATATTTTGTTTGTTTACAAAATTTTGTATGAAATGTAATCTTCATACATAACAAAAAAAACTTTAATGTGAAAATAATATTCGATCGAATAAACTATGAAATTAAAAAAAAACTAATTTATAATGAGGTTTCATTTCAAATAAATCATTGATTAATAGAACTTTTATCGGTTTCAGTAGAAATTAATTGATAAAAGATTGTTATCAAAAATAGTTTTCCGTAACGGTTTTCTGAAGAGAAAAAAAAATGATTGGTTAAGTAGAAGTGTTGTAATAAACGAGATCACTTAAAACTTCTAAAAAATATTATTTGACATGTTTATTCACCTATGAAATAAAAGCTGCCGTAAAATTACGAAGGCAGTATTCATTGGTACACGAAAAAACCATTATCTTTTCATCTCTTTCATTGCCGACAGTAATAATATAATGAAAGCGCGAAAGATATAGTGTAAGCCGAATCTGTAGTGTCATTGCGCGTAGCTTGGATACCACAGTGAACAAAACGCAATCTGAAATAAAAAAAATCTACGTATTACGGGTCCGAAAACCATTGAAATCTCTTAGAAAGAAACTAGTGAATAACTATGTCAATATCACGGTGCTGAAACCGTGTTTCATGTTTCAGCCGGCCTATGTGATTCCCCGTCTCCATACATTTTGTGTGAAATAATAATATACACAGTCAATTAGCGAAAACGAGGTCGACGAACTGAATATAAACCAAACGAAATGTTTTGTTATTTAGTACGTAAAGAAATACAATGCCAATGTTACACGCTTCACGGTGACGTCAAGCAATATTGAGAGACTTGACTAAGAAACCCACTACCTATAACATACAAAATGACTACTGTAGAATTACCCACATAATTATTATTGGGCAAAGAAACAAACTGAATCATTTACATGATTATCCACTCGGAATATTCATATAATTTAAAAGAAAACTTTTAATGATTCAGATGATGACATTACCATATTATTTCATAGTTCGAAATGTCATAGATTTTTATATTCAACATGATTCACATATTTGTCGGCGTTCTCATGGTTAACTCTAAGACCCTTAAGATTCTCGACATATTATATCATATTCCTATTATGCCCTTTTCAATGTTTCAGAACCCTTTCAGCTAAGATTTTGAGGACAATTGGTGGTAGGTACCTATTCCTTTTAGGGCACAGCTAAGATATTATACGATATTCTATGGATTTCAATTAAAACAAGCATTGAAATTTCCTCGGAATACTATAAACATCAGTGAATGTTTCACTTAAGAACATAGTCAATATAATGTAATACTTTAGAACATTGTTACCGTAGTAACAAAAACATAGTTCTACTTTATAGAGACTACCGTCTTGTCAAACGACGCGACGTTCTTTAGGAACCCAGGGCATAGCTCAGTCGACTAGGTGAACGATCACTCAAGCGAATTTTGCTGAATTCTGGTTCACTTGTTCCATGGCTCAACAGATGTCCTTTCCGTGATATCCGCAGTCAAAACATCATTATACGACATACTTTTAGTTTTCAGTATCAGATGGATTCGATGATATTTTTCATCATTAGACTATGGAGAGATTATGTTGGCAGAATGGGTCCAGAGAGACTTCCAAAGAAAGTTACGGAAGAACTACCAGAGGGACGCAGTTTATAGGGGAGACCAGCAAAGAGATGGAAAGCTGGTCATTGGCAGGCATCTCAACAACCAGACCAATTCCTGAAAAAGAACGGATCTTTGATCTAAATAAAGAGGAACAAAAAGAAGACAATATTAAACTTTCATCAGCATGCTTAGTTGTGCTTTATTAAAGAATTCACATGAATGTTTTTTTTCAAATGTGGGTACTTAATTCAAATTCGTACGAAAAATATTCAGAAAGATTACTTTCTGTGCTTGAAAGAAAACAAACAACGTTCACAAAAAATACAACTTGATTTCCATTTTTGCGTCAACAGCCAATTGTCATTCCCGTATTGTTATTCTTTTATTGTTTTATTTACTTACGATATTGTTTTCATAGTATAAAAATACTGTTGACTTTTCGTAAACAAAAGAATGTCGAATCAAACAATAAACCGTAAAAAACAACACAACTGCGGTCCTGAATTACCGAGAGCCGGCACAAAATCTACCAGTTCCATTCAATTATTTGCCTCTCCTCTTTCGGCATGGTTACTTAGGATGTCCGTATACGAAAAAAAAGAGACTGTAGGTACCTACCTACGTATCTATCTACGTGTTGTGATGACTATGAGACAAATTTTATGCGCGCTTAAAACAAGGCATTGAAATTGAAACAATAAAGGAACCTTAATTTCACGGTTGGTAGAATTCGAGGCTTTAACAAGCCTTAACAGTAGGGGTTTGCGTGCGTTGAAAAAAAAAACTACTAGCAAGTGTTTTAAAATAAACATAGAAAACAATAACGTCATACTGTATTTTTAAAAAAAGAGCAGACCTAATATGTATATGATTAAAACGTGTATGTATATTCAAGTCGTGACTCTTTGCACTTTCTAGATAAAGTTTAATATGAGCTCGGACGCTTTCTTTAATCTCGCGTTCACATTTTTAGAAGAATTTAAAAAAATGTTCAATTACTAGCTTTCCCGACACACGTTGTCCTGTGATCTAACCATGAATGAATATTGCATTTAAAAGAATGATCAAATGATTTTTAAAACGCAAATGTTATTCCAACCGATGCTTCTGTTTTAAACCACATATTTTCCACCCGAATTCTATCAATCGCACCAACCATTCAAGATCTGAGAGTTTGCGTCAAATGACAATTTGATTAATAAATTAGATTTATTCACTTTTCGCGTTTTAATTTATAAAAAAATTGCTTCAATTTTAACAAATTAGAAAAAAGCTTGAAAAAAAAATCTGTCAAAAATCTGCGTGCCAATATTTTTAATGTCAGGTAAATAAAAATTGTGTTTCTATAGAATTTATCACAGATGGCGTTGTTGTATCGAAATTCCTTCCATACTAACATAAATATTATATTTTATATTATTTGCTATCCAAACCCGACTTTCTTTTATATCTTTAGAAGATAAAATAACGATTTTCCCGTTACGTTCTGTGTCGGATTCGACTATTATCCGGAAGGCGTCCCCTCTTGTTCCACTGGGACGTTTGAGAACATTCCTTATCGGGGCGACAAAAAATCGTTGCCGGATACATGTGAATATATCCCTAGAAAATGTTCAGCCACTAATGCACACGACATGTCTGGAAAAATTAGCTTGCGAAACAGTGCTTGTAGACACCGTAACAAAGTTAAAACTAAAATAAAAAAACCATATAGTTGTCCTAAAATCAGATATAAACATGTATTGAAAACGTCTATTTAAAGAGATGTAAAATATGAAAGTCGAAAAAATCGATTTCGAAATCCGGAAATTAAAAACAAACACTATCTATCTACCTTCATATAGGCGAACCTACAACGTTTCAGTAAAGTGGGTAGGAAAAAATTGTGATCGCGTGTTAAAAATAATAATGGGACATGATATCAAGTGGGGGACAGGCGCCGCACCCCTCTAGAATCATGGAAACAGTACTCGCAGTACGAGTTAATTGCCACCAAAGTGAGAAGAGTTTGAAGAGCTGAAAAAAATCATCCATAACCTATTTTTTTCTACACGCATTATGCAGTACCTCGTAAGGGGTAGCCTGAGAGAACGGATCTCAACTCTTCTATCCAAGCACACTTCTTTCGCTTTTTTCACGGACATTCGAATCCTGATACAACCTTTCCTATTTCTCTTGTTTCTGACCTGGCCTTCTTTGAGGACGGATTCGATGTGTTTTTTTGTTATTCTGTTTACCTTCATAGCATCTTTATAACCATATACCTAGTACATTTCTTCGTAATAAACAATGTCCATATTTCGACTCGAGCTGTTTCGGATGCGAATTTTGATACAATAGACAGCTCGCCATGAACGAAAATCAAGCAATTCGTTCGAAAACCGCTTAGAATGAAATTTGAGGGCATTGCATTTTTACAAGCCGTCTGGACATGGGACTTCTTGTTGTTTCACAACAAACATTTCAGATGTTTTGTAGCAAAATAACACTCCCGACATTCTGTGTCGAATGTGTTGGATATTTTTATAGCCACATTAAGTATCTGATCTGCTCTTTTTTACCCTCTATCTCTAAAAGCACAAACGCATTGTCAAAAAAATGTGTAAAATCCCTTGACGAATGAATACAAGGAGTTTCTCGTTACCATGTGACTCTATTACAATGTCAATTTGACGTGTAAATGATGAATAGGTTCCTCAAGTTATTGTCTAAACAAAATTGACAACAGAACTGAAGCGGTACCCGTATATACATATATGAGTATCCGCCCATTTCAAACTATGGAACTTACGCACCACTCTGCGTATGTGTGGCTCGCGGGGAACGATTTGGGTATGAGGCGTAAATCGAGTAGTCGGTGTTCTGGGCTATTGTAATATAGATTGGAAGGTACGATATGTATTTTTAGTGTTAACATCAGTTGAAGTGTCGTTTTTATTGGGTTTCCTTACAACTATAAAGTTTATGAAATTTAAATTCAACTCATCGCGCATCGGTGTGAATTTAATAATTATGTACGGGTGTAGATCTCTTTTGTCGCCTTTTTTGTTCTTAATCTTACAAAACCAAAAGAAGTTTTAAACGAGAACAAAATTTCACACAAAAAAAAAGCTCGTACTTAGGGTACGCTCCGAATTTACTCACCGGAACATCGTGAGAGAGTGAGTCGAAAATGATAAAAACTAGGCGAGTGTGAAAGTATAGGCGTGTTAATATTATATGGGATATTAATGCCAACGAGAAAATTAACGACAGGGTTATGGTTTTCGTTGAATACGAGGGCAATCTGAAAAGATATGGAATGTTTATTTAGCTCGTAATGCATACATCATACTTAAAATAATACTTGAGCAAATGGAGGTATTAAGATTTTTAGAGGTCAGTTATTTTTATAAATTTGACAGATCCTCGATAGACAATTTTTTCTTCTGTCCAAGTCCAACAATTGGCCTGTTAGATTTGTGAGACTGTCTGCCAGCTCGGTAATCATCTTCCATAAGGTTGAATTTATGAATTCTTTCCCCACATATTATTATGTCCACATGAAAAATTTCTACTTTTCCTTTCGTTTATCTTTTTCATATAGTTTCATTAGGTGAAATGATCTGTTGTCTGCAAGTTACCTCTCTACTTCCAGCCCACTGACTAACTGATGGCTTTCCTTAGTTTAGGCGGTATTCCTGGAAGTTTTCTGCCTTGTATAGTATACCTATTCTAAGTTATCATCTTAGGTATCCGGTAGCTCTGCGCCCCCCATAGTATAGCATTGACATAATTCCTCCAATGTCTTCATCTATATTCAAATCAAATTTTCTAAACTAAAATCTTCGTCTATTCGTAATCCACTTTATTTTCTTGCTTCACGAAATCACATGCCAGGCCTATGTATCCATCTCTTCAGGGAAGAATTCAAATCGTTATTTTCACTCGAATGGTGTAAGGATTTGAAAAATCCATGTACCTAGTCTAATACCCTGTAATATTATGTAAACAATTCAATTCTAGAAATCAATTTGATTGCGAGTGAACTTATTTGTTGCGTGTAAAAGAACTTCTGAATCAAAAATTAAATCGAGATGTGCTAAATAAATGATTGGGAAGTCTTTTTATTAATTGAAGTTTTAATTAATTCGGATTGGAATGGAACTTTCTCTTATAGACAAGAGTACTTAATAATCTTTATTAATTAAGTTCATTTAAAATTCAAAGCGTACTAAAGAAAAAAATCTCTAAATTGTAGTATTGACAAATCTTACGGATACTAAATGTAATGAAGCAATGAATAATTCAGTACGTAGATAATATGAAACATAAGTTCGCCACTCTTGAAAGGGCGTGAAATAAATGGATAAAATCTCACACCTCTTTGGCGACATCTTCAGGGCGAAGTACATATCTTTTAGCTACCTGACACATTACACCCATCAATATTTACGACATCACAAAAAGCCGGCTCGTTTCGCCCGTTTGGCCCTCGGCTTTATGGGCTGGAAGTAGTCGAATGAGCTGCGATAAATCCACCAATGTGATTTCGCCACATCTGACAGTGTTTTTAAATCAAAGACACGGTGGACGCGTAGAATGGATATAATCAATAAATAAATTTATTGAATTTATTTATTTTATTCACGGCTATAAGTTATCAACAAATAAAAATAGTATAAAAATTGATCCCTATTTCCTATTATCGACCACGGTAGTCTAGTGGAATGGGCTTGGATTTCAGATCAAGAGGAGCCGGGACGATTCTCAATCGGACCAGAGTTTTTCAGTGTTTTTTTTTTCACTTGAAATTTCTACCCGGGGATGGTCTGTCTCATATTGAACAGAACCTGTTAACTGGAAAAAAGAATATAGGCACTCTGTGGATTAGAGGAAAGTATCGTGGTTAGATCTTGAAAAACAACAAAAGGCGCTAACAGCCTATCGAAGTGGTGGAATATTCCGGCTCCATTTTCATCCTTCTGAAGGCACAAGATATACAGTCCACGAAAGAATACTTATAATACGCAGGCGTTAAAACCGCGAAGTAATGAAATTCACATAAACGTTGTAGTAATAAACTTACTGTAAGATTAACGACGGTGTAATAACAATCTAACCTTATAATTACACGTGCCACTATAATAACACACTAACTAATTAGACAACGCATGAAGCCGTGAGTAAGATTCATACATATTATGTTGAACAATGAACTAAAATTTTAATCAAATCTCTTTAAATTCTTCTTTAAAATAGGACCTAGATGCGATCTTATTTAAATCTTAGCCCATTTCGACACCGTTTAATTAAGAGTATTCATTTTTTTTTAAATCACTTCTGGCTATTCACTAAGCCTGTATAAAATGACAACGATACAACACATTATGTAGTCATTCGTCGGCTTAATTATTAGTTGAGTAGTTTTTGAAGAATTTGCTACACTTTGAAGTAAACTGCCATGAGCAGAACCGCCATTATAACATTTATTGAAACGTCAACAATTAAAATAGAGGTTTTCGGATTAAAATTATATTGAAAAACTTACCAGTGATTAATGGTTATAATATGGTATACCTACACTTGTTAAATGCTTGTGGACAGCAATAAATCTAGCCAAAACTCACCTGAAATCAAAGAAAAATAGTTTTATGATAAAGTTTTAGTGCACAATAAAAAGTATGTACATATTGTTTTAAAACGTTATTGTTGATTAATTTTAAATGCAACGGCGCAGGATTGAGCGAAATGGAGAGCTCTTGTTGCCTTTCAATGCCCACGTGAAAGAATGAAAAATTTTCGTGTAATACTTTTAAAACATTAGAACATTCAAGAAAACTTAGTGTAAGTAAAAGTCTTAGTGCTTTTGACAATGTACATTTATCTATTTTTTTAATTTTTATTATTGGCGTTTGACATCTGTCAGTAGTTTCAAAGTTGGTGCAATTATCTGAATGTGTCCTAAACATCGTTTAAAACAGATGCATCGGTTGGAAGTATATTGGTTTAATAGGTACCTAACCAGTTTAGCATTATGAAAGATCGAATTCAGTATTCATGGTAAAGAAAGAACGATAGCATTATGTCAGGAAAATTGGAAATACATAAATAAAATATGGGCGAAAAGATGAATAAGAAAGTAAATATGCATATATTATTGATATCTAGTAATTATACTAAGTGGGAATTTCTAAAATATTTTCGCTATAATAATTATCTCCAAACACATAGGTGTGTGCTAGTGTGCTATTGAAATTCTTGCTTTTAGTATAACGGAAAGACGATCTATTAATATGCAGTTCAATATACGGGCGTACGAACCCACATGAAATTCGCTCGAAATGTCGATGATATAATGCTGACACACGTTTTGAGAAATGTCAAAAAAATATTTGAAAGTTGGTTGCAATTATTGGTAGTGTTACTATGGAAATCTATGAAAAACACAGGTTGTTTTCTAATATTTTCGCGGAATTTCTGTTAATCTGTCAATTTCATTTCTCAATAGAACATCAAAGTGCCGTTATTTGTGTTAATTTATTAGTTTGGTTTATGAATTTGTAAACGAAATCTGTAAACAATAATATTCTTCCCGTTTTGCCATGTTTTCCACCCTATTTTAGTCATTTTTGTCCACAGTGTCACCGTAAACAAAATGTTAATTTGTGACAGAGAACTCCGGTGGCAAAAGTTTGAACTACTACACTAAAGTCGACTTTAAGTCCCAATAACGGGACTTAAACATAAAGTGCCATTTTTTTGTTATGAAACGCGTTAATTTTTAAAGGAAACTTAAAGTCTCCTTTATTTTTATGAAACCGGCTGTTAGTAATTAATTATTTAGGATATTGGTACCGTATTGATTTCCATGTGGGAGTGCTGGTAGGTACTGCTATAAACAGGGAGAGACATTCAAATTAATGGAAATTCCTTGATTCATATTATAATATACAACGAGAAACAGCAGTTACATACCGGCATTAGAGAATGAGGAATGAGAACATAAAATTACCTATACACGATAAGATGAGAGATATTTGAATAATGAAGGATCGGAGGAAAAACAGATAGAATTTTTTGCTGAAATAAAACTGATTTATCTATCAAAATTATAATGAAACTATAGCCCCAGATTCGCACGGGTAGATTGATATTTAAAAACAATGATTTAGTTTTCATAAAGATCCCTAACATTTTCAAAATAGTCTATAGCCTAAATAAATCAATAAACACTCATTGTGGCATAATAATAATGGTTAGGCATATGCCGTCGCGACACTTTTTGTAAAAAAATATGTGTTAAGTCGTAGTCCATTATTTTATTATATCATCACCACGCTATGTAAGAAATATTTTAGGTATTTTTTTACACCTTGGGTTACATTATTGGAGTTTTAGATGAAAATGTTTTTTCGAAAAATTCTGAAAAGGATTGTGTGGATAAAATACTTACTTACATCAAAACTTGTTTCAGCCCTCTCATTTGCATTTTCATCCGTAATATTACTAACGCTGTACTACCACACCATTTTTCTCGGAAACCACGGCTTAAGTCGTGTTAGACTTAACGAAAAATAAAAATGAAAGAAATTCTCGACATGTTGAACATGTCCAGAATTCTCATCATTAGGAGTTTCGGAGACTTAAACATTACCACCTAATGGCGAACGTTGTTAACGTAAAGTGATCACACTAAGCCAGCCTTCGAAATAACAGAACATAGAAGACGATCGTAAGCCCGTAGCGGTTTGTTCCATTTAAAAATCGAACATCAGTAGGGAATTGTTAGTCATTAGTTGTTACATATTCTTTAAAAATGAAAGAGACTTGTATAGTTCTATCACAAAATTTATAATTCAAACATGAGCCGGTTTTCGGAGACTACCGTCTCCATTTAAGTCTGAAGATTCTATATAAAACAAAATATGAGTTGGCTTAAAATAATAAATTTTGTTTTATATAGAATCTTCACTCACATTTGATAATGGAGACGGTTGTCTCCGAAAACCGGTTCATGTTTGAATTATACATTTTTTGATAGAACTATACAAGACTCTTTCAATTTTATTTTGAAATGGACCATCACCAAGCACCTTCTGCCCAAAACATCGTAGATCATTTCTCATGGAACCTCCGTTTACATTCACAAAAAAATGTTGATTTTAATAAAACTTCAGAAAGTAATCATAAATATCGTTTTTTTTTTTCATTGTTGAAGGTATCTCTAAAATTTCTTGACTGTTAGTGAAGCTTGAATACAAAATACTTGCGGAAATTGTAAGCTCTATTTTAGATATTTTGTATAACAAACCTAAAACGAGAAAAACTTACGGATGTAACCTTTTGCCGTTACACTAACGGACATAAACAAAACCCTAAAGTTCTTGTAAGAGATCCGTTTAATTGTGAGGCACACCTGTAAGCTACATAGAAGCAGGAGCCTAGAAGGCTCCGTCGTAGAACGAAACCCATTAAACCTTTGTTGTATTAAAAACCTCCGCTGGAACACGGGCACAAGAGAACGGCTACAAGAGCTAAAACCTCCATTATCCCCAGCTACATGAACGACCATTAAAGGAGAAATTTCGCCGCGTTTTACATACCTACTTTAATTTTCCGCCGTACAAAAAAAGTACACGCAGATCGTTTTTTTTTTATTAAAAAATATCTCTACGCCGTGAAACTGCTCTCATTCTCTCTTCTTAAAACGGGACAGTATGATAACATTTCGTTTCAAAATATACCTATCATTTATGCAGTGATCAAATAAATAAAAAAAAATTAAGTCTATCTAACTAAACAGCCGAAGTTATTCTCACAAAATGTATTGGAACCTCGGACATCTCAACCAAAAACTAGCTATTAAATTAATGAAGGTTTCATTCATCTGATTTTATATCAGATTATGTTGCACCAAGTCCAGAATTATATGAAAATAAAATAATGCAGTGTAGTTATTTTATTAGGTATAACACCAACGAATTTCGAAAAAAAAATCTATTCCTTTTCACAGGTGGCTACATACTACAGTAACTTTGTCGCCTGAATGTATGGGGTCGTGTATGCGTTAAATCCGGTAGTTCTGATTTTTTGCAGATTTGTTTATGATGTTGGCCTGATGAATAATCAAAGTTTGTGACCTCGAGCGCCGAACGCAACATTTTCAAAAATCGAAAATACCTCGAAAAAAAACGTTTTTTTTTTTTAATTTTGGCGATTAAAACCCTGAAGGACTATTTTTTGAAAAAACCTTTTCAGGGCGTTTTTAAAGTTGACTAAATTTTCTACAATATGGTACTAGAGTTGTCTCTGTAAACCCAATAGGTAGTTTCCGAGATTAAGCCTTTCAAAGTTTATCATTTTTTTTTTCGAACTTCAGAAGAATCTCCAGTGTTCCGATTACAAGTATCTTCCGCATGGCCATTGTGCATAGTTAGGTGGGTACAATCAACGTCTGAGTATTCAAATCAAACCCATAAAAAACCTTTCACTGCGTACTTAGTGAAAAGATATTTGTACGATAGTTTTTCGGAATTGCGTAAAATTTGACCGATAATATCAGTTGGGTAGGTATATACAATTTATCTTCCATCGTCGCCAGCGATCGACATTCACGTGCGTACTGCACTCACTCACTAATGATCTGTTTTCCTACGAATACGGCGCTACTATAAACAGCGGTGAATATGTCAGTTGGCAACACTGTCAATATTGTTACCGTAGTTACAAAAACATATCATATACCTAGTTTTGAAAGACTGGCGTCTTGTCAGACGACGGACCGTTCCCTAGGATGCCAGTGCATCACTCAGATGGCACTACAGCTCATATAGAACCTTGGCCTCCGCTACCATTCGCCTCCAACAGTCCCGATTCCCGGCTGCCGTCTTCCAGTTGTTCGTCATTCGAACCAATTTATCATCGATCGTTAAGTTTTTATACACAACACTAACCTCCAGATTTATCTCAAGAGATTTATTGGTCAAATTATACAGATAAGTCGTTACGCGAGTATCCCGCTAAAGGGAAAAAAATGTGAGACGATAAAATCAAGAGAATTGAATGAGTAGAAACCAACAAAAAAAAGGAGTCTTACCAATTTGCTTTCGATATGGAGTAATTCGTCGTTTGATGTAATATTTCTTTTGAGAGAAGGACCGGCGCCGGTAAAATCAAATCGACGGTGATTCACCATCTCGGAGCCTAATGCCACAATCAACTTAAATGTTTGTTCTATTACGTCGGATGAAAAAAAAAGCTACGCACATATTTTGTTATTCATCGCTATATCTAAAACGATTTGAGTGGGTGGATAGATCATTACCTACCGGAAATAGGGTGGTACCAGAGACAAGATTTTATAAGACATGCGATTATAGGAAGAATACTTTTTTTAAACTTTCTCGGTATTTTTATGTTAAATATAAATTAAAATACGCAGATGATTACATCTTAGGGTGCGTTTACACCAAAAGAACCATAAAGCCAGAGCTAGAATAGAGCATACTTTCTTTCATCGTTGATATTGGACACCAAAGAAAAGAATAACGAGCAAGAGCTAATTAATGGGCGATGACAGATTACGCGCGACAGAGTTCTGGTTCTTTCTCGTTGTTGTTTCCATGGTGCGTATATCAACGATCAAGAAAATACACTGCATTCATAAAGAGTTGTATTTCCAGCTCCGGCTCTATGTTCGATGATTCTGCCACTGAAGAACGGCAAAGTAAGAGTCAGAAGACAGAAATTATGCTATCTGCAACATCTAGGAGGCATCTATCCTACATATTTTTATAGACTTCCTAGCCGTTCAACAACAATCGACAGACTAAACGTTGCTCTATGTAAATATATAAATAACTTTAGGGGTGGCATGGTTGCGTATCAGCAGATAAACAAAACGCTTGATGGATTTCACCGACATAGTTAGTATTGCATACAACCATTTTTTATACACACGTTACATTCATCTTGTCGAGTCCACCCGAAGTCAACAATCGCATGAAAGAAAACCTCCCTGTCTTCAGCTGCCCTGAAGAAATCTCCCATAGCTTTCACTCAAGGACGTTTCGGAGCCAGGAGAGTTGCTTTCTTCCGTCTCCTTTCTGGTCCTATATTTTCCTCTTCATGACGAGTTGCAATAAGTACCTTACATTTTTCACTCTCATTTTGTGACGAAAGTACGAAGTCTTACGGATCTTCATTGAGATGAATAGCTTTCTAGAGACTACGGTGGTGATCATGTCGGTCCGGGCCTTAACAATAATAAGGTATTAACGAACATGTAACAACTAATGACTCTAACAATTCATTACTAATGTTAGATTTTTTAATGGAACAAACCACTACGGGCTTACGACCATCTTCTACTGTTATTTCGAAGGCTGGCTTAGTGTGATCACTTTACGTCAACAACGTTCGCCATTAGGTGGTAACGTTTAAGTCTCCGAAACTCCAAATCTCGAGAATTCTCGACATGTTCAACATGTCGAAAAATCTCATGTATACAACTTGTAGATATTAATAACTAGCTTATACCCGTCTTGCTTTACGTTTTTGATTCCGATTGTCAGGCTTGATCGGTTAAAGGCAATTAAACAGGTTCTAGTCTAGCTTCCCATTGCTTTGTAGACCTCTATAACTGACATAAGCACAGAAAAAGAAGAATGACACTTTTAATGTTTATTAAAATTTTGTATGAAGATCCTAAAAAATAGGGTTTTTAAATAGCTCTAAATATATTAAAGTTTATGCAGCAAATTGTATTAAAGAACTTTCTCCGGCATTTTGCACGGCTCTGTGCAGATTCATATCTGACGTAGCATTTGTATTTTGAGCGTGATGCTATGACATACGGTAAAAAGCAAAATAAATAAAAAAACATTTCTGAATTATTATGTAGATAGAGAAGGAGGGACTAATGCGAGTTTTATTTAATTTCCCAATTTACCACGCAACTTTCTTAATTTTTTCTTTCATAAGAACCTTCTACTGATAAAAGCCAACACGACAAAAAAAAGAATTAGTGAAATCGGTTCAGCCGTTTAGGCGTGATGCTCACATATACGGTAAAGCAACGACAAAAGGCAAATAAAAAAACGTTTCTGAATTATTATATGGATAATCTACGTAACGTTTGTCAAGAATCACGATTTTAATTGGTGAGTTACTCATAAAACCGGCTTGTATCTATGAAAAATAGAATAACTGTGAAAGACATGTGAGTCAAATTCGTAGTGTGGTGATATATTCTCTACACCTACCCCACAATTGACATTTAATAGAATGCTTGAAATACTTGTAGTGAACTATAAGCTCATAATACAATGCTGCGTCTGGCACAAATCGTCCCTCTAGGGATGGGATGCCATAAACATAATAATAATAATGCTGCCCTTATGCTTTGCAACGACAAAAGTAAAAACTGTAACGCAACGTCTTTTCTCTGGTCATAATCCTATGAATAGTTGGCAGCAATGTTTACCACTCTTTCTCTCCAGCTATATCTATAGATTCCTTATATTTAAAAAAAAACTATTCAAGTAGGTGCATAATTGAAATAATAAAATATCCTGTATATGAAATATTGACTACAGGTACTTATTTCATTTCCATATCTGGATATATCAAACTCAAAATAATCGCCGCAAATTGTTGAAAGAGTTCTGCATCTAACTTGACATCAATGGTTGGTGTGTTATAACGTCAGGTTGCAAGTAACAACATCTAGTAGATTATTACAAAGCGGATAAAAATCAACTTGATTATGCAAATAAACTCACCTTCATAGTTTAACAATACTCTCTATTTTGGTGGTTCAACTTAGCCCATAGTAGGATTCGAAACCTACTGAGATACTCACTTGACGTCAATAGACGTTGTATTATTATTATGTTATTTATAGGTGAAAAATTATGTGGCAATTAGGCAAAACTATTTAGTGTCATTTTGAGAAAGGCAAAACAAAACTACACCACTACAATATAATTTTAAAAAATATATGAAGTTACCTATAAGGAAATTTTCAATGGATCAATGCAGGTATATCAATATCAAATCTAGGTATTTCTTCTTATCCTTATTGATAAATGCCATTCTCTATTAAAATTTTAAAAAAATTGAACCAAAATGTACATAGGAAAGAAATTCAAATGTAAGTTATTGCCTTCTGAAAAATGTCAAGTTGTTCAACGTAGAACCATTTAAATAGTAATATTATTTATGGGTATGAATAAATGAATGAAAGAATTTTTGTTTATTTTTTGTCCAATCATTATTTAATTCATAAAACATAAAATCAACAATTGAAACATAATATGTATAATCTCAAAGTTTTTTGTTAGATCTAGCAGAGTAAAAAAATATTCTCTTAAACAAATGGAAACCAGAAAAGATATTCCGACCCACCGTTATAAAAAAAACTATTAGTTATTCACTTCTTAACCCAAAAGTATTAGGTATATCATTTTTATTCCATAACCGAAATAAAAAAATTAAAGTTTAATTAAATCTGATGCTAGAACACAGAAATCCATACAATAACCTAGAATCCCGACTCGCGTTCAAAAGTGAAGCCTAAATATTGCAACTTTTGACAGTTTGGTTCCCAAAAGAATGTGGTACAGCGTATATTTATTCAGTAGTTTTCTCGTGTTTTTTACAATAAAACATATTTTTACATTGAAATAAGTGAAATTAGATCATTTTTAAGTTTCTTTATAAATGTACTGTCAAAATTGCTGGCCAAATCGGCTTCACTTTTTTACTACGAAGAATATATGAAAATCTATGTGCTAGAAACACACTATTGTGTCAGCTTGTGTTGTGTCGAGCCAGAAGCATTATCATTTTTATATTTATTTATTTTCTGTCAAAATTAAGCATTGCTCACCATTACAGAGTAATCCTTTGCGGTAATAGTGGTTAATAATATGGTTTAAGATACATTTAGGCTCTATATGAAGCTGATATGCTTCTAACGGGTTGAGAACTTATTTATAGTGATATGTGGTAAAATTGATAAAATCGCTGGCATCCGCAAGACACTGTTATTGATTATGGTCAATCTTCTTTACATCCCATAAGCAGCCATTGAATATTTTTTCAATATAATTGTTTCCCTTCTCAAATGGGAAATTTAAATGAGCTCTCTAACATGGATCTGCAATATAAAGTTTCTGATTTTAAAATACACATAAAGAAATCCAAGAAACATAATTAATGAAATTCTTACATAGGTAGCTTACCATTTTGGTATATTTACAATATTATTATATTGTCTTGCAAAAATTAAACCTTTGAATTTCTTTGTTAGAAATGCACTTTTATCAATCAATTTGATCCTTAGAAGTATGTACTTAATTGCTATGTCAAAAAGGTGGGATGAAAGCAATTAGTCTCGTTGAAAACACGTTTGCCTCAGGAACCTGAAAAAAATATCAACAAAATAAATTAATTTTGTGATTTCGGTAACACACTAATTCCCGCCTTATAACATTATAACCTTATAATTGTTTTAGCAACGCATAAATGTTTTAAGTTACGGCATAGGCTTACAGATATTTTAATCAATTTGACTTACCAGTTTTATTTTCATTAAACTCAATTGAAAATAAGGTAATTATATTTTTCATAATCGACGATATCAATCCGAACCTTTTGTTTGACAACAAAATATGACGTATAGTGAAGTATTAACCATCCATGGATAACCAAAGATAATAATATAATTCAACACAGTTAGGTACTATTAAATTATTTTATGATGTATATTTTTGATTTACTTATATAATGGTCTCTTAAAATATTTAGACTTGTTAAAAAAAAAATTTTTCACACAAAAAACCACTTTAAATGTGAAGAAGAATTATTAAAAAAATCATTCTTATTTTGTTTTCATATTATGAAGCTAAGACAAAAAATTACATATTAAAAAGTTCGTCTATGGTAACCTACTGTCAATTATTGTTATTCTGACAGCCAAACAAAAACAACAGGAATTCTATTTTCAAAAATTTTGTAAGTTTTTTAATATATTGAAATATTTTTGTAAGTAGGTACCTAAGCTATATTTAATTATTAAGATTTTTACCTATCATGAAGTTTTTAGTTGTGAATTGTAAAAATATGGGTATATAAAATATGATACTTTGAAATTGTTGTCCCTCCTGTAACTAAACTTTAGACAGATTTTGATGTTTGTTTTGTAATATTGTTTTCTAGGCATGGAGTTGCAGTCTATCTGAAATAATAATACCTGATACATTATGCAGTCTAAATGGATTTAATGAAGATCTTAAAAAGGTATAAAAGCTACACTTTTAAACAAATAATACTATGAAAGATTCCAAATGAAGGTTTTATGCAGAGCATATCATATCAATATGTATCTAGCAGTTGATTGTTTTATTCTAATTTGAAGTTCATAAGTAGTTTGATATACTTTCTAAATCCTTAATATTGATTCTAATCAAATTCTCATAACATGTATTTTTAAAACAAATCCCTGAAAAAGCAAAATTTTCTAATGTCGTCTTATATATTTGCAACCATGGCCATGTAATCACTGTATTTTGCTTTCATATATTAATAGAATTGGTTTTTTTTTAGGTCAGAACACTCAGAACCTTGCAGGGATTTTGGATATATCAAGAAATATTTACCGAATGCTTCAACATACAACATGCTGTGTTTTTTAAAATATTACCCACCTTGTTTTGTGATGAATATAACATTAAATAAAATAAATTAAAGGTAAGAGAACATAAGTTTGCATTTATCTACATAAGAAATTTGAGTTCGATACAGTTTTGTGAATACATATTGTGGATAAATCAAGTGAATTTTACTTTACCAAAATACCTACATATCTGATTCTTTTCCAAAATAAACAGGAAGTATTACTTAATTATTATGATGTGTGTAAAACCAAATATATTTTTTGACTATAAACATACACACATACCTGACAAATCCATTATAATCTTGTAAAATAGGAACGTCATCACTTCCTGTCAGATTGGCTTTCTTTCAACGTTCTGTTTTACCGACCAAATCTACTAAAGAATATTCATACTCATTTCAATTTTCAAATATCATTTTTTCTCTAAAATCTTTATGAAAGAACAATTTTTAGATTGAAATGTATTATGAATTTAATTTAATGTATCTTTATTATTTTTTACCAACATTTAATATGATTTTATCAGGTATGTAGCTACATAATTACTCATCTATCTGGCTACGACAGTTTGACACAAAATGTGGCCATAAATTTTTTAAAATGTGTCAAATAACAAAATGGAGG
The DNA here is from genome assembly GCA_963576905.1 of Mystacides longicornis. Lineage (NCBI taxonomy): Eukaryota > Metazoa > Arthropoda > Insecta > Trichoptera > Leptoceridae > Mystacides > Mystacides longicornis. Next base: position 15,006,405 of record OY756438.1, read on the forward strand.
AAATATTTTTCCAAAATCTTTCTTTAAATCTTTATTTATTGAGAATAATAAGATTTGAATAACATTTATATGTATAACATATCAATCTCCAATTATTTTATTACATTTTCATACCGTAATACCAAGATTCCATTCAACGTTTACATGAGTAATTTTGTTTCCAAAAGATGGCATCTGTCTTTTTTGAAAACGTTGTATGAAGATCCTAAAAAAATAAGAGTTTTTTAAATAGCTTTAAATATATCAAAGCTCATGTGGTTAAATATATTTAAGAACGCTCTCTGGAATTTTGCACGGCTTTTCGCATATTAATATCTGACCTTAACGTCTGTTTTCTACGATTGATGCGCATTCAAAAATATAAATAAATAAACGGACTAAAATATTATGTAGATTAATGAGATGTAGTGATAAAAGTTGTAAATTATTGAGTACAAGAGAGCAACCAAATTTAAAGACTGCGACTGCTGTCATGTATTTGGCGCCAGGATATGACTATCCATTTTTGTTAATGTCTCATCTATATTGCCTATTGGCTTTGTTGGAGCACAACGTTCTAATTATGTCTAGATTCTTGTGACCATTTTACAGGTCTAGATCTTAACGAATATGTAACAACTAATGACTAGCAATTCATTACTGATGGTCAATTTTCAAATGGAAACAAACAATAATAATTAGGTATGATTAAATTCAAAACGTCTTCTACCGCTGCATACAGAATTCTTCCTTGCTTTTCCAAACGTCTCTAATTTGTGCTGTTTGCCAGCTTTGTAGTCTAGCTATAGAGAGACCATAATTTTCGCAATTTCAGGATCCATCTGTTGTCATACGTTTTTATGCTTCACGTGTAGTTTTTATAACTTTAGTTGAGAACAGTGTATTCAATTCTACGTAACTAATGACTCCACACAAATGAATCTGCTCTCGTGATAAAAACACTCGAACAATGAGCACGAAAGAAACTATCGGGAAACAAAAATAATGGTAGTGAAGGCCTTTCGAGTTTTGTATGAAATCCCCGTGTATTCCCGGGACGCGGAGCCAACAAAAAGTTTTATACGCCAAAGTAGTGGGAGCGGCGGAAGCTCAGAAAATATCACGGCGTAGGTAATGAGGCTGGCAGATAAATGGAACGACAAAGAAAAGTCTGTTTGTTACCCAAGTTTTAACCGACGTGGAATATTTCGAATCGCTCAGGGACATATCGGTGAGATGGCCGGGGAATCAGAGATGAAAATTCGCCTGCTAAAAATATGATTCTCGAAAAATAATATTACTTCGCAAAAGGATAGACATTATTTTTTGTAAAAGTTAATGATTGAGATGGCCCAGGTGGCCGCGAATTTCAAACATTTTTATTGTGACGTATGTTTCTCCATTGAGGGGGAGTGGAATATTGTATGTTTTCAACTAAGAGTAGATCTCTGTGATTAGGTATGTATTTGGGTAATAATTCTTTCTTTCCGATGGCTTCACAACCCATATAGAGTTCTGGCCTTCAGTGAACTTCGCCTCTAGTCTCTTCTATGCTCTGCTGAAACCTTCAACTAGAAATTCTCAAAAGCTGTGGAGCGTGTCTCTCAACCTCATCCTACCACCTTAGTCTAGTTTCCTATCCATCTAATCCTATTCATTCCATATGCAGAGAATGTAGGATGCCCTGTAAATATTATAAAACTCTTCTTTAAGCGGATTCTCCATGTTCCATCGCTCACACAAAATTCCACGTAGAATTCTTCTCTAAAATATATCCCGTGATTCGGCAGACTTCGCAGTTAGTGTCCATGCCTAAGACCAGTTAAATTAATTAGTTTTAGCATGACAGTAAACTCTTTAAGCTTAACTCTACTGTTCTGATCAAGGTTTCATACATGTTTAGTTTAAGTTTTCTATATTAGATTTCGAAAAGAGAATTAGAGAAAACATAAAACTGACCAAGAACCCTGAACTCTCAGCCATCCCAGACCTTGAACATCTTCTGTCTGCCAATAGGCTCGTTTCGAGGAGACCTCCACTAAAAAACTGTAAAGAACCTTTGTGACAACAACTTCAACAGCACAGAGGCGTGGAGATTGAAATGGAACGAAGTGGCAGCTGCTCCTTCCTTTCCCAGCATCACTGATAAACCTCCAGGCTTTGACCTTCCAAGAAGAATGTGGACCGCGCTGAATAGGATACGCACGGGTTATGGAAGATGTGCGGACTACTTTTTTAAATGTGGTTGGCAGAATTCTCCTGAATGCGACTGCGGAGCAGATAGACAGACGGTGAGCAGCCTCAGATCGTATTTGAGTGCAGCCTCAGATCATGCGAGGGAAGCATTGAAGATTTCTACACACTAAACGAGACAGCGACTAACTTTTTGAAAACAACTGACTTTAAATTTTAAGTAATGACAATTTTACCGACTCTGATATACAATATATCTCAACTTTTTGTTTTTCTGTTTGTAATTATATGATGTGATGTAACGAGTGACCATACGATAAATCAATATATATTTTTTAGATTTTATAAATAAATAAAAATAACAATCTTCATAGGTACATAGGTGTTAAAGGATAGCCGGGTGAATTTTATGCTTGAATTATTTTCTAACGGTCAACAGGTCCCGTCTAATCTGAGGCAGGATTTTAATTCCAAGTGGAAGTTTGAAGTGAAAAACGCAGTGCAAATTTCAGACCGGACCGTGAATTGAATCCGGGGCGGATTCTTAATCCGAAGTCGGCGCCTATGCCACTAAGTTACCGAAGTCAGTTATTATTTAGTACTAGTAGTTGTAAGAAGAATGTCTTATTTACAATACAAATTATTCGTTTAATTTCAATATAGAAGAAGCGAAAGAAGTGTGCATGAATAGAAAAGAGTGGAGGTCCGTTCTCTCTGCCTAGCCCTTACGGGACACGACGTGATGGGCAAAAAATAATAATAAATTGCTCAGACGAAAAATCTGTAAAAATATCTTGCGATTGACGATATTCATTGTGCATTGCTCACCGCAAAGGATTACTCTGTAATGGTGAGCAATGCTTAATTTTGACAGAAAATAAATAAAATAATAAAAAATCACCTAACTGGTTACCGTTTACATTACAAGATATTTCACTGAACAATAGAATTAGCAGTTGGCATGTCAGTTAATTATCTACGGTAAAAACATCCCGGGTTTTTTCATGTTATATGTTGTATGTTAAACTAATTAGCAACTTATCAATAGAACGATGTACATATTATCTATACTAATATATAAAGAGGAAAGATTTGATTTTTTGTTTATTTGTTTGCATCGAATAGGCTCCAAAACTACTGAACCGATTTGAAAAATTCTTTCACTTTTGGGAAGCTACAATATCGGCGGTGAACATAGGCTATATTGAATTTCCAAAAAAAAAATGGGTAACCTACGAAAACTTCAATAATGTAACCCAAGGTGTAAAAAATTTACCTAAAATATTCTTTTTATCGAGAACGCTGTGAAAACTAATGATGATAGAATAAAACAATGTACTACAATTTTGTAGAAGACATCATTATTTACAAAAAGTATCGCGACAGCATATGTCTAACTATTATAGTTATGCCACAATAAGTGTTTTTTTTTATTTTAAAAAAATCAATAAAATGTCACCTCTAGAAAAGACTCTTTATTGGTATCTTGGTATTACTCCTTATTAAAATAAATTAGTTCATATTCAAGTCTGCTTCAATATGTTTGTATAACTTTTTGAATTATTCAATTCGGACATTCCATTCGAAAGTTATCACGAGTTTAAAAATGTGAGTATTGGAAAAAAAGCATTGTCTCTTATCATCTCAACTTATCCGATGCAGAGTGCGTATGGGAGCGGGGAGGGGTCAAGTTTAGTAGAAATACCGCGCAAAGTAGTCACGGTGGTAAAGTGACGTGACACGATACATTGCAATGCAATTATTCCAGATTAACATATGCTATAAAATATTTTGAAAAAGCTAGGGATCTGTATGAAAACTAAATTATTTTTAAGTACCTATCTATCTACCCGTGCGAAGCTGGGGCGGACCTCTAGTACCTAATATAGCTACTAAAAAGGTTCTCCCTATGGTTTTAGTCTATACGACGACTTCATTGTTGCACACAATACTAGGGCTCTATTTGAAAGATGTTCTAGAAGAGAAATAATGATTTTGGTATATTGTGCGACATTATTACGGAAAAAAACCCTTCATCTCAAGTCACATAATTTATGGGGTAAACAAAAAACATTCACAAATCATTCATTGTTCCGCGGTCCCAGATTATCCATGTGTTCGCTTTTTTTATAAAGCATCTTAAATATAGTCTCTTATGTAATTCCTTCCTTATGCCCACTAAAGTCTCTCAATAAAGATTTGTTACATTTTATCTTATAACCCCCAATGTTTTACGAGTATTTTCATTCTCCATATGAAATGTATGTAGCAAAATATCTATAGGCAGTTGAATTCAACATTTTTAGACGGATATTTGAGTCTTGGCGTGATGGCGGTGTTGGTTAAAAAAAGTTTTTCTGGAGCGATCCGATATCACACAGCCACAAGCCAAAGGTCGTGGAATCGAGCACCGGCGCTTTCTCTTTCACCCCTCATCTTTATCGCCACCGCAACGGTACTATCCGTGGATATTGCTTGGCGCACAGTGGTGGTCATTTATTTTAATCGATTCTTTTCCTCTTTAACAACATAAGTCTTTCTTTATATGTATCAAGATTATTTGTGTTTACTATCGTTGAGCCATATTACAAAGTTAAGCTTCATCCAACAATAGTATTTTTTATTATTTCTTTTTTTTGTTTTCTTTAATTTTATATTTTCCTTCAGTCAGCAACGAGGTCGCTGGTCTTAGAAGGCACACAATTACAATTTAAGATCATTATTATTAAAACTCATTGGTTTACAATAACTTCTTCATCTGCTTTCCGAAGCACTACCCATTTGTCAGCCTCTTGATGTCATCGGGAACTCTATTGTGAATATCATCGCAGAGTACAAGAATCCATATATATATTTCTATTAGTTCTTGGATTGGCATTTCTCAGTTGAGAAGCAACTCTCGTATCATAATTGTGGATAGCTTTATTCAATAGGCGGAACTTTGTTCTAATATAAAGCAATTTTGATATCCAAGTTCCAAGAAAATATAACTTTTGATTAACGATAAATTAGTCGAGATGTAAATGTAACTTATTTAATAAAAACTGTGCGTAAATTAGTTAAGGAATACAATTGTGGAGTTCGCAAGCGGGTAGATCTATAAAATAATACCAAATACCAATGCCAAAAAAGATAAAAAAAGACTTTACAAGACATAAAATTAATTTATGATCAAACTAATGAAATGACGCAAGAAAAATTTACGACATCGAAATGGATGAAAATGAAATTAATGATAATTTTGTAGGGGAATAAACAGATCCTTTAATTAAATTCTTTCTGAAAGAAATAGAAGATTAATGTAACTGACTTACATTTGGACTACCTATATACCAATACATGTAGGTAAATATTATGTAAATTTTTTGTTATTCTTTCTCTTCATATTAATATCCATAGATGGATGTGGAAGTTCAAGAGATCATCCCGAGGAAACCCTGGTACGTTGGGGCTCGTTTGTCCTACAAGGAAATATCTTTGATTTGTAGAATGAAATCTGGACACACTGCTGCTCCAGCTTATTTGTACAATATTAATATATTGGTATCCCCACAATGTTACTGTGGAGAGCATTTGAAGTGAAAAGTCGCCAAGCCTTTTATGCGACTCGTCAGCTGAAACGGCGAGAATTTTAAATGCTTTTATGGAAATTAATGGAGTTCTCCTTTAGACTATTATGGATGTGTGGCATAGTTTTCTTTAGAAACTAGTAATTATGTACCATAGTTAAAATGTACTCGAGTTTGGCTGGGAACATCATACAAGGTGAAGGTCACAATAAAAAATAAAAAAATCGAAATGAAACAAAATATTTATTTTCTTTTTTACAAAACATTAGATTGAAGGAGATGATTCCTGTCTTCATCAACCATCTGTTTCATTCCAATATTTTCTAGAAACATTATTTCTTCTACGACTGCAACGCGCCGGTTGAGGGCTAGTATTATCTACTTACATTAATTCATGTAGTAAAATCTTGTACGTTCGGTCGTCCAAAAAAATGAATTATCGATCCTCTTCTTCAGTAGAATATAGTTTGTCTCTCCTTACGGTTCCTCATTAACTTACATAAAAGGAGTACTTATCAACGATGTTTGCTCTCTCTGTCTAACATCAGCTTTCCCACTTTATTTATAAGATATTCCTTTATGTAGCAGCTGGATTTTGTTTGCCAGCTTCCGACAGGCGAACTATATTCATTAATTTACCTACATATTATATAGTAGATAGTCCTAATATATCTCTATATATAAAAATGGAGCCCTATTTTTCGTAGTCATTGCATCACGTGTAAACGACTAGACCAATTTCGATAATTCACTGGCGTATCTTAGTATTGTCAATATTTGACTTTTTTTAGAAGGCAACTACTTAAACGAAATTGGATTTATTTTTTTTTTTTTTCACCCATAGGCCCACTCAGGTACTTGAGAGTGTCAATACAGCAGTACATAACACAAATAGGCATGAACAAAATGCATACCAATACAGACAAAAAAGACATACATACGCAATGAAAGAAAATAAAAACAATAAAGTTCAAGAGATCATACCGAGGAAGCCCTTGTATGTTGGGGCTCGTTTGTCCTACAAGGATATATCTTTGATTACATTCATATTCTTCAGGGTTTCTTTATTATTTTCTATGTTTATGTTTTATGAGTTTCCTGTATAAATTTCTAGTACTATTCCAGTATTTCTAAAAAAACGGTATTATCTCGGCACAGGCGTCTGCCTACATACATACTCCCTTTATGGCCCCCGCACAACGGATTCCAGCCCGGAGAAGACCAATCCACAGCAAACCCGACCCGCACGAAACCGACCCCCAAGCTCGATCAAAGCAATCAAACTGAAAAGCCGGCCCCACAAAAATCAAGCCCGCAGCGGATCCCCCCCAAACCAACCTACAATGCGGGAGGCCTAAGCCCCACTCAGGACCATAGGGAGGCATCAAGAGCTCTCCATTGCGCTCGAAGGCGTCCGAGGCTCATTGTGCCTTTTCTGACCGTTTGAGGTTTAAGGACGTGTAGTGGTCAAACTCACGGTCCCGATCAGATTTTTCGATTTCCTGCCTCTTACAGGATGCTCGAAAAACCAAAATAAAGAGCAGAGGTGCTATTCTTACGGTAGCGACCCCACGGCTACCCCAGGCGTCTGCCTAGTGAGATAAAAATCCCAACATAAAAATGTTTGTGTATGCCAACTTAAATGTGTGTATCTACATAATATTTTAGTCCGTTTATATTTTTGAATGCGCATCAATCGTAGAAAACAGACGTTAAGGTCAGATATTAATATGCGAAAAGCCGCGCAAATATCCGGAGAGCGTTCTTAAATACTCTTTGATATATTAACTTTAATATATTTAGAGCTATTTAAAAAACTTTATTTTTTTAAGATCTTCATACAAATTTTTCACAAAAGACAGTAAGCCATCTTTTGGAAACAAAATTACTCATGTAAACGTTGAATGGAATCTTGGTATTACTGTATGAAAATGTAATAAAATAATTGGAGATTGATTTGTTATACATATAAATGTTATTCAAATCTTATTATTCTCAATCAATAAAGATTTAATGAAAAAATTTGCAAAAAAAATTCTCTATTTTGCAAATTTGACACATTTCAAAAAATTTATGGCTACAGATTTTCCATCTGTCGTAGCTAGCATAGATGAGTAATTTTGTAAGTACCTGATAAAATCATATTGCAATGTTGGTAAAAATAATAAATATACATTAAATTAAATTCATAATACACACTGATGTAATATGATTCAAGAAAATATTATGAAAGAGTTAAGGTAATAAAATTTATGAATGAAGATTTACTTTGAAATTTGTATGAACATCGATAATAGCAAGAATTGAACGGTAAAACAGGTACTTACCCACATCTGAATCTCAAAACATTACCAGAATGAATTTGACAGCAAACAAAACTTCCTGTTTATTTTGGAAAAGAATCAGATATGTAGGTATTTGGTAATAAAATTCATTTGATTTATCCACATAAAAATTAAGCGATATAAAGCAGGTACGCATAAAATTTCTTCAAAGATAACAGATATTACATAATGTGTATTCACGAACCTGTATCGAGCTCAAAATTCTAATGTAGATAAATGCAAACTTATGTTCTCTTACCTTTAATTTATTTTATTTAATGTTATATTCATCACAAAACAAGGTGGGTAATATTTTTTTAAATAAACGCAGCATGTTGTTGAAAGTTGAAGCATTTGGTAAGTTTGGTAGCGTTTCTTGATATATCCAAAACCATTGCAAGGTTCTGACCTAGAAAAAAAACATAATTCATTTAATATATGAAAGCAAAATAAAGTGATTATATGGCCATGGTTGCAAATATATAAGACGACATTAGAAAATTTTGCATTTTTCAGGGATTTGTTTTAAAAATACGTATTGTGAGAGTTTGATTAGAATCAATATTAAGGTTTTAGAAAGTATATCAAACTACTTAAGAACTTCATACTATATTATATTAGAATAAAACAATCAATTGCTCGATACATATTTGATATAATATATTATATCAAATATATTAAAAAACCACTCCATTATGGGGGTGGATTGCCAATATTAATATCAATAGCATATTATGCTCTGCATAAAACATTCATTTGGAATCTTTAATTATTTGTTTGAAAGTGTAGCATTTATACCTTTTAAAGATCTTCATAAAATCCATTTAGACTGCATAATGTACCATATTTGATATATGCTCTGCATAAAACCTTCATTTGGAATCTTTCATTATTTGTTTGAAAGTGTAGCATTTAAACCTTTTAAATATCTTCCAGGTTTTATTATTTCAGATAGAGAAAATTTCAAGCTGCAACTCCATGTCTAGAACATAATATACAAAATAATCTTCAAAACCTGTCATAGTTTAGTTACAGGGACAGCAAATTCAAAAAGTATCACATTTTATACCCCTATATCTTTACAATTATTCATGAATACCCTAATAGTAATTAAATAACTTAGGTACCTACTTAGAAAGATATATTTCAATATATTAAAAAACTTACAATGTTTTTGAATTTCGAATCCCATCACTGCTTCGTTTTGTTTTGTATGAGCTGTCAGAATCTAATGACCAAATGACAGTCGGTCTGCGGCCGCCATAGATCACGTTTATAATTTTTATTTCATAGTGCTTCACGAGAAAACAAAAAAGAATGAAGAAATTTTTTATAATAATTTATTGAATGTTTTATAATTTTTTTTTACACAATAATGTAGTTTTTGTGTGAAAAATATTTTTTTTATATGAATCAAGTATTTAAAGAGGCCATTATATAAGTAATTCGAAAAAAAATATAATTTATTGAATGTTTTATATTTTTTTTTTCACATTTAAAGTGGTTTATGTGTAAAAAATATTTTTTTGAATGAATGAAGTATTTTAAGAGGCCATTATAAAAGTAAATCACAATATTATTATATATCATAAAATAATTTTATAGTACCTATACCTATATTCTAACTATGTTGAATTGTAATATTATCTTTTGTTATCCATGGATGACAGGATGACACTTGACAATAAATCGTATTTTGTTGTCAAACGAAAGTTACGGTTCGATTTTGAAAATGATTATTTTCAATTGAGTTTAATGAAAATAAAACTGGTGAGTCATTAATTGATTAAAATATTTGTAAGCTTATGCCATAACTTAAAACATTTATGCGTTGCTAAAACAATTGCATGATAGTTATGTTATAAGGCGGGAAGTGTCTTACCGAAATTACAGGATCTTAATAGTAATTAAAGTAATTAATTTTGTTTATATTTTTTCAGGTTCCTGTGGCAAACGTGTTTTCAACAAGACTAATTGCTTTCATCCCACCTTTTTGACATAGCAATTAAGTACATACTTCTAAAGATCAAATTGATTGATAAAAGTGCATTTCTATGTAAACAAACTCAAAAGTTTTATTTTTGCAAGACAACATTATTTACCAAAATGGTAAGCTATGTAAGAATTTCATTAATTATGTTTCTTGAATTTCTTTATGTGTATTTTAATTCAGAAACATGTTGCAGATTCAATTTTAGAGTGTTCATTCAAATTTCCCATTTAGTTGAGAAGGGAAATAATTATATTGAAAAAATATTCAATGGCAGCTTATGGGATGTAAAGAAGATTGACCATAATCAATAACAGACTCTTGCGGGTGCCAGTGATTTTATCAATTTTTAATACATATCATTATAAATAAGTTCTCTTTCTTCTTATGTGTTGTGGCCCGCTAAAAGCATATTATCAGCTTCATACAGAGTCTAAATGTATCTTAAACCATATTATATAAAAACAATAATGCTTCTGGCTCGACACAACACAAGCTGATACAATTAGTGTGTTTCTAGCAAATAGATTTTTATATATAACTACCGAGATGAAGTACTCCAATAGCTCTTCATAGTAAATAAGTGAAGCCGATTTGGCCGGCAATTTTGACAGTATGGTAGTCAAAACGGAACGTAAAAAATGATGTTGACATTTATAAAGATACTTAAAAATGATCAAATTTCACTTAGGTATTTCAATGTAAAAATATGTTTTATTGTAAAAAACACGAGAAATCGACCGAATAAATATACACCATACCACGTTCTTTTTGGAACCAAACTGTCAAAAGTTGCAATATTTCGGCTTCATTTTTGAATGCGAATCGGGATTCTACGTTATTGTATAGAATTCTGTGTTCTAGCATCAGATTTATTTAAACTTTAAATTTTTGATTTCGGTTATGGAATAAAAATGATATAATGTTGGGTTAAGAAGTGAATAACTAATATAACGGTGGGTCGGAATATCTTTTCTGGTTTCCATTTGTTTGGGAGAATATTTTTTTTACTCTGCTGATTTAACAATAAAACTTTGAGATTATACATATTTTATTTATATAGCTTTTCAATTGTTGATTTTATGTTTTATGAATTAAATAATGATTGGACAAAAAATAAATAAAAATTCTTTCATTCATTCATTCATATACTCATAAGAAATGATACTACTACTAAAATGGTTCTACCTTGAACAACTTGACATTTTTCAGAAGCCAATAACTTAAATTTGAATTTGTTTCCTATGTACATTTTGGTTCAAATTTTGTTTAATTTTAATAGATAATGGCATTTATCAATAAGGAGAAGAAGAAATACCTAAATTGGATATTGATATACCTGCGTTGATTCATTGAAAATTTCCTTATAGGTAACTTCATATATTTTTTTAAATTATATTGTAGTGGTGTAGTTTTGTTTTGATTCCAATGCCTTTCTCAAAATGATATTAAATAGTTTTGCCTAATTGCCATAGAATTTTTCACCTATAACATAATAATAATACAACATCTATTGACGTCAAGTGAGCATCTCGGTAGGTTTCGAATTCTACTATGGGCAATTAATTCTTCAACTTCCTGTGACGAGTCTGGGGATTGCAGATTTATAAGTTGAACCACCAAAATAGAGAGTATTGTTAATCTATGTAGGTGAGTTTATTTGCATAATCAAGTTGATTTTTATTCGCTCAGTAATAATCTACCAGATGTTGTTACTTGCATCTTGAAGTTATAACACATCAACCATTGATGTCAAGTTACATGCAAAACTCTTCAACAATTTTTGGCGATTATTTTGAGTTTGATGTATCCAGACATGGAAATGAAATTTATGGTAATCATAGATACAAATTTTTACAATTTCTCAAATATATTTAATGTGATTAATAAATTTCTAAAATTACAAAATTTTCATAGTAAAATCTGCGTAAACACATATGGCCATCTTTTGAAAACAAAATTACTCATGTAAATGTTGCATGGAACCAAAGTTTGACAGAATAAAAATGTATTTAAAAGATTCAAGATTGTTTTGAAATAAAAATAAATGTAATTCAAACCATATAAAACACATTTATTTTTATCAACATTAAAATGAAAGTACATTTTCAGATTACTTTTCGACTAACGTTTGAGGTCGGTAAAACAGCTGCCTTTATCATTAGCCAATCGCATAAAATTTGTACCATTCCACACATAGAGAATTTAGTCAAGACTCAAACCATATTGAGAGTAAAACTTTCATATTATTTAGGTAGGTTCGTATTATATTACTATTAAAGGAATTTTTTACCCTTCTATTGAGCAGTGAAATTGAATCAAGTGTAAGATGTAACATATTATGATACATGCAGTTTTTTTCCATGTATGTGTCAGACTATAATTTTTCTTCTTTCTTTTTTATAAACATTAAAACTGTCATTCTTCTCTCTTTTTATGAATTGTGAAAGTGTAATTCTTCTTTTTCTGTGCTTATGTCAGTTAAGCAATGGGAAGCTAGACTAGAACAATAGAACCTGTTTAATTACCTACCGATCAAGCCTGACATTCGGAATTAAAAGCGTAAAGCAAGACGGGTATTAGCTAGTATATATATATTTGTATATCTACCTAAATAGATTGTTAGTATTGTACTAATTGTAAACATATATGGTTAGGAAAATAAAAAAAAAACATAAACTCAGAAACAAACGGGGTGTGATAAAAATGTGGACATTGTATATTATTGATCATGTGTGGTGTAATAGGCCAATTTTGCAGTCGTCAGAAATTAGAAAAAAGTGATTTCTCAATTCAGGATGGTGTAAAGGGCCACCACGCGTATCGTCATAACAGCGGTTTTCTACTTCAGGAAGGCTGTCTTCATTTTCGCTGGATGGGTAGCACCCCAGCCAACTTAGGGAATCACTGATATAATCTATTCTTGTTTCTAAGTAGGAAGAAAACTTATGAAAAGCGAAGATCTTCAGCTAGTATGATTATCACGAGCAGAAGCAATATCCCACGGGCATCCATCAGATACAAGTTAGGTAGGTATATTGTATGTATTCGGAGCGCGAGTCAAGCAGCCAAAGGAACTGCGTTCTTCACATATCTGAACACCTTCGCTTCTATTCCCTTCCTACCTAAGTTCCATTACTCGTCCCAGCACCGGCAAATCGTCTTCACACGCAAAATATGAGTTATGTGAAAATTTATTTAAGTACATACGAAATTTGACATAAGTACAAATTAAACAGAATTGATTGGGATACACAAAAAAACTGACGTTAAACTGCGATGCTCATTTGTTAGATTTTTCTATGACTATCACTTTGGTTTCAAGCCTACGCCAAATTTCCCTCCCCGCGTGGTGGGTAAACTCCGGTACCAAGAATCCGGTAATTGTAGTATTTTTTTTGTTTTATTTTATTTGGTTCTTTGGTTGTTTATGTTGTGTGGTGGTAATTAGGTATTTGGTTCAACGGCCATCAACGGCCAATAGACCAACATAATTGCGGCATTAGGATCAACATTGTTGCATTGTATACACACACACCTTTATACAAACCTCGCTAGACTAATTCGTTATTAATTAAAATCCGAGATAGGTGTTCATCTATTTTGTTGAGGGTATTTTATAAAAATATTCATTTTCGCACAAAATCTGTATACATATTGGGTCTGCAATATCTAGGTACATTGGGAAGGGATTTCGGGTCTATATTCTTCCTCATAATAAAGTGAAATCTTTTGTCGGATTTTGCTCTGGACAATTCGATTACTTCAATAAATATTATAAAATTTTGCACATATTTTGCGGCGTTCGCTACAATTGACACATGACTCGTTTTTTTGTGTGAAACGTCGAAACGAAGTTTGAATATTTATAAGGACTTAATAATACTCGATATTACATAACTTAACAGGAATGTACACCGCAAAAATAAAAATATAACAAGGAATAATGATTCCCGCAGGATATTGAAACTGTGATATCCTGTTTGTAGGCCGAACGCAACATCATATGAGAGTTATGATGTCAGAAGTTCCACTAAAGAACACCAAGGAGTTCGTCTACCTCGGGAGCAAGATGGAGACATACATGGGACGGTCGTTCTAAGAGCGAGGTCGACAGCCGTAGGTATACATCAGGCTAGGCTTGCCTTTAAAAAAAAAGGTCGAAAATAATAGAATCGAATAATATTGACCTGAAACTGCGAATAAGAAGACCTATGAATGGAGTATTTTGATGTACGGCTGCGAGACATGGTGCCTATCTGAAATAGATAAACGGAGACTAGAGGCTTTTGAGATGTGGTCCTATAGAAGACTTTTGGGAATTTCCTGGAGAGACCACAATACAAACGAGGAGATTCTCCAAAGAATCGAAGGACGAAGGCACCTGCTCAAGACCTTGTCCGAAAGGCGTGCAAGATGGATCGCCCATATAATAAGACAAGAAGGCCTCTTGCATGCCATAATGGAGGGTACGCCGAAAGTACCTGGAGGACCTGTTGGTGGACGTGTGATGCCAGTCATATGTAGATCTTAAGAGCCCAGGGAAGAATGGAGGAGAAGAATTGAGGGAATTGCTGCAAACCAATCGTAGGATTGAAACCAGAGAGAGAGATCCTGTTTGCATGACTTTGAATCATATTTTTTTTTAAGTCATGTGCGGGACATAGGTACTTATATTTAATAATGATAGGTACGTAAGATATGAGAAAATCGGCATTACAAGTTAAACCGCATCCGGAACGTAAGAATACGTAAAAAATCATGCATACCTATTAGAAAATTACTTGGCACGTTACAAAATCCGGTTGATTAATGTTGGCATTATTCTAATATTTTTTTAAGCGCTACTGAATTATGATAATATAATCGCTACATCTTCTAATGAACAAGCACACAATGGTGATTCTTGAAAAAAAAACGCATAACATAGCTACAACGAACTAATTTCTTGCAAAGAGACACAGAGACTTATAGAATATTGAATTATGAGTATATTCATCGTTTCAATTACATCCAAAATAGTTTCAATTACATCCAAAATAGTTTCAATTACATCCAAAATAGTTTCAATTACATCCAAAATAGTTCAATTTCGTTGTTTACATAATAATAAATCTGTCATTAACCTACCTATAAAATGATGAAAATTAAACATAAGTATATACCTATCTTCCTAAAATTTAAGTTATTATCGTGTTGACATATTAATATCATATTAAACTCGCTTCCTAGGAGCACAGCTATTTTATATTTACCTCTTTCACTGCCAGCAGTAAAATAATGAAAGCGAGAAAAACACAGTGTAATCTTGGCGTTTACTGTCAATTAGCGTAGCTTGGATACCGCAGTAAAAAAGACGCCCACTGAAATAAAATGCAAACTAAGTAAAAAGGTTAAATTCAAAAACGTTTGTAAAATTGAAAAATATATTTTTCTTACTTATACGGCCGTTCAATTGGGGGTCCGCATTTCTTGAAAACCATTGCATTATATAATTAGTCGATTCTCAGTTTCTCTTTATATCAACTTTGGGCATCCTTAGACCGCGTAAAGTCTACTTGTAATATATTGTTTACTTACTATATATTGTATGCATATTCAATACACTGTAACAAAAAATATTCCCAAAGATATAAAACTACATTTTTATACATATAAAAATGAATTAATTCACTAACACGGTTCAATATAAAGATGTCAGAATAGCCGACGGAACTTATTATCCGATACAATTTCTTTTAGCCAACGAGTCCAGTCCAATATGACGCATGCCAACCCCGGACCCGGAACCTCTTGATCACAGCGCCTATACCATCAGACTACCGAGCTTTCTCGATTAATTTATTATTGCTTTTTTTCTAATCAATCAAAACCCGTCCCATCTCAAACACATTGCCAGTCTTATGTGGAAAATTCAATAAGCTCAGTTTAATATAGTATTTTACCGTTTC
This sequence comes from Mystacides longicornis, assembly GCA_963576905.1. Taxonomy (NCBI): domain Eukaryota; kingdom Metazoa; phylum Arthropoda; class Insecta; order Trichoptera; family Leptoceridae; genus Mystacides; species Mystacides longicornis. The sequence goes on from OY756438.1 coordinate 15,022,411, forward strand.
ATATTTGTTTATAATATACAAAGCTTTACCGTATGAAACATGCACAAGTATGTTATAGCGTGGGTACTCATATGATACAATTATTATGTAATAAGTTACCGTGTGATACAAATTGAGATAAGCATATGGATGAGGAGGCACTTTCCTCTAAGAGCAAAATAAAAAACGCACACGTCTTATATCATAAAATACCAAATTCTCTTTACACAGGCGAGACGTTCAGATTTCAACTGAAATTGAATCGGATGTTCTACAATTATTGTTTCAAGACTGTCAGGGTACAAAACCATATCAATAAATTATCCAACAATTTTTGGGTTAACATATCAATAAATTTGTATTGATTTTTGTATCTTAAAATTGTTATAGGTCTTATTAAGACCGTAAACTTAATAAATAAATAAATAACTGAATTCGTTCGTACCTATTTTCTGCCCAACTTTAGTCTGAAATTTCATGGAAAGATTGAAGAGGAAGCAGTCAGAAAGGAAAGAAGAAAGAAGGCAGGAGACGGATTTAAAGCTAGGAATCTTAAAATAAATATCCTGTTAGCACAGCCTTAATGTAAAACAATTAATGTTTTATATTACAGTAGTCTTAAACACTAACCGACTAACTCTAAAGTCTATAGAGGTGTGTTATATCTGTTCCTTGAAGCGGGCGGGCGAAAACACACAATAGGTACCCGAGTGGTAGAAAGTAAACTAATGCGAAAATTTTAGTGAAAACGTTCTCAATGTACCTACATACAATAATAACACGAACTTTGTGTATCTACAGCCTCGAATACTTCGATTTGAAAATCAAAAGACGCGCGACATGTATTTAGGTATACAAATTTACGTATCGTTTACTAAAAATTAAGCAAAAGTAAGAACGAGCGACGAAGTCACATGACGACTGGTAGCATTGGTAGCCCTCAGTTATTCATGAAAAAAATGTTATGTACAACTGAAAAAAGTCATAAGGAATAAGAATGTAGATAGGCACCAAATTCATCATACAATGTCAAAATCATGGCAGCAACGTAGCCTTAAATCACGAGTCTCGCTGGCGCCGAGAAGGAAAGGGGGAATCCTTTATGTATCACATAGCACAATGAGTCTGTAAGTGAGACTGCTAAAATTGTTAGTTCATAGGTACATCACAATTCCAAAGAAATGTAATGTCATCGTTTCTGCACTGGGTTATATCAATGAAATAAAAGCTTTTTGATATATTCTCTTCAACCAGTGACAAATTTTGTACATTCTTTGATTTGCCTTTGACTCTTGCAATCCAAATATATTGTATGTAAGTACCTATCCCAGATTCCTCTCATTAGACTGCCTCCATTTAAGTTTCAAATGATTCTCGATCGACAGGTAGGACATTCAGTCGGAAAAAAAAAAGATGACGTCTGTCATGTTGGTATAGGTCGACAACTGAAATTGGGAATTAGCGAGTTTCGAACGGTGATATGAAAAGCGGGCAGAGGGGGCATGATTCTGGACAAACTATCAATAATTGATGAACCCAGTGTCTCGCAAGAGACCTAGGGAAGATGATTATCAATAAATTAATAAATACTATATTCTTATTTAATTTGAAATCAGTTCTTCGTCCCGCCCTCCGATGTTTCGATTATTTTAAATTTAAGGCCATGTTATACCGAGCTGTGGATAATTCTTTATTGAAAAATCGCAAAACATTCAAATGAGGAATATTTTATTAAATCATTTTTTATTTTATTTTTCTTTGCTACCGAGAATGAAATAAACATTTCCTTCAATCATAAACTGTCATATTTAAAAAAAGTTCTGATACCTGCAGCCCAAATTAACAACAGCTAGTTAACATCTGCTCACGTTTACATAATATGCGTAATGATATCTGTAATAATCCATTCTTTTTTTTGGGAATATTTTTATCGCCACTGTTGATTATTTCCTATAGGTACTGAGTGTATCATTTCCACTTTCATAAACTATTTGGAATTTTCTAGAATTGTGATATAAAAAATTAACAGGCAAACAAATCATCAGAATCGAAAATACTAGTAAAGTTTAGTGTGATATTTTTAAGAGGATTTCTCTTTTTTATCTGAAGCAACGTAATCGCTCGGACAAGTGCTGAGAGTAGGTCCTTAACGATACCTCTTCCCGCTCCTCATCCTACACTTTAAAACTCGCTGAATCCCAACATTATTTGTCGACCTATAAGTAGATGTCGTCCTAGATTGAAAGTGTATACAAACAAGCCTTACAACAAATATGTACAAATCCCTAGAGCATTCCACCTACATTTCTTACATTAAAAACACTGTAAAAACCATACAAGGCGTGTGTAATCGACGACGACAAAATGGATTCATACAACATGATACATGCTATTCCTCAACAGCCTTAACATAATACTATATATAATAAATATATATATTTTTACCTTAAACAAAATTTTTAACAGTTTTAGCCACCTTAGAGCTTTTCTAGGCTTCCTCAAAGACAATATAAAAGTTATTGAGCATAGAGAAAAGTCGAAAAGAATTATCTCCATATTTTTTGTGATGATAGCATTACTTAAATCACTTTATATTTCAGGCAGTCGTTCATACAAATCGTCAACTTAAGGGTTCGAAATCTTATTTATTTTAATGTTTAAAATTATATATTTTTTAATATTGTTACTGCAAAGTTTGCGCCAATTATTAATTCAACGAGAATAGTATATTATCGTCAACACAATATAACAAAAATTAAAAGCTCAGAGCTTAACTGAAGTATCGAACAATGAAAAAATTTAAACTTAAGGAGAATTTAAGTTTATTGTTTTTCACCAGTGTCTTTTCCAGTCCATTTCTCTTTTTTTAAATTATCATTCATTAAGTAATACTCATGAATAACATAATTCGTGCACAAACATATCTCCAGGGTCTATAGAACAAAGAAGAAGAAGAAGTAATACTTTTGCATTTTAATTTTCGATTATAGCTATCTTCATAACTTCTCAGGCATCTCTGAAAATGATTCAAGGGAGCCGCAACAAATTTATCTTTCCCAACTCCTTTGGAAAGTCATACATTTTGAAACTAATATTATTAGGGGATCCACTGTAACAATCTGATGTTTTAAGGGAACCGTCAACTGAATAAGATTGAGAACTATGCCTTGACTGTTACATGTCGGGAAAGCTAGTTGAATATAAATTAAGCGTGATCTTTTTAAAAGTTTGCTTGTGTTTTCTATACTACGAGGAGCCACTGTAGGTAGATACATTAATGAAAAGGGAAAAAGGATACAGGGGGGAAAAGTTGTAAGTATGAAATTTGTGATTGGAGTTAATAATATGTCGGTTTGGTACGGGAAGCTCTTTCCTATAACACTATTACGGGAATACTTAGATTGAAAGCTCCGCTCCGACATTAAGAGCTATAAATAGTTCCCAGATACTGAGGAAGAACTCGCATTATCTCTCACACTACTTCCAACTGAGTTCCCCTGTACCACAGCAGCGATGTCTGTCTTAATAATATCGTCATCAATCTTATAGACTTTAAATTCTAAATATTATGACACATTAGACATTTTTCTTCTTCGCAAAGAATGCGTATGACGCCATAACACTGTTCAATTTTTCTTAAACAAATTGTTGAGACGTAAAAAGTTCGAATACGCATACTAAGTTGAAACACAATATTAGAAGATATTATGAAATAATGTGTTCGGTATGGTCTCCAGATAGACGATATCGGTACATCGAACGAAAGACATTATTTTCGCCTTTCCAGGATATCAGAAACGGTTTATGTTTCCAAAACTTCATGCTGGATTCCGGTCCATGGGTTGATTTGTCTATGTCAGGATATCTGTCGTCTACCCACACTGTGAATTTCATCAATTTTAATGTTACCGTAGTAACAAAAAACATTGTCATATATTCTGAAAAACTGCCGTCTTGTCAGACGACGGACCGCTCGAGCTCTCTAGGAACCCAGTGCATAATCAAACTGTTTTTAGCGTTGTGATGTTTGTGCCCCAAGTAGGACATTTTTCTCCTTTTAATACTTAGATACTTACAATTCTCCATCTACTTTGTTTCCAACATTTATATTGATATGCCAATAAAACAAAAGAAAGCAACCCCTACACAAAATCCACAGGTATCGGGAAACCACTCTGAATAACTAATTGTCTGCCAAGAAATCACCATGGCGACGATTCTGTCATTTGCTTTGGTGCCAATGTAGGGGTGACCCGATTTTCCACTCTTAGAAGAAGAATAAGGGATTTAGGAACGTCTTCTACTTAACATCGTTCGTCATAGGTAGACAAATATAAAAGTCCAAGACCCACGAAATATAAAGTTCAACATGTAAAAAAATAGGAGGCGTATAAGAGGGGCAAGTTGGTAAATATACATAGGTGGTTATCAATCAGCTGAATGATGAGAGACCTGCGGGACAAGCAACAAAATTTTTGACACTAGCTGACGCCAGGATGTAACCAACCATATCTATTTTTCGCAATTATGGTGCTAAGAAATTAAAGCAATTATTTTGCTAAGAGAAGCTTCCGGATGCTAACAAATGCGAACGAAAGCGAAACTAATAAAAGCTAGGTAAGGGTGAAATGAGAATAACAGCGGTTCGATATATTATCGAAGGCAGGGGAATAAGAACAATACGTACTTAAAATAATGATTACGCTAATGCAATGGCATGGTAGGCGGCCTAGTTCCCAAGTTCTAAAGGAAGCCTCTAAAGGGCGCTTCTGAGGCCGTGGTAAGCCCTCCCCAACTCCCCACCGCTAATAACCGAAGAAGACTCACTTTTGCTAATCGAATTACGACGACAGCGTTCCCTACACAACGCTACACAACGCGAATGTGTACTGATCGATGTTGATTTACGTAAGTGACCGGTGTACTACAGGTGATAGCCGGTATGTAGGGCGAAAATCACGAGACTTGTACGTAATATTTAATTCTTACATCATTCTAGATATCGAGTAAAATTCCTGGAATTTTATTAAGGAATATGAGTGTTAGCAAGCACATATTTTGAGGTAAAGGAAGGAAAAGACTAAGTAGAACCTGCCCTTTTAGAATCCCACAAATGGGTAAGTAAAAGAAGTATCACGAAAGGCAGAAGTAATACTGGAATAGAGGAAGTATTTGAAAAAAAAAGAAAGAAGAACAATATAACAGAATGGTCATATATGATCAAAAACAAAGAAAATGACGAAAGGGTAAGGCAAAGAGACATCTTATTGCCTCAAACTATAACCCGATTGGTTCTGAATTCAATTCCTGGTCGGGTCGGACGTTTTAATAACATAAGCAAACATTCTCTGCTTGGGCGAGACAGGATGACTGGGTGAAAAGTTCACTTTTTTTACACAGTTGTATAGAAAATTGTTAATGAGCTGCCTGTCTCCATATATTTTAAAATGACACAAAATTTAGCTTACAGGGGTACATTGTTATTTTGATTTCACATTTTTATCAGTTTTGCGCAGTATCTAGTGTATACTAGTGTTTTTTGTAAGAATAGGAAATTACTCATTTCAATTGAGTCTTTTTAGTGGACAACCTATTTAGTGAACAGTGCAACATCCCATTTATCCCATCCCTTCTTCTGCGGTCTCAATCCTACGAATTGGTTTGCAACGAAGATCTGCATCTAATTTTCCATCTCGTCCGGTCCTCCGCAGCCCTCTTCAGCTCGATGTAAGATACGCAGCCCATATCCTCATATAATTTTTATAACTGTACATAATTTCGGTAAATTCGCTCGCAACTTCTCTCTCATTTAATCTTGTTTGACTGATTGATAATATTTAAATATGAATGACTGTCAACGAGACCTTTATGCTGGCATGGAGGTCCTACGCGACATGTCACGTAGAAATGAATGCCATATGCGTACATACATGCTCAATACGAAGAAATGATAAATGATTATTAATTTCACACCTTACAAATTCATGCTGCTGGATCGTTAATAAATAAAAACGATCGTTTCAACAGTGCATTATTGTGTGTACAGATGTTATTACGGTCCGTCTTCATATTCGCCCATCATGGCCGAATATCGCTAAATATGTTCGTATGGAGGGCATATTTGTCGTAGTTGAGCTAACATAGGTGATTATCGACCGTAGGTATTCAGCGCAGTCTCGATATATTGACCCATTATTATCTATGAAAAAAAAAACAAAAATGTCGACGAATGTGTGGAGAGCTGCACTATCATAGCGCCGATATTGGCCGATCATTTGTTGGCCCAAAACTGGCAAATGTGTAGAGGAGCCTTATTAATAGAAGATTATTATTGGTCTAGGTAAGTACATAAAAATATCTACTATTACTTATTGTCTTAGATAATATCATGTTACAACTTCTCATCGATACTATCAGGAAAAAATATGTGAAACAAAACGCGTTCTAAAACAGCAACAAGCCGAGTTATAATAAAAATGCAATGACCCGGACAATAATATTTTTATCCACCTGCTGAGAAAAAAAAAATAATCAGAATTATTGTACCTACCTATTTTATAAATTTTCTCTCTTAGCATAAGAGACGTTGCGAACTAATAATTCAATGAGATACAGGCACAACCGATGATATCCCTATCAGTTTTCATGTTCTTTTAGATTTAGACGGTGGAAACATAATTGATATTCCTATACATACTATTTAAATGATTGATTGAATGATTAGGTAGCTACTTGAAATAAATTCGAAAGTAAAAAATTCTGTGGTCAAACTAAAACCACATCATAGATACATATATTTTAACACTATTTTTTATATTACATAACCTTATTTTTTATGAAAAACTTATAAAACTTATTAGGGATGCGTGACTAACGGGTAGGTTAGTAACTAACGGAGGCTCCCTGATACCAGGCAACCTCAGGGTGACTTTTTGCCTTACCCCTACATGCAGGAATCTGTAGGGGCGGACTTTTACTTCCCTAGTTCTGGCTATGGAGGATGTACATGGCACTTTTTTGAGCCGACCTGGTGTGATGGATATAATAGGTACTTCCACATCAGTGGTCAAAGTGTACATAAGTTCACATGATCAAAAGCATTTGTTGCAACCGAGGGATAGGAATCCTGTTGGGACCTATCTTTCAAAAAGAAGATTAAGGAGACCTTTTGCGGAGGGCAGGAGCCGGGAAGAGGCACTGTCACTCTGCAAGAGGCCTTTGGAGACGTGGCACAATAAGAGGCAGCGCTCCACGAATTCATTGAAGGATGTCACAATAGATCTTATTGGTCGCGGTGACTCAAAGGGCATATGGTCCTGTGACCTTCTTTACAAAAAAAAAAAAAAAACCAAAGCTTCTGTCGTGACTTGTGAGAGTGAAATGGTGGCTTCGGGGCTTGAAACCAAACTAAACCGAACTTCAGTACCTGAATACGAAAGTCGAGGACAGAACCATTAGCAAACAAACAACAAATTTAATACGAAAAAAATTCAAATTGAAAAATATTATGGTTTCATACTTCTGATTGTTAAAGAAACCTCCATTCTTCACAATAAAGGAGCACCTTAGATCAAGAAATACGTGAAACTACAAAATTCAATTATTGTTTGTTTGATTTATCAATTTAGATTCCTGCAAGGCTTAGAAGAACTTTATTTTTGAAACCTAATAAAACATAAATTTGCATTAAAATTCACAAAATGTAAATATAAATTCAAAAGGTGCTAGCCGGACATGGTAGCTAGTGGCATAATGGAAATGTAAGTATGTCCAAACGCATTATCATTCAAATGAGTAACTGTTATAATTACTGCATCTTTGTAATCAGCACGTCATGTGTGTGCATTAGGTAGTGACAATGCAGGCTGAAATAACAATATGCAATCGAGCATTCGTTTGATTTTGCGACATCAAAAGAATAACGGGACATGAATGGCGCAAAAATAAAAACTAAAATACCTTATTTATTTCATGTTTTTTTAAAATGTGTCATCGCTAAGATATTTATGTAAAATGAGTATAGAATGATAACAATAATTTTCCTTTGCGAAAGGCCAATCATGGCAGAAAAGAAAAAGAAAAATGCACGATAGGTAATATGCCATTGGAAAATGTAGGGAAACTGTTGGGACATAAATAATAGAGTTTCAAAGGTTAGTATCTATTTAGAGTATACTCATGAAGTTTCTGAAATGTGTTTTTTTATCCTAGATAAACATTTCGACGTACTCAAATTTTCATTTTAATTAACTGTTACATTAAAGTACCGACCTCGGTAGCCTAGTGGTATATAAGATCTAAATTTATAGCAAGGGGTCCCAGGTTCGATTCCCGGTCGGGTCAGAATTCTTCTAAGTGATTTTCATTTGAAATTTCTACCCGGGGTTGGACTATCTCAAATTGTACGGGGACCAGCCGATTGGAAAAAGTTGCCTCAGGAAATAAGTTCCGCCGAATAAGTACTGACATCTTTGTATAGAAAAGTGTAAAATATATATTTTATCATTGTACCTACAATCTACATGTACTCATACCTAAATTGAACTATTTTGAGATTAGCTACTATGAAAACTATTATCATAAATAAGACATCCTATGCACACATTTCCGACTTTTCTGTTCTTCCAAATTTGGTCCAAGTTCAATCACAAGAAATTTTTTAAAATATTTTGCAAGTATTTACAACATCAAAAAAATCCTGTATTTGCGTAGGTACCTACAAATCAAAGCCGAGCGCCTTTGACTTTATTCGGTATGCTTATTGCAGAATTGTGAAATTTGGACATAATTTTAACTGTACTGGAATGTCAGCAGTAAAAAGGTAACATTATATCAATATTTTACAATGAGAGTCTGCGTCATCTCGCATGAACATTCTAGTGAGTCCATCCATGCCAATTTCTTAACACCTTTGCTACTTATAATTGATACCAATAATAAACTTTGACAAAAAGGAAAATCGGGTTTATAACCAAATTAAGAATAATATTTTCGGAAGAAACAAAATCTCAGAAGGTGAATTCCATTTTACTAAGAGAAAATGTTAGCAGACAGTATACCTAATTGTACAATCCCTACCCAAACAAACTGCCAAGCTCTGTTATTTGAATCAACACAACTGGACGTTTCGCCTAATTGCGGACTGAAAACCACTAGAAACTAATTAAGACAGTAACCTTTCTAGTATGCTAGAACTAACATAAATTCACGTTCAAATATTTAAATAACTAGCAGTAGAACCTGTCAGACGATAGCCATAGAAACGGGTCATTAATTACCGACCTCGGTAGCCTAGTGGCAAAAAGGCGTCGACTTCAGTTTAGATCAAGAGGTCATGGTTTCGATTCCCTGTCGGGTTAGAAATTTTCAATTAGTTTTTTCACCTGAAATTTCTACTCGGGGTTGGAATCCTGTCTCAGATTGGACGAGACCGATTAACTGGTAGAGAATGCTTCAAGCGTTAAGTTCCGCCGGTTATACTGACACCTATGTACGGAAAGAGTAATTGTAGGATTGTCTTATGAATCAGTTAAGAAGTTCCCTTAAAAGATCCTTAAAAGGTTCCATTTTTTTACCACGTTGAGGACTGCGTATAATTTGAAATTTAATCCCATAGAAACAGTAATAGTTCCTTTGTAGAAATCTCTGATCAAGTATCATTTCCTCGATATAATATTATTATTAATTGCCCAAGCAACAACTATTGACTTACAGACGAATGATATAAATATGAAAAAATATTATTGTTTTTTTTTTTCAAACGTATATATGAATTTACACGGTATCTGGATACGGTGTGGGAGGTGGTCATAAATATTGTGCAGGATCGAACCCAATGGAAAGCTCTTGTAGCCTCCCTATGCCACTGAGTGGGGGGTAAAAGGGATATTGTATTGTATACAATCTCTAATATAAATGAAAGCCGGGTTAGTGCGAACACTTATAACACGAGATCGGCTGAATAGATTCTTTCGATGTTTGATTTATTGGATTCTACTCCGCTCCGGATAACAGAATAACTAAAAAAAAGTTGAAAAATGGATAGTAAATAATATAAAATTATAATATTAAAGTTAGGACGGAACGGATTTCCTGCGACGCCATAATAACAAACTTATGATGGTAGTTCCCTCTCATTCTTGCAAACGTAATTGCCGCTCTTACAGTAGTCCATCCCACTTACACCAATTTCATACAAAGTCAACATCGGGCACTTTCATATGTGCACACGCAGCATCGGCACTTCAAAGGTGAGGTAGAATGTCTGCGCGCGCATGATATTCTTTCTTGTTCCCGCCGGAGTTTTGAATACGAATGAAATATGGATGTTTAAGAAATATCTTCATGTTAATATTTTATTAGCTTAATTCAATCGAATTAATTATGTATTTTATTCTGGGGGCGCAGTGCGCATTATACACAAATGAACGGTCCACCTCGGTTTAGAGCCACAGGACAATGTCTGTCGGGAAAGCTAGTTTGAAATATATTCGAAGTGGAGTTAGAAAGTTTACGGACGAACTTAACGAATTAGTATAAAAGAGGATATTAGGGAACAGGAGTAGAGATGAATAATATCATTTAGATTTTGGCAGTACATTTCAACATGATATTTCGTTCTTTACACCTACGGGTATAATTAGGTACATAATGATTATTTTAATTTAATAAAGATATAGTACATATGATTACGTTGTTCCATAAAACTATTCCTAATATTTGATCTCAAAACGAAATTTAATACAATATCTTGGAAAGTAAGTTACCTCAAACAACGGGAATACAGGAAACAAACACAGGACCATTAATCACCTTCTGGATATAACATTGGAGAAGGGGGCACGCGTGAGGACCATATCAATGCCTCTAACATGGCCATACATGTGGCCAACCACTGGAGGTTCTTGGTATGACGATCCGGACTCGGAAAATAAATAAGTAATTAAGGAATGAAGCCTGACAACCTCTATCACCTTCTCAGCCATACTGTCTTAGATTCGACAGTAAATTCTCTCTTAAAGCAAATATAAAGCAAGAGCGTACTTGTACAAGCCGTCTGGAAAAAAACGTCTTTCATACCATAGAATCTATAATATAAACGAATGTCGGGTTAGTGCGAACACTTATAACTCGAAATCGGCTGAAAAGATTTTTATGATGCTTGGTTTTTTTTATTCTTCTCCGCTCAGGATAACAGAATAATCATTAAAAATTCGAAAAAATGGATAGTAAATAATATAAGATGTAATATTAAAGTATGGAACGGATTTACTGACAACAACGCCACCTGTGAAAAATTCCATAACAACAAAATTTTGGGGTCGGGAAAGCTAGTTCAAACATAAATCACGGTTTGGCAGATCGCTCAAGAAATAGGTACTAAGCACCTTCAAAAACGTTATAACTTCATGAATGAGGTTCATTGTATGTATTGAGATACAAAAATGTCCTAACCTATCCTTTGAGTTCGTAACAAAAGAAATCAATTTTACACTCGGCAATTGATTTCTTTTGTTAAGATATGTATAACTTATAAGGCGCGTTTATATTTTACATGTACACTGGTATAGTTAATATTTTTTTATTTAATAAACTGTTTATTTCTAAAGGTTTTACTTCCAACGCCCTTAATATCTTAAGTATATATTATTTAGTTATTTTCTTTTGATAAAAGAATACAATAATTATTGAATGTACCAAATTTTCATCTCAACACTCAACAGGCCGATTCTACAACAGTTGCTCTAATATTTAGCTATCTCTAAAATTTTTGGGAGACCTTCTAAGCCGCTCAAATTGATCGAATAGCAGTTCATTCTAGAGGAATTATGATAATTTTATCGTACCAAATTGAGATTCTTTTTTTTTTTTTGTATTCTTTGCTTTGTTCCTCTTTTTATGTTTTTTTTCTTCGTTATATTTGGGTTAGTTGTTGCCCACTGTATGTTGTTTCTGTGATGTCTTAGTTATGTGAAATTTTATGTGTTACTCATACTACCAATGTACAGTAAAGTATTAATAAATAAATAATTAACTTATTTAATTTCATAAAAACAAAGAAATAAATATTCGTGAGCAGACATCGATTATAGGTAAATAAAATATCATCTGACGGTTGGTTGTTTAAAAATAACTCATAATAAACCTAAGTATTGTTAAAAAAAAACCGGTATATCATGAGTAGACTGGTTCTGACTGGGAAAATACGTTGTGTCAGTTCAATATACCTGCATGTCTGTTAGGTGTTAATACTGCCGATAGGTAAACTAACATGAATGAACGCTTGCATAAAAAACTTGTCTGTAAAAAAACAGTTGTGATATATTCCTGCTCGGTCTTGTAACAAAAAAGAATTTTGCAACAATGATCGTGTCATGTGTCATGGTGGATCACCCTGACTCTGACAATCTGAACAGAAAAGGTCAAATTCATCGCGTTGCAGATTTTCTGGGAAAAGCCTAACCGGAGTAATTTTCCTTTGCCTTGATGACACTTAGGTACATATTATCTGTTTATTTAAAAAAATATATCTAGGGATAATAATATAATGTAGGAAAGTGACTGGCAGCAGGGTGGGACTTATGCAATGGTTTAAAAAGAAAGCAGAACCTCGATTTAACGGCCGTTATGTGTACCTACCTACATAGAAAAATCTAATTTTTGTGTTTAGAATTCGTTGTGTTGTCTATGGTTAAACTTCTTTGATTTATTGTGAGTGTCAAATAATATTATATTGTCTTTGATTATTGTTACAACATTTATATAGAACCTTTTGCACTGCCGCCATGAACGCGACTTTTTTTATTAGCTCCTTATATTCAGGAAAATAAATGTACATAAAACCAAATCAGTGCCTTCATTTTGACAAACATCATTAGCCCAAAGATCTGCCCAACCGAAGGAAGACGAAAGGATTCCACATATGGTCCGTTTTCCCTTTAATAACATCGATGAATGAGTCAGTGTGGAACATTGTCAATGTGGTTGTCGTAGCGACAAAAAAAAATTACAATTTTCAAAGACAGCACACCGCTCAATAGTAACCCATTGCATAGCTAATATTGCAAACGTTTTTGAAATTAATATTTTTTTTATGTTCACAAATTTTATTTCAGAGATCCGACGCATGACGCATAATACAAACAAGTTTTTTGTTTGTTTAACAAAATCAACAAATTCTTGTATTTACAACGTACGCTACGAACTTATCTACTGTTCAAAAAATATCTATTAAAGAGCAAATTTAGATCCGAAGAAATTAAAGAAGGTCTAGGTGATTTTTATAATATATAAGTTACCTTTTTAGATCTTAAATAATACAGCCTCAATATTGTTCCAGTGTTATTCATATAATGGCGATGTAGGAAGAAAAAATAAAAACACCCTTGAAATTTCGCGACTAAACATTCGAAATGTTATTTTTTTATATTAAAAGATATTCTTTTATATTTATGAAAATTCATAATATCATAAAAACTAAAGTTACATCTATAAAAAAGGGATTTTACAAAAACAAATCACGTTTTTTTCGATATTTTTATTTTGGCATTGAATCCATATGGATAATTTATGCCACCAACAAATCAAAATTAATAATTCACCCTTATCAATCAATTTTGTAATTAATACGTAGTTGTGTCGGGAACATATACCTACTTAATTATCACGATGTTCCTTTCAATTTTTCGATATTTCAATCAAAACAAATACATAAATCATCTGGTTGAGATTTTTGAAATATTTATAACTAGTTTTTTAAGGGCGCCCGTGACGCCCACCTATGGCCTTTTCCTGCAAACATTGCTTTCTTATAGCTGAATTCACATGTGAGACTTCAAAATACTTGGTTGTTTTAACTCTTTATGAAAACTCAAAAACAACTTAAACTTTTAATTACATATTTTCCATTCAAATAGCTTTTAGCATGTGGGTATTTAACTATTTGATCGCGTCTGTGCGTAAAAGTTTCCTAATTTGATACACTTTGCTTTCTTAAGGCTGACTTCGCATGTGAGTTATTAAATAACCCGAAAAATTGTTTTTCTCTACGTCAAGACCTTTATAAAAAGTGCTCAGCCACCAGGCATAATAATATTATGTTACTGTCAGCTGTCAGCCGTATTAGTCGAACAAAATTTGTCTTTAGTTGCGAGTGGCGTGCCATCTAGCGGCGTTAATGACATCAGTCAGTCAGTCAGTGAGTCAGTGTTCAAGGCAAATATTATATAGATGAAAGTTTAACATTCTTCATCTTTTTATATGAAAATGGAGTCTATTTTTCAGTGGCCATCACTTCACCTGTGAACTTCTGGACCAATTTCGCTAATTCTTTTTTTGTTGTGTTTGCTATTATCAAGAGTAGGTTCTTATAAAAGAAAATACCTATCAATAAAGTTGCGCGAAATATTAGAAAAATTCAGAAAACTCCATGTAGGTAACTTCTTTAGTGCTTTCACAATACAATGTAATTCTAATTTTGAAATTAAATTGACGTTCGATAGAAACTGTAGGTAACTTCTTTAGTGCTTTCACAATACAATGTAAGTCTAATTTTGAAATTAAATTGACGTTCGATAGAAATTGTCAGTTCATAGATGGAAAATATACTTATGACTTAAAACTGATGCATCGGTTGGAATAACATTGGTTAACAGGAAATAATTTATCATACGAATTCGAATTCAATATTCATTCATAGATAGGATCACTCTGGTTGTGAATAAAAAATGTGTAAATATAAAAACGCTAGCTAGAACGGTATCGAGCGTTTAAAAGAAACAGGGTCAAGGATGACCCAGAGACGCGTGTACTTGACACCTGCATTTGTAGACAAATGGTCGACACGACGTACTCCTTCAAAACGAAGGTCAACATCCAACTATACCAGCAACATTTAGAATATTTAAAAAAAAAACTTCTAGCCAACTCGACAACGTTTTACAATATAGAAGACTCCTTAATCAAAATTTTGGGATTTTGAATTGGTAAGCAATTAAATAATGATCGTTATAATCATTGAGAAAGCCCACCAATATCAGCTTACATTTTGTTCAAACTACAGTTTTTACAAAATAATTTTCATAAAATTTCAAAAGATGACAACAATTGCCACGCATTTTTTATAAAAGTGAATCTGGACTCACCCAAAGCGAACACAAATTCGTGATATCTTTCACACTACGCAAACGAGGTCGTGAACGAGGAAGATTTGCGGCACCGGGGATCGAACCCACGATCTTCAGTATGAAAATCGGCTACAACCTTTTTTTACCCATCACGCAGTTTCCCGAAGGGGGTAGGAAGAGAGTACGGAATTCCATTCTATCCTATCCAAACAAACCTCTTTCGCTTCTTCCAAACGCATAACTTTCCGCATACATGCTCTTCTATTCCTTTTGCTCATGACTTGGCCCTCCTGTAAGACGGCACCCTTTTAGTCATATAAATCTGAAAGAATGGGTGCACGCAGACGAGACCGACCTCGAATGACATGGTCCGACCATATCGGTGCCGTCTTAGAGGAGGGCCAAGTCAGGAGCAAAAGGAATAGGAGAGCATGTATGCGGAATGTTATGCGTTTGGAAGAACCGACAGAACAGAACCTCTCTAAACAAATCATTCTCGAATAAACTTAAACGCACGACCAAAATTTCATTACATTAGCTGCATACATACGTAATGATTTATCTTTGTGATTATTGGCCAAATCGTAAAGATAAATCGTTACGTGTGTATCAGTGGCGTGCGGTGGTTTTATTTTTTCAAAAAATTGGGCAAGCCGACACAAAAAAAAAAAAGAAGAAGAATTTCACCGAAAAAAAACGTCACTTGTTCCGCATTTTTATCCATGAATCATCAATGTATGTACAATGTAGGTAGCTATCTACTGTTAATTTTATTTTTTATTTATTAAAAAAAAATTTTTTTTTTTTTTAGAAAATACCTAAATAAAATTTAACAGTAGATAACTACCTACAAACATTGATGATTCATGGATAAAAATGCGGAACAAGCGAAAAAATTTTTTGGAAAAATTCTTCTTCTTCTTTTTTATTACTGTTATATCTATTTGTCTAATATTTATCTTGAACACTGCCTCACTGACTGATGTCATTAACGCTGTAGTTCCTGCGTTTCCCAGAAGATCGCAACTAAAGACAAATTTTATTCTAGTAATATGGCTGACAGTAACATATTATTATGACTGGTGGCTGAGCACTTTTTTTAAAGGTCTTGATGTGGAGAAAAATAATTTTTCGGGTCATTTAAAGACTCATATGCGAAGTCAGCCATAAGAAAGCATAGTTTACCAAATCAGGAAACTTTTACGCACAGCGCGACTTCTAGCGAAGAAAAGCCTTACTAATGCAACGTGTGCAATAAAAAGTTTGCGGACTCGAGTAATTTAAAGAGTCACATGCGAACTCATAGCTGAGAAAAGCCATACGAATGCTATGATTGCAATAAAAAGTTTAATCAATCAAGTAATTAATCACTCTCATGATAAAAGCCATTTGAATGCACACTTTGTTATAAAAAGTTAAAGATTTTTTTGAATTTTCATAAAGAGTTCTATTATCAAGTGCTTTAAAGTCTCACATATGAATTCGGCCATAAGAAAGCAAATGTTTGCATGAAAAAGTTTACCAAATCCGGAATCTTTTACGCACAGCGCGACTTCTAGCGAAGAAAAGCCTTACTAATGCAACGTGTGCAATAAAAAGTTTGCGGACTCGAGTACTTTAAAGTCACATGCGAACTCATAGCTGAGAAAAGCCATACGAATGCTATGATTGCAATAAAAAGTTTAATCAATCAAGTAATTAATCACTCTCATGATAAAAGCCATTTGAATGCACACTTTGTTATAAAAAGTTAAAGATTTTTTTGAATTTTCATAAAAAGTTCTATTATCAAGTGCTTTAAAGTCTCACATATGAATTCGGTCATAAGAAAGCAAATGTTTGCATGAAAAAGTTTACTAAATCCGGAATCTTTTACGCACAGCCGGACTTCAAAGCGAAGAAAAGCCTTACTAATGCAATGTGTGGAATAAAAAGTTTGCGGACTCAAGTAATTTAAATTATCACATGCGAACTCATAGCGGGGAAAAGCCATTCGAATGCAATACTTGCAATAAAAAGTTTAATCAATTAAATAATAACTCATGATAAAAGCCATTTGAATGCACACTTTGTTATGAAAAGTTAAAGATGTTTTTTGAGTTTTCATGAAGAGTTCAATTATGAATCAAGTGATTTAAAGTCTCACATATGAATTCAGCTATAAGAAAGCAAAATTTGCAAGAAAAGGCCATGGGCGCACTTAAAAAACTAGTATTCTGAGATTAATTAAAGGTTTACTGTTAAACATTCTGAGATTATTCATATAAAAACATATTGCGAAATCAAACATACCTTGACGTCAGTAATATTCTTGATAATGACTGGACACAGAAAACATGATTAAATCATGATCAGGTTAAACAGAAACTGTATTATTTTATTAAAAACACAACTTTTGATGTTTTTTTTTTAACCTTTCATTGATAAACTTTCTAAGGCCGGCTGCCTTAAAAGGCCAACAGGTTTTGAATCGTCGAGACACTAAATTATCTAAGTATAAAGTTCACATTAAATGACAAAAAAACTATATTATAAATTTAAAACCGATATAATAAACAATGAGTGACAATGACCCTTTACCTTCAGTTTAAAAACACCGTGTTAAAATACATTTTGACAGTTTATATTACCGATTAAATTGCCATAATACAAAAATAAAATAAATCGAAATAATGTGAATATACTGTTGTTATAGTAACCGATAAAATATGTATGTGTTAATCTGCTCCGTGATACATTCATTGTTTATTATTAAAAAAGCAAATAACAGGATATTTTGTATGCAATCCTCATTAATTTCTGAATTATATAAAGTAATTCCAATAATTCCATTTCGTGATTTTGTTGTAGAGTTGGCAACTCTTAATAATCCCGGATTAAATTTCCTTTGGAAAAAAATGACCCGTGGTGGGCCTATTGAAATTGACGGCGGTGTCGACAAAATCAAAGGGAAGGGATCCGCCTGCAAAATGCTAGTGCGAAAGAGACGCACTGAGCCTTGACTAAGGAGTGCTTCAGGAACGTCAGAGGAGATGAAAGCAATACTTTCTCGTTATTTTTGGTCCATAGAATATAAAAATACTGTTATACCATGGCAACCAGGGGTCATGTGAGAATATTTTTTTGACGTCCATCAAAAGTTTTTTTAATTTTTCGTCAGAGTTATAGCAATCTTTGAAATGTTTTTATTTTTATATTCCTCTCGAAAATTCTAGGGTAAGCCAGGATTATTGGCTTGTACCAGCCGCTCGCCACTGGTGTGTATGCAGCTAATCAGTCCACCAGTTTGTTTAGGAAGAGTTCAGTGACATTGTTATACGAATACTATACTGTGACAGAAGAAAAAACGACCTCGGTAGCCTACTAGCGTGGACTTCAGATCCGAAGTCCCGGGTTCGATTCCCGGTCGGGTCAGAGTTTTTCTAAGTGTTCATTCACTTGAAATTTCTACCCGGGGTTGGCCTGTCTCAGATGGACGGGACCGGTTGACAGGAAAAAATTGCCTCAGGCAATAAGTTCCGCCAGCTATACTGACACCTTTGTATAGAAAAGTGTTATATAATAATTATTATAAAAAAGCAAACAAATATAAATTCGAATTTAACAAATTAAATTTCAAATATGTATTGAAAAAAAAACATTTATTAGAGACATAAAACATAAGGTAAGAACATAAATAAAAATATTTGAATTTCCTACCATAGACATAATAATATTTGATAGGTGGTAGAGAGAAAAACAATCAACAAATAAGATAGAAAAAAAAATGTATCCAATTTTCCCATTCGCATAGATGATGTCACGTCAAATAACATTTTGTAAAAAGAGATAACAGAAAAATATTCAATTTCAAAGGATAAATAGGATCGATTTCAATTTTCCTTTTTAGAGCGTGTTGTGGCGAAATCCTAAGCTCTTTTACGAAAACGTAATCATATCTCAGTTTATTTTATTTTATTTTATTTTTTATTTTATTTTCAATATCAACGGCAATAGCCTTTTACATGTTATTTACAATATCTATAACAACATACATTTTTTTTTTTAACAACACAGTAGTTAAAAATTTAAATCCAATTGGATAGTACAGAAAAAAAACCACACAAAATAAATAAGAATATCAACATTTGAATAGGTAAATATTAAACAACAATAGAGTGTGTAGTCAAATATCACAGATTGAACATGTTTAGAGTTTTCTATGCAAAATGTCGGCGGGAACGTGTGTTGTCGGATTTAAATTTGTACGAAAATATCCCGTCGGCGTCATTTTATAGGATTTTGTTGTTTTAGAGACCACACGTTTTGTATACCCAAAATAAACGATCAGTATAATAAAATAAAATATGTGAGGAATTTTGCGTTTGCTTGCTTCGTACATAGCACTCGTCCAGTGTATATTATAGGCACGGGAAAGAAGCAAACAAAAGCAGATATGCCTACAAAATTATGTTAGTCCAAACGTTTAATATAAAAACTGCAAGTAACAGCAGCAGCTCCAGCAATGGAGAGAACGATGTTAATCGTTAGTCTGAGAGACGGTAAGTGAAATGAATGGATTAGATAAAGGCCCAAAGTTACATAAACCTTTTGATTGATTGAAATTGATCTTTCAGGTTGTCTTTCCAACTCCCAAGATTTAGTTAACAACACATCAACAGAGGAAAAAATGGTGGAAAAGGATGACAAATTCTCATATCGGTTTCGATTATTTTGACAACGTAAATTAGTAATAATGGGAGCTGTCCCCATTATCAGATAGCCTAACTCTGACTCTATCGCGTATGGTGTATTCTTATTTCCAGATATTTGCCCACTTTTTAATATAAGTGGGAATGATCTAGCTCTGATGATGATATCTACCTCTCCTGGAGAGTAGTATCTTTCATAGTCATATTAAATAACGTTACTAAAATGGTAATGAGACAGCCATATAGTGAGCACAACAGATGATAGATGGACAAAAAAAAACCTGGAGTGGAGTCCAAGAACAGATCACAGAAACCTGGGTAGGCCGCAGCTGGGACCTTAGCCAAGTGAAATAAAATGGCCGCCAACGGTATCGGTCGCTCCGTCTTCCCATAGTTACAACGTTAAAACGACAGCTTTTTACGTTGTTACCATGGGAACACCGAGAGACCGATACGTTTGGCAGCCATTTTAATACAATTGGCTTAGGCTCATGAGGGGTGGTCTGACGATTTTAGGAGAGTAGCTGCAAATTAATGGCAAGGGACAGAGAATCGTTTAAGTCGGGAAGAGAGGCCTATGTTCAATACTAGACGAGTGAAAGCTGATGATGAAGATAGTAAAATTAATGTGTTTTCTCGACACTTGATCAAACGTATTGTGCGAATAATAGCCGCACAATTCGTTATATTATACAGATAATAATATTCTACTAAATCTCTAAAATAATAATATAACAAGTGATAATTGCGCAATGCACGCGGCGTGTCGAGAATAATATGAGTAAATAAAAACAAAATAATGTAAGTAGGTAGAGAATATTTTAAGTCCAGTATTACGATCTCGTCAACCTTGAACCAAAAAGGGCCCGACACGCTGTGCCGGCACATTCGTATGTGAATGTATCGGCTTTATTTTAATATATACCTCGTGATTTCAGTTAATATGGGCGTACTGTACGTAATACACCTGCATGTGTAGACCTTATGAAAAAAAAATTATACACTTTTTTCAACCAACACGTGGTAGAATCTTAAATAAAATTGGATCTTTCGTCACTATGTGAAGCAGTTATAATATCGGTTCTAAGCGTAAATGATGGCTGTAGGTAGGTACCTACACAATTTCCTATCTACACAAATATGATGAGAATTCATTGTAAAGAAAAAGAATTCTTAATTCAAATTTTCCTGTATTAGTTCACTTTTCTACCACGCACCGGGAGGTAATTTTATATATCATGCTTTGTCAAAACATTCTCTCATTTCCAGGGTGGTTGTCTGGCACTAAATTGACAACTCACTAACGGATATGTTTGTGTGTCTTTTCATGTGAAACGAGAAAAAAGAAAAGAGGTTATTTAAAAAAAATATTTCGTATAGTACCTATTCTGAATCTTTACAGTGTAAACAGATTCATGGGTTGTGTTCTGTAGATTATTATTCTCAAAATCTTATTGAAATTATAATGAAAAAAAAATCATTTGTGTATTATTCTGTAAACCTAACACTAACCGTTCGGAAACGTAGCCACATTATAAAATGTAGAATGAGTCCGCAAAATGATCGAGTCGCTGCCCAATTTGACCTTAAGCCCCGGTTAACTCCATCATGAAACTCCCATTTGCCCATATCACCAAACCGCACAATTATATCCTTTAGATTTGTCAACATAATCAACTAAGGGACCTTCGGGACCCATTCGTCTGTTCGTATTTTCACCGCAAATCAACTCGACCAAAATAATCCTCTAGGTGTGTACTATTATTGAATAAATAAATCAAGTTGCTGGTCAAATATTCCACTGCGAATAATCAAAATAAGTTAAGGTGGGATATATTCTTATATGTATTTTAAATTGGAAATCATCATAATTAGTATACATACATATATTGGGTCGATGAAAAAGTCATTTCGTATGTATAAACTTTAATTCAATATTGGGTCGGAGAAAAAGTCATTTCGTATTTTATAAACTTTAATTCAATTTTCTTATAAGGCTGCAGTGGTTATTTGGTAATATCTGGCTCATTTTGATGACATTGAAAAAGTGATACCTGTTTAAAAAAAAGAACCTTTTTAGTAAAATTTCGTTTCTTTTTTTTCGATTAGGTGTTTTTCTTCTTTTTTTCTTTCTGTCAAAATGAGTGGATTCAAGGAATGTTAAAAATTTGTTACTAAAATGAAATAAATGGAATGTTTTCCGCGCAATTTTTACTCAACGTTTATGGACAATAGCAGTAAGATTAGGACAAAGTTGATTTTGAATCTGGGAATTTTGATGTCAAAGATGCACCTTGCTCTGGTCGCAATGTTACTAATAAAATGGACGCTATTTTAGCAAAAAAAAAAAAATGGAGCAAAATCGGAATATCAGTAATTATGATGTAGAAGAGCTGAAAATTCACCACAAAACTGTTTTGCACAAAAAAGCTCGAATTTGAATGCCACAGGAGTTCACTGAATGAAACATAATGTACCTACTGTGTATTCATATCTGACTGAATCGTTTATAAAGAGAGTGCGATGAAAAGTGGATCTTGTTCGAAAAACACGTGCGCAAAAATTAATGGAGTTTTTCTGAGATCTTCTCCTACTGCATCCACCAACAATCTTGACTTTGCATCTTTAGATTTCCATCTGTTTCGGTATCTTTATAGTTAAATGTATTTGGTTTTCATATAAAATTACGAAAGAACATTTTTCCCATAAAGAAACCCAAAATTTTTGGAATAAATTAGAAATTGCTGAGGAGTTATGTAAAATTCTTATTTCTTTTGTCTCGAATTTTAACGAGTTCCAAGTGTAACAATCGTTGGTTTTGAAGTTTCGTGATTTTATTTATGTGGGCAGAATTATTTACGAAGGGAAACTTCTTAATTGAAAGCTTCCCAATTTTCTTTTATGGAAACAAAACGCAAATCTTCGGGAGTGTCTGTCTGCTCGTTCACCCACCGTAAACGGTAATTAATTGTCCTCAATGTACGCAATTAATTACAAATTAGCTGAAATGAACAAGATACCTTTTTATTAGCTCCTAATTTTTCCAATTAAGAACAGGCATATTTATTCTACAAAAAAGGTGCTTTAAAATGTCAGGTTTTTAATAACGCATCCATATCCCGTAAGATGTAAGCAATTTGAACATACCTCCATTTATTTCTATCCAAACACATCCGATTTTTCAGCAATTCTAAACTTTTAACGAAGCCTTCTAGGACGAAATCATTATGATCGATCTTCGCAGCTCATGTTTTTGTTTTGCTGTGGAAATAATGAAAATATCTATAGTATTCATTATTTCAACATGTCCAGACCATTTCCATTTATTTTCAGCTATGTAATCTCGCTTACATTCAGCAAGGGTATTCACGAAATAGTTTATTTAAGGGATTACCTAAAAAGCGCAAAAGAAATCATTTTAAGGTGAATGAGACAAATTCCAACTTATATTAAGATAAGTCTTCAAATTTTCCGCAACATACGTAGGTGTATATAAGAAATTAGTAATAGTATTTTTTGAGTTGTGGATCGAAAAAAAAGACACGTTCCAGAAAAAAAATACTAAAAAATCATGCTAAACTAACGGCCGGTTTCATAAAAAATAAAGGAGACTTTAAACTCCCTTTAAAAAATAATGGGTTTCATAACAACAAAACGACATATAAAACCGACTTTTAGCTAAAGTACCGTTATTAATTATTATTTTTAGTTAAAGTCGATTTTAGGTAGTTCAAATTTTTACCACCGGAGTTCATAGAAAATTTCGTGGCGTTTTCTCTGTCACAAAGATAAACATTTTGCATGCGGTGACACTGTGGACAAAAATGACTAAAATAGGGCGGAAAACATAGCAAAACGGGAAGAATATTATTGTTTACAGATTTCGTTTACTAATTCATAAACCATAATAATAAATTAACACAAAAACGGCACTTTGATGCTCTATTGAGAAAATATGAAATTGACAGAACAACAGAAATTCCGCAAACAACCTATGTTTTCCATAGATTTCCATGGTAACGCTACCAACTGCTACCAACTTTAAAATATTTTTTTGACATTTCAAATTTTAGCTGGAATATTTTTTTATGAAACGCGTCAGCTTAAAGGAGTCTTTAAATTTCAAAAGGAACTTTAACTAAAGCGTTCTTTTGAAGCTTGATATGAAACCGGCTGTAACTTCATTCTACTATAAACGTAAAAATCAGTTTCGTATATTAAGAACTTACGGAATCATTAGGCAAGTATTATCGACAAGTGACAAAAACCGTTATTTTGGTTCAAAGTGTCCTTAAGTCTAAAATATTTTACCAATTTAACCCGAACTTAACTTTTTCGTAGATAATCCAGCGGTATTTATAGTAGGTACAGAAGAACTTGATATATTTCAGTTAGCTATTGATAATACTATATACAATGGTAACACGTAAATTGTTCTAATTACAATTCTTCGAAAACAGCAATTCACCTAATGGCAATTATACGAAATCAAAACTCTCCTAATGCACAATTCTTCGAAAAAAAATATTTTACGTTAGCGTTAGCAAGCTTTCTACTATTTACACGAACGAGTTAGGTTATAATTGTAAGGAGGGTTTGGGGGGGGGGGCCTCCCCCGATACCTTATCGGCCGTTCCCCCGAATTTATTTAAAGTAGGTAATTCGAAAATTAAAAAAGAAATATATTCGTAGAAAATATATTCATTCGAATAATTCGCTTTAGAGGAATAATTTTACATAATTCGAACAATTGTGATTAGAAGAATTGAGTTTTCGATGAATTGTGTTTTGAAGAATTTTCATGGAATCCTATACAATATCGCTACTCAACATAACTTATTCATAATCCTAGATAATTTTTAACTCCCATTGACTTCCGCTGTGAAAGTCTAAGCTCAAACTACATAAAATGTTTAGGGGGGAAAAACTAATTCAACGTAATAAGGAGGTGGTTATTATAATGAATTATTAAGATTGTACGGTTGTTTACGCAATAATACTGTAGGTACACTTTATTTACCATCGCGGGCAATTGGCCGCCGCCCAATAAACACGCCAAAGACATTTTATTTCACGGTCGCATAAAATATTAGATTATTATTATGAATTATTCGAAATAAACAATACCTACGTGAAATGGAACATTTCACACGATGTGTGTTTGTATTGCTGAATGCCACAAGAAGGTGTTAGACTTTACTGATGTATTAACTATATCGATGAAAAATAAAAGTTGATATTCAATGTGAAAATTATTGTTATTTGATATTGTATTGTGTTGTATTTATGAAACTTTTAGAGCTGATGAGTTTTTTTTTTATCTACATTTTTCTTATAATATAAAAGAAAGTCGGGTTAGTGCGAACACTTACAACTCGAGATCGGCTGAACAGATTCTTCCGATGTTTGATTTATTGGATTCTTCTCCGCTCTGGATAACAAAATTACTATTAAAAAGTTAAAAAATACTTAAGAAATAATATAAAATATTATAATATTGTAAAAATTAAAAAGTTGAAAAATGCTTAAGAAATAATATAATATATTATAATATTAAAGTTAATATGGAACGGATTTCCTGCGACGCCAACGCCATATATATTCTATAGTAACAAAATTAGTTTTTACCTGACAACCATTGACATTAAAAATATTGCTACGCAGATTTTCGATGGATTTTTTTAAGAGCTTTCAGAAATAATTTTTTTTTTTTTAAATGAATCTGTGCTCACTCAAAGTACCTAGTCAAAGTGAATACAAATACACTCCTTGACTCTTTCACAGTAAGCTACCTAAAGCTTGTGTCGTGAAAGAGGAAGATGGTCGGCACTTGGGATCGAACCACGACGTCCGCTGTACGAAAGCCGGCGTTGTAACCGCTGGGTCACCAACCACTTCAAAGTTTATTAACATTCAAACATATTTTAAACGTATTTTTGTATAAATTACAAATTTTCACATTCATATTCATAGTAAGGACTACAGGACAACGTCTGTCGGGAAAGCTAGTTATTTATTTATTTTATTTTATTTGAAATCATAGTTACAGAGTAATCATCATCATCATCATTCTTCCCCGCACACGGCAAGACAGCCCGGAGAAGACAAATCCGAAGCAAATCGAAAAAGCAACAGAGTAATAACAATATATATTTACACGAAACATCAATAATATAATATGTATAGTATAACATTTCCTCTCTCTTAAAGCTTGTGCAAAGAGAGGGTATCTGCATGTGATGAAAAAAAATTGTTGAAAAAATGCTGTTTTTTTTTTGCTGTTATTCACCTATCTAAATAAACTAATTGAACGAGCATTCGTGGTGGAATTATTTAAATAAAGTACCCAATTTAAACGAAACAATTATTTCACAAATTATTTTTAATACCCTGAATAGTTTCGCATGCAGTTCTGCATGGTTTATGAAATGTACAATGACATTAAACTCTCCACATTCAAAAAGTTAGGCCTGCTCCGTTGGTTGCCGTTGAGACCAGAAGGAAGGAAGAGAATAGGACAACCAAGGCTGTGATGGCTGGATGGCGCTGAGAGGGACCTGGGACTTGTAAGGGGCGGTGACTGGGGGACGGACAGGGTGATTTGGAGAAGTTTGTTTTGAGGGAGGCCGAGAATCACACAGGATTGCCACAGATGTATGTATGTATGTACCTATGTATGTAAAAGACAAACCAATGCATCATACCTACATACAATTTTCTGTTATCGAAAGCAGTAAGAATAGAAAAAGTGGGTATTTTTACTTTCTATAATACATGTGTGTGAATGAGCGTGCAATCGTGATATTCATGATAAAGACATGAATTTCTAAAAATATTTTATATTGATTCGTTAATGGTATTTCTTATTTTAACAACTTCTTTCTCTTTTCTTCTTAGAACAACTCAAGGACGTGGTTAGGTACGTATCCACAAAAGACAAAAAGATTTTCTTTTTTTTTTAAGAAGAAATCGATAAGTAAGGCTCGAAATATCTCGAGTGGGCTTTCAGCAGCGGTTGTACAGCCGAAGAATGCGGTACTTAAAACACCTTCAAGTTCTTAAGGTAGATCCCCGATAAAAGAAAGATAGAACGCCGGGATTGAAAATAAACATCTAGGAGTATACATATACTCGTATCTATGGAGTGTTAAAAAACTCAGATGTCAAGATACAATATTTTATTACATGCATAAAATTAGCGGTACATTTTTGGTTGAATTATTAAACTGGGTAATAACATATTTATTTTATGATTATTTTCGTAAGAACACGTTCTAAATTAAAATGGTCACAGGATATCAAATAGAAAAAACATTTTAATGTAAATTTTAACCTCAAAATTCTTTTGCCATCCGAAAAAGTATAAATATTGGAATAACAAATGTTCGTCTTGAATCAATCTTGAATTTAAAAATTCATAAAGCATTCTTTTCAGTTTTGAGAAAATTTATAATATGGCAGTTGTATTAGTTTGTGAATATATCCCATCATGGAGGGGATAACCGAGGGGTCAAACGCTCGGGGACGACCGCGACGGGAGTTCCTGCAAGACGTGTACTCCGACGTCTGCTTCTCCTCATATGAGGAGCTCAAGAGGACTGGAATAGACAGAGAGGAATGGAGAATGAGATCCAATGCTATTGCTGCAAACCAATCCCAGGATTGAAACTGCAGAAGAAGATTAGTTTGTAATTAAATACATAGATCACTCGGTTTAATAAAAAATCTGAATAAAATAATTTAAGGCTAGGTACCACCTCTATCATTTGTGAAAAATCTATATGCACGAGTGATTTTAAAGGGATCGGGACTCTGGCGCTTTCTGAAACCAGTATATTCTTTCAATCAGTTTACAGAAATCTTCGGATAAAACGCGGATTCAGTATTCTACAACGTATACTTTCAATGTCAATTAGGTGTAGTGTATAACATCATCTAATACCGATTGGTATTGGTAAAACATGCATAGATAAAAAAAGAAAAGAATTCCTTAGATACGGGATACACTTCGTATTATCAAAGATAAAACCATCGAGTATAATCGATAGCGCTGTTCCTTATCTACATCAAACAATAATCTACCGAATTTAAACAGCACTCAATGATCAAAGCAGTGTGTTAGATCAAAACCGAAATTTAAGAATTAAAAAAAGAACGCATTCTTTATTCGTAATTTAAATTTAAAATTAAACCAATTAAAATTGCAACAGCTGATGTCGATGAGTATTGTAGTATAAAATGTATTAACTACCTACGTATAATCGTATTAGTCGAATATCTAATACAAAATAGAAGCCGTCACAAGGTGACAGGAGATCGCGTCTGTATAGGATTAACAAAGTGATCCAATACTACAGGTATGTTAGTAGGACAGATTCGTTGGTGATTATAATATGCCTTAAAGTTTAGCATATTATAATATATGCAATATGCATGTATTTAATTGGAAACGAATCAATTTCGTGGATGATTGAACGTAATATAGTGCTAAAGAAATATGGTAGAATATGAATAATAATCAATTGTTAGGTTACAACAATATCAATTGTGTTTTTCAGGTAATCTCCGATTGAATGAAAAAGCCAAGATGAAACTCGAATACATCCATCTATATAATACGAGTAAACGTCAAAGTGACAGATATGTAACAAATCAATACATACACTTACACATCAATAATAATTCATCCGTTTTTACGTAAATACTGACACAACTACATCAACATCATTAATAAAATACTATAGGTAATACTTTTATGTATTTGTAACACAAGTTATTGTATTGAATACATACACAATACATTGTCTAGCTAGATAACAATGTCTATCGCGTTATTGTCTAATAAGTAAGCTATTTTTGGAACAATAATAATATGTCTGTTTACACCAAAATAACAAAATTTAAAATACTCTAGTGTGAGGGAGAGAGGTAAACTGACTGGCAATAAGTTCCGCCGGCTATACTGACACCTTTGTATATGTAGAAAAGTGTTATATTATTATTAATTGTCCTATGTCGAACATGGTGAAAATTCTCATGATTGGGAGCGTCAGGGATTTGAAAATTACCACCTGATGGCAACGTTGTTAACGTAACTGCTGTCAACAGCGGTGAATGTGTCAGTTTAGAACATTGTCTACGTGTGTTACCCTAGCGACAAACAACATTGTCGCAATTTTGAAAGACAGGCGGAGCGCTCCCTAGAAACCCAGTGCATAAGCTAGCCTTCGAAATAACAGTAGAAGACGGTCGTAAGCCCGTAGTGGTATATTCATACGACTAGCTGACTCGCCCGTCGAACTTCGACCTTACCCACAATTCAATTTTTTTTTACTTATTACATGAAAAGTATAAGATGGTACCACCGCATCACGAACGACGCTACACGCCGGCGCACCCAGCGCAGGCCCATCACTTCCACCATAACGGAGAGGAGATGGACTTGGCTGGGACCTGTGTTAAGGATGCCGAATGACAGTTGGCCGAGGAGAGCGCTGTTATTCCTTCCATCAGGGTCTCGAAGACGTGGAAGACCCTCTCATACCGTTTTCAGTTCCTTCGAGGCAGAGCTGAGGGAATTGGACATGGTGTGGGAGGAGGTCATAAGCATTGCGCAAGATCGAGCGCAATGGAGAGCTCTTGTTGCCTCCCTATGCTCCTGAGTGGAGTTCAAAAGGTGTTTCGTTTGTTGCATTACAATACATGAATTAAATACAGATTACGACATAAAAACTGAATTAAATTTAGCTACCAAATAGGTTATTGCATTTTGTAACAATTACATATTATTGTTGATGCGAGATGAAGTTCGACGATTCGTTAAGTTTGTAATAAAAACTTTGTGGTAGGAAATAAGTCACATATGAAACACGTTACGTTTTGTTTATGTTGTCGCAAGAATAGACTCTATTAAAACTAAATTATTATGGTTAGATTTACATCGTTAGTGGATTGTTAGTCATCCGTTGATCAATTGATCAATTTTGTAAAATTTTATCAATTACATTATTTTATAACGGTTTCAAAGTCATCTTCGAATTAAAACCAATGAGATTTATACTAGAGATGCAATCGAGTCCAAAAAATGGCATGTAAAAAAGTGTGCCACCACCGAAAATGTGCCACGCTCATGTTTTAGTCGTTGACAACAGCTCGAGCTTGACAGTTGTGTCCGCGGTAATACGGTGTTCTTGAAAATGGTGGATTTTGTGGTGAAAAAAAGTCGTTCCACAACAGAAATCAATATAGGAAAATGCTTTTATCAAAAAGGACGTATTTTATATATTTTAAGTGCATATTATTGTGATAAAATGTTTAAAATATAAAAATATATTTGACAATTATTTTTGTTTTATTAGTAAGGCCCACATCACACTACGGGTGCATACCGAGGGGGGTTAAAAAAACCGCATCTGTATGAAACGCGTAGATACATTTTTATTTGAATTTGTAAACCAGCGGTTCAGTCGACGGCTTTCTTACTACAGCATACGTCATGGGCTCGAATCCCTGTGCCGACTATTTCCACTTTCACAACACAACTCTTCCATAGTGTGTGCAAGTTTCCAAATGTATTTGTGTTCACTTTTAATTAGCCTAAATTCATTTAAAAAGATACACCCGTACGCGGCGTATGCAACAGTGCATAGGTATATATTTCTAGAATTTTTATTTTATTCTATCAAGGTTTTTTTTATCAATTTATTTAGAAAAAAGAATACAAATTATATTTAAACAGAGTGCTCCCTAATTAAAATTATATATGGAATTTAAGGATGTTCTGCAAACAGAGGTTTTCCACTTTCAATGAAATTTTTTACGAAATCCATCATACAACTGAGAAATCGCCAGCGGTTTTTCCCACAGTGCCGTATTTCTGACGGTTTCCATTTAAGCTGTGTGTATGAGCCCTTACCTAGCCGGACGAAATTTAGAAGCAAGTACACTATAACTAGTGTTTTTATAAAAAGGGTCATTTTTGATTCGAATAAATAAATCATTTTTTCCATTTTCGAAAAATATTTTTATGAATGTGCTTTTAAACTGTTCGTTGTCTGCCTCGCATTAATAAAGACGAGAGATCTTTTTCAAAAGGTTCCTAGACAATTCTGACAAATACATTCAAATCTCACGCACAAAAAGAAATTTCTATTAATGTGTACCGGTAGAAGGTGACAGCACTTAGCCGTTTGGCGTATTATGTGTGACAAAGACAAAAATATTCGTCAGTAATGCTTGATTGCATATTTTTATTTAAGTTCAACTTCAAATTTACTCGTGATGCTACTTTCAAACTAAAAATTGTATGGAATTGCATCTCCAGTATAATATCTCATTGATTAAAACAAATATTTTTCGACGGCACGAGTACAAGATAAAATAAAATAATTACCGCACTAAAAAATGAAACAGATGTTACAATATCAAATATTACGGATGAAAAATACATACTGAATCATTGTCAATAATCAAATTTGAATAAAAAAAATTAATGCACTTTCCCCTGATTTTAATTCTCCCGGCGTTTTTCGTAGGTACACGAAACTAAATTAATTAAATTTTGGAAAAATACATGTTGAACAACAATTTGTTAATTTTTATTACTAACAAAACAACTGTTTTGAAATATTTATAGGTATTTCAAAATACATCTGCTATCTAACAAATATTTTGTACGTTTCGATAAATTCATCTTTTCAATATTGTAAGTAAGCGCCAGATATGTCAGTTTCTTATATCCATTTCAATGTCATCTTGTCCAATTGAGTAGGTAGGTACATACATAAAAGTTTACGGCACTGGGCATTCCTACTTGAAGAGGAAATTAAGTAATAGTAACGGCACTAAAACAGCCAAATGTTTCGATGAAATATCATTACCTACAGGTAGAAAAATGCATAACATAAATTAATATATTTTTGCCGTTCTAATATTATAAGTTCCGCCTGCTATACCCACCTTTGTATAGAAAAATGTTATATTTATTTATTTATTATCATTTTGTAGAATAATGATAAAAGCGTTTCTACGGCACCATAAGGGAATGAAAGGATTTTGGCACCAATTTTATCAATTACCTATGTTACCCATCTAAGTCGTTCCAATGACATTTTGTCAAACAAGAAATATTATACTGTGTCCATTTTAAAAGGAATATAGGTACCTATTAGAAAAAATAATAGCAGCAAAGCAATATTTTATAGTTAAGTATACAAAAATGCGAAACAGAATACCTACTCTAGTACAGGTAAATTTCTATAAAAATTGATACTATTTCCATTGGTCATCGCATCACGCGTAAACCAATTTCACTAATTCTTTTTTTTTTGGGTTTGCTATTGTCAGCGGAAGGTTCTTATGAAATAAAAAAAAAACTAATAAAGTTGCGCTGATCGTTAGAAAAATTAAGAAACTTTACGTGGGTAACCTAAACCTCCTTAATGCTTTTGACAATATTATGAACTTTTCTATTATTGAATTTTGATAGGGGTTTGACATAAGAACGGGTTATTAATTATTATTGATATTTGGTGCGATCAGAATGTGACCTGTAAACATTGTTTAAAAAAGTACTAGGTATTACGGCACCAAAAAGAATGAACCAAAAAAGAACAGTTCTTTCAGTAGATACCTATATACATATAAAAGTGCATAGCTCTATCAATATACATACAGTTAAATTCAATTAATCATAATATAATAATACTCTTAAGCCATTCCAATGTCCTCTCGTCGAATAAAGACCTAATTCTATCAAAACTATTTATAGACGTCTTGATAAAATGTAATTGCGGCTGGAAGCTGTGATAAAATTAAAAAAAAAATACTTTATGCATAAATTAAAATTACTTAATAGGTAGGTGGTTTGCGTCTATTATTATTTACATACATGCGTCACAAAAATGGAATAAACAGCGGTAGGTGAAAAAAATCCATTTTCGATTTGCTATAGATACATTTGGAACAGGTGGTAAATCTTAGGTAGGTATATATAAAATGATTAGCTGTGTGTGTATCTCGCTAAAACTAGAGAACGACTAGACCGATTTTGCTAATTTTGGTTTCGAAATATTCGTATAAGCTTTGCGAGGAAAATATAAAAACAACAATTTTGTTTTCCCATTCAAAGTTTTCCTGACTGTTAGATGTGACATAACAAACAAGGGATCAATATTTTATATATACACGATAAAATTCGTTATTTTATTAACAATAAACAAATTAAATTTAATCATGTAAGTCCATCATAAATTGGTTGATTTTCAATTATTGGTGTGGGTAATTTTATTGAAACTTCCTCATACATACATTTTATTTGAGAGCTTTGGATTTTTGTTATAATATGAATTTTGTGAATTGCCTATTTTAAAACTTAATTAAAACTGGCAAAAAAATAAAGTTGAAGACCCATGCACTTATAGATGCGTCCGTAGTCGGTATGAAGTTTGAAACTTGACAGCTCCAATGGATACAGGAATAACGTGTTTGCCGTATTTATAATGATGATAATAATATGACATAATGAAAAAACACTTACCAAATAAAATCTTTGCAGTGAGAACAGAACGTCGGCTGCTTGAAGAACCTGGGCATAAACTTGTGACCCTTGATGTTATAAACATTCTTCTTCTTCAAAGCTCCTTTCCTTCCTCGGAGTCTGAATCCGAGAGATAAATTCATCTCTCCACCCCCTTCATCACAGTTGTTTTCATTGTCAGCCATTGCTGCTCTCACAAATAAATATTTCACTCAAAACAAAACAATAAAATGAATTTCCTCAATTACCCCCGCGCACAATTTAACGCACCGACCTACGAACAGTGCGCTCGGCACTAAACGTCAAATCCGTCTGAAGAGTGGATAATATAAATAAAACACAACACATCCACAACTACACAATGTTTACTACACTTCTAAAATACTGAATATGAAACGTTCATTGCGCATGCGTTTAACAACATTCTCAAACGATTAACAATTCAATGCAAACTTTTGAGGTAGTGTCATTGAAATTCGTTTTTGTATTACACTAATTTTATTAATGAATGAATAGATTATATTGAATCTACAGTTTGATTTACATAATGCTTGATGTTATAATTTTAATGTACTGACTATTATATATACTATTGAAACTATTCAAACTTAAAACCAACCAAGAACATTTTTACAATGAAAATCACAAATAATAACATACTTTTCAATAATTTTAATTAAAGAATATGTTTATTGTTCATTACAGGCTGTGGGATCTCTGTGTTAGACCGCACGACATTGCAAATTAGTTGGAAGGAGATTAATCGACGGCAAAATTAATTTGTATGAAACTCATAGAGACCAAAAAAAAAAATAAAATTAATGCTAATCATTGTAATGAAAACAAACAGGGGTAAAAACATTTTAGAAACGTCGTTTGTGGTTAAATTTTTTTTTAACAAAAAACCGAATTTCATTTGTATGGGATTTGAAGAGCAGCGCTAGAAGCAAGAAACACCACCTACATAAGAAGGCCTTAGCGCTGGCGGCCATTTATCCTCTCGCATCACCAGGCCGCCGGCGTGTAGACAGATATCATAGCGTACAAGCAAGAGCGGGGCGTCGCCAAGGAGGGGGTAGGGCTAGACATTTAAAAATGTAGGCAATTCATATTTTCCGCATCCTCCATATAGAAAATAGCCTATGAATGGGTCAAATTGCCCCCCCCCCCTCCCTGGCTGGCGACGACCTTGCGTACAGGTAAGTACATACAGATATAGGAAAGTGAATGCTGGGCCTCACGATGTGACGTAGCCCTAATGCCTTCTTATATAGGTAGTGTTGGAGGCAAGAAGTCTCAAACATCGACTTTCCTTTGGATGCGAATTTTTGTGAGATTTGAAATGTCAGATAGCTTCGCGGAGCGCAGCGCTAGAGGTCTCTAATCATCGACTTTTTACACCCGTATAAGATACTTCTTATCCACGGGAAAACTTCAATGATGTTAGTGAAATTCGATTTAAATTTCTTTTTGAATTATAAAAAAAAAACATTCCTACAATTTTGCTCACATACTAAATAAAAATACAAATCCTTAACTCCAAATAAATTTATTATCACTTGATTTTATTATCTTTTTACTTTATACCTAGTTTTATTGTACATATTTTTATAAAATTTGGAAAATATTAATTTGTTGCATTTTTTGGTATGTATTGCCATAAAAAAAAGTTTTTATAATGTTGGTATTGTTGGCTATCCTGCGGCGTGACTGCAAGCTCCAATCTGATTGGACATACCGTTCGCAGATCGCAGATTTGAATGGATGGAATAAGCAGTTGGATTTTGATTTCTGTGTGGCTTTATGTAGTAAGACTGACTTTGTTTCAGAAATAATTTGATTTTTCACTTATAATTGCTTTTTGTCACCTATTTTTACTTAATCGCGTTGTTCTCATATTATGTGAATTCTGTTTTTGTATAATCTACGATGGATGTTTAACCCAAAATTTGTGTTATCTGTCAACGGTTAGTAAAAGAACGTTATGCTAAAATTTATACAAATTTTGAGAAAATTCTTGCTGTAAACGCTTAATTTGTTCTTCTTTAAGCGAACTAAACTTCTGAAATTAAAAATTAGATAGTTGTCATAACATGTTAATATTGTTTAGTCAGTATTTTTACTTCATGATTTTTGTGTTATCCTATTTTTTAACGATCGAATGGTTTCTTTCTCCAGATAGAAGTACACAAATAGAATTAAAGAATGTCTCTAAAATGTGTTTTTTCCGTTTTTAGGATTCAAAATCAACATGTCGGAATATTCTGCCGAAGCTACTCCTTTATCCTTGTTAGCAGAATTTGATGATATAAATCGCTGTAACTCAGTATTAAACGATGGGGCTGTAGAAGAATGTAAGCTTATTTTGTATTCTTTGATTTTTTGTTTTATAATAATTGTGTCATGGGAATAAAACATAACGACTCCCCTAATAGCATTAGGATCCAAATCTCTTATTTTGACTTTGAAGTGTATCAAGGATGAAATTTCAAGGTTGCTTGAAAATGCTTATTAAAATTAAAAAAAAAAAATAAACAAGGTTGATCAAAATTACTGTACTATCCATTTTTAAAAACGTAACCTCAAATCATTGAATTTTTGAGGTTACGTTTTACCAAAATAAACAAATGCCAATATACCTTTTTCATATTTACTAATGCCAAAAATGAACATGGTATTTTATGGAGGGAAATTTGAACAGAAAGTTATCATTAAATGGATAAAAAAATCTCATTGCTATACACGGGTTTGAGTTTTATTACATTTAGCATTACCAATGTAAATCAACATAGTCTACCAATCAATTTTTTTTATTTATACCCTAGAAGTATTTAAGAATATAGTGTTTTATTAATATTCCACAGATTTCGTGCGATTTTTGGACATATGTGAAAATTGGCAAAAACAATACTCGATTGCTGAATGTGAAGTTGCAAGGCTGCAAAAAGAACTGCAAGATGCTCTTAAAGCCATTTCTGCATGGGAGGCCAAGTTCACACATGCGAGGAAGTTGCTGGATGCAGAGAAAAAACATCGCCTCAAAGCAGAACATGAACGCGAACTTTTGGTTAGTTAGTTTTTTTTTCACCAAGCAACCATAGATAAATAATATGTCTGTTAATCAATTTATTCATTGTGTTTTATTGCAGGAAAAACAAATAACTCTGGCCAGAGATTTGCTATTTAGTGACAACAGAGAGAAGTTGAACAATGAGACTTTAGAAAAATTGGCTTTTTTGAATAATACAACGGCAAAATATAATTCTCATCTTGAACAAGGCCTGCATAGACTAAACACCATCAATGAAAGATTGTCTATGGATTCAACAGGTATTTCATGCATTGCAAATCTTATTAGTCTATGTGTCCATACCATCTATTGACGACTAGTTCAATGAAACAAAACAATTGTGCAAGAGATATCAATATGCAGAAACCTTGCGTAACTACAGTGCTTGTACTCAACATCGCTAAACACCGAATGTAGCGCGAGTTGAAAAATATTGTGTTATATTGGGGCTAATGCGGTATATCACCACTATAGAGACATGTCTAATGTAAAGTAAGAATGCCATATAAAAATATTTCTTCTGGATCAAAACATATTTTTCACTGTACATTTTTCAGGCAATCTTTTGTCGGATCAAAGTTTTTCTCGTTCGGAAGATGATCTGGATGAGTCTGTGGCCAATGGAAGAAGATCATGGAGGAGACACCGTCCTTCAGGCGTTGCTCCTCAACAACCTGAAGAACATCCTCCCGTCAAAAAGCGGAAATCTGTTGGATCTGATAAGAAGGTATTTGTCTAATGAACTCTTTGCATGTAATTTCTATATGCATTATAATTTTCTCACAAAATATTTTCTCATAACCATAATATTCTTCTTTTAATTTCTAAGCTGCTTATTAACAAGTTAAGGTAATAACAATACAGCTTTTCTTATCCCATTCCGTCACTTTATCTTGATCTTTGAGTGATCATTTTATATACAAAAATTGATAGACAATCACCATTTTGCATAAAAATAATGTTGGTAGTTACATTTACAATATGAATTCAGTTTTTTTTTGTATTTATATTATTTCTTACATTAACTGTGTGTTATTTTAATGACACCGAGGCCGCTGTCTGTACTTACAAAATGGTTGCCAAGTACTAGCAGATAAACGCATTGCACATTCGCAATATTTTGTCAAACAAAGATAAATGAAGTTTTAACGTTGAATTTTAATGTTTCCGTTTGTTAAATAAGTCATATTCCACCAATTTAATATAAAAAATTCATACAAAATTATCTGAAATGAGTCCTTGAAGATAAAAATAGAGTCTCTCGATTAAGGTGTGGGAATCTATTCTACGTCACTGCGTTTTAATTTTATGTCCTGTTAAAATTTAATTGTGTCGGAATGGGTTTACTATTGCTTTTCATATTATATTCATTTTCCATTCCATCTATAACCATATTGTATGTATGTTGCACGAAGGTAAACGAATGCCATAAGAACAATAACCACATTGGCAATACAAATGGGGTGACGAGTTCTACGGCCACTTCTGGTAATGGGGGCAGAGTGGTAGCCACAACTACGGTCACCGTGGACAGATGCAATGCCAACTGTTCTGGCAATGGACGTATCACCGCTTCTTCAGTTATAGAAGTAAGTCGGAACTGTTTTGTATATTATAATGGACGCTTGTTGGTTTTATCTTGATCTCTTCTAATTATCAAACACTTTTCTTTTATTAAAATTAACAATAATCAAAGTTTTCTTTTATTAAAATTAACAATAATAAAAGACGCATTCTTGGTGGATTTCTGTATTGTAAAATTTTTATTTTATATTTATTATGTTGAAAATAGTGAAGAGAAATCTAGTCGAAAAGGGAAATAAAATATGGCTGCCGATTGCAGCTTTGTCATTTTTCTATGGAAAATATAAAATGTGGTCATATTTTATTTTCATGATCTAGCTTAATTTAAAAATTAACCGATAAGGATAGAAACAACTAATTAATGTATTTTTATCATCTCACAACCAATTGTACTCTAAATAAAAACCATCCATTTTTCGCACCCAGCTAATTGTTCTCTACTATGTACAATAATTTATACACAAAAATGTTCTTGTTTCATTACTAAGTCATTAACGATACACCATTTTTCTCAGCAGTGGATTCCCTACTTTTATTTGATTCCTTAATAAAAATCATTTCTCAACTGATTATTACTCCATAGTTTTCAATTGTCTCATTTTTTCATCCAGGGAATTCCCAGCAATGGTACATCTGAAAATGAAGTGATCAATACGAAATCGGAACCAGTGATGACGCCAAAACCAATCAACGCTGAATACAACATCAAGATTGAATCAAAAAATGATGGTTTTTATAATACGAATATAAAAAATTTTGCACCAACAGCTCCATTGAAACAAGGTAAGGGAATATTATATTTAAACCTACTGTGGATGCAAATTTTATAGAACAGAAATACTTACTAAGCTCTAGCAAATAGTGATGACCATCCAATAAGTAATTAGCCGACATCCTTCCTCATGATGAACAGAATATCCATGACATCTTTAACCCAATGAATGTCAACTACGCTATATTCCGTTTCCAGTATATTTATACTGAGTGAAAACTACGGAATTCTACATATTACTTTAATTACCTGTTTATTAGGGACACACTGAACAGCACATACGAAACAAATCATGAAACAGATTAAAAGGACGTAGTTGCACTGACATGATAAATGTTTATTGTGAAAGTGCAACTACGTCGTTTTAATCTGTTAAAATGAACTTTCACTATGTGAATACACAAACACTTTAATTACTAAATCATGAAACATTGAAAGAACATAAAATCTCCGGTGCTCCAATAACAGATATATTTGGCTATAAGTATAGAGAGTATTTTTTTAAATATTTCATAATGGGTAGGTATTTCTAAATAATACACCTATTGAAAATAGTCGCTTTGTTGAATATAAGATATTTAAAAAATAATATGAAATGAAAAACA
Source organism: Mystacides longicornis (assembly GCA_963576905.1). Classification (NCBI taxonomy): domain Eukaryota; kingdom Metazoa; phylum Arthropoda; class Insecta; order Trichoptera; family Leptoceridae; genus Mystacides; species Mystacides longicornis. The sequence continues at coordinate 15,061,774 of OY756438.1, forward strand.
ATTTGTGGAAACACGAAGTTCGAGGTGGGTGCGGGAAGGGCAATAGTATAATGTAGGTGCGCAATATAAAACTACCTTGGCAATCAATGGGTTAAACTTAAATACAAACTTTCTGCATAAGATACTAAGAAAATTAGATGTATCCGTTTAAGGGTTTCGTAGAATAATCACTAATTTGCTTTCCAGCCATATTTCAGCTATATTTTACTTACTGCCCTCGGTAGCCTAGTGGTATAGATGTGGACTTCAGGTCTGGGAAGTGTTTTTGCACTTGAAATTTCAACCCGGATTGGCCTCTCTTAGATTGTACGGGACCGGTTGACTGGAAAAAATTGCCTCAGGCAATAAGTTCCGCCGGATATACTGACACCTTTGTATAGAAAAGTGTTAATTTATCATATTTATATTTTATGTGCTTTTCAGCTAGCTATATTTTATGTGTAACATTGCTTAATTATCACTGTGTGCACAATTTATGTTGTGTTGTAGATGTGGAGCCTCACTGGGGCAGCACACCCATCACAGGGACCAACGTGTGCAGTCCCCGGGGCACGGCCAGACTTCGTCAGCACACATTTGTCAACAAAACCGTCATCAGACCAGAACCTTGCACAACTTGTAATAACAGGTCAGCTTTCTCTTTATGTGACTATCCTCAAAACATTTTCAAAGACAATCAAACATACCGTATTAATCTGATATAATGCGATACTCTTCGACCATTTAATTTCTGATCTTCGATGTTTTGGGCAGAAGGTACTTGGTGATAGTCCATTTCAAAATAAAAATGAAAGAATCGTCTACCGCATCTGAATTGCCTTATATTTTGGTCTTGGAGACAATGAGTATGCTGTTAATTAAATTATATTATTTGCAAATTATTATTGGTATGAAATATATACATTTTACAGGATAAGGTTTGCAAAGGCTGTGGTGAAATGCAGTGACTGTCGCGCCGTTTGTCACATTGAATGCAAGGATCGTCTGCCACTTCCCTGTGTCCCTTCTCACTTCACACCCAACTCTAACTCCAATCACATTGTGAGTCTCTTCCTCAATATTCTCTTGCAATATTATCAATATCACTTCTTTTCTTATCTCCTTAAGTCGTTATTGCAGGGCACCATTGCAGACTTCACTCCGACGGTGAGTCCTATGATTCCAGCCCTCATCATACATTGTGTGAACGAGGTTGAGAGTAGAGGTCTTACCGAGGTCGGGCTGTACAGAGTGCCGGGGTCCGAGAAAGAAGTCAAAGCCCTGAAGGTAAGTTACATACATACATTCTTCCATTATAACCATACTTCGGGGCACTACGCCTGCCTTTGGGCAATATCAATAATCTCCTCCACCAAATAAGTCTGTAGAAGCTGTGGAAGCACGGCTTCCCTAGAAATTTGAGACTAAAAAATATTTTTTCTTTCGGAATTTCATTCTACTAATATTTAGATTTCTGCCCCACTAAACCCTCTTTTTTTCTTTTATCTTCCTTTGTTTTATGTTTCGCAAATAGAATTCCTAACTTTCTAGATTTTACATAAAAAGTCAATTTTTATGTATTTCTAATTTAGAAAATTCTGGATCTGCGGTTCCGCAATCACTGTCTATTTTCGCCGACACAAAAGTGATCCTCACCCAGAACATAAGCCCACTCTAGTGCTACAGCTATACTACTTATGGTTGTTATCCTTATTGTGTTTCAGGAGAAATTCATGAGAGGCAAGGGGACACCTCCTCTAACTAATGTTGACATCAACGTTGTGTGCGGGTGTGTTAAAGATTTCTTGAGATCTCTGAAGGAGCCACTTGTCACATATTCTCTTTGGTCAGGTGAGTTCATGACATTTATCCTGTCGAAATCAATTGACACAAGATATAGGTACTTATGTGCATTTTGTCATGCTTAAATCTCTTCAAGGGTGTTTGAAAACTGTACAAGAAACGTTTTTAAAATGAATGTCAAGAAAACAAACGTTTTTGGTTTTTGAAAAGGAAAAACCAAAAACGAATTGTAATGTAATAAGCGGAGAAACGTAATGCCTTCAGCAAGTGATAGAGTATGCAGTGTAGTTGGGATGGAAAGTGTAAAAAAAAATCAACACACATACGCTACAAAGAATATGTGTTAGAATATTAGGAAAGAATGTGGTATGGAAGTTATTGTTGTTACAGAGATGTAAGTCAATAAGTTGAGATGGTTGGGGCATGTTGAAAGAATGGATGCAAAATGAATTTACAAAGCAGAAAGAAGGCGTGGTCGACCGTGAATGACGTAGATCAATGAAATGGATCCTCAAAGAAGACCAGGTTGAAGCAAAGGAAATAGAGGTAATTTGAGAAATGGTATGTCGTTGGAATAAGGGAAAAAAGTGTGCCTGTATAGAAAAGAGTTAGGTATCATGGCCTGATTGGTAAAAATATTTGAGTTCTTTTAAGAACGAAGTGCAGCAATGTCTTTTCTTTTTAGATTTTGTATCTGCTACTGAGCTGGAGGATAAGAATGACAGACAAGCGGCTCTGTTTCAAGCAATAAGCGAGTTACCACAGCCCAACAGAGACACGCTAGCATTTATGATGCTGCATTTACAAAGGTGCTTAAAATGGTTTCATATCTTACATGAATAATATATTTACACTAGCATGCGGTGATTGACAGTGTGTTTGTGTGGTTTTCAGAGTTGCAGAATGTGTAGAATGCAAGATGCCAGCGGAGAATTTGGCCAAAGTCTTTGGACCCACCATTGTAGGGTATTCCGACGGCGATCCGGAGCCCAACTACATGTACATACAGACTCTTCAGCAATTTAAGGTATGCTTACAATTCACTCCACATTCGTTTCTGATATCAATTCTCACCTTATATTTTTTAAACAATAATGAATACAAATTGTTTTCTTATTTAATAATTGTGTTTGACCTCCTTAAAAAGCCATAAATGCTCATGTAGATGTATCAGTCAGTCGTTTACTGCATATCCTGTCCTTGTACAAGTTCCACTTTCGCATCAGGATTGCATTGTCCATCAACTGTTTGGAATTTAGAGATACATTCTTATTTCTCCTTAGGAGGTCTAAGTGCACTGCCAACCCTTCTGCCAATTATTATTCTTCATTCAATATCGTTTTCACACTTTCCATCCCTACTAAATAAACTACCTAAATACACACACTCATCCAGTTTAAAGTGAAAGATGAAAATTTGCAACACTATTTAGCGTCAGCTAATCAAATAGCCTGAAGAAGAAGACGTTCGATCTTCGAAAATCGGTTAGCTCCATAGTAAAAATTGTGGGAAAAACGAAATATTTTGTTATTACTTACCTTAATAAGTTCCAGAGAAAATAAATAATAGCTAAAAAAATTGGTTCCTGCTAACATGTTGTAGGTAATGGAGAGTTTGCTGGATATCAGCTCTGATTATTGGGCCAGGTTCACCGGAGTCACCTGCAGTGATGGGTCCAGTGTTGCGGCCACTCCTCCTCCGCCCACAGTACTGCGCACGCCTTCTTTGCGTCCAAGACTACCAACAGTAGCAGCCACAACAACCACTCCGAGATCCACCTTTGCCAGACAGACTCCCAGATCTGAGAGTGTAAAATCCTCAACTACTTCGCAGTCTTCCAAGAGAGGATTCTTTTACACTCCAATTAGCGATGGGTAATTACTTTTTCAATCTCATTACACCCAATATTTTAAATTTTAATCTTAACTCATTGTGTACTTTTTCATACGCTAGACTGTATTTAGATCTCGAATAAGAAGACGTTTGTGTTAATTTATTTTCGATTTTTCTTTCATCAGCCGGCATAATATATTTTATGTAGCGTAGTTATTTATAGCTTCTTATTTTGTAACTGTATTCATTTTAACCAACCTCGGTAACCTAGTGGTATAGGCACTAACTTCTAATCAAGTGGTCTCAGATTCCATCTCCGGTTGGGTCTGAATTTTTTAAATTTTTTCACTAAAATTTGAGAAAAGAAGTGGTTGGTAGCCTGGCGGTTATGATTTCGTCTTTCCTATTGCTATGTGCGGAGGTTGTGGGTTCAGTCCCAGGTGCCGACCATCTTCCCCTTTCACAACACAAGCTTTAAGTGGCTTACAGTGAAAGGGTGTATTTGTGTTCACTTTGATTGAGTATAGATTCATTTTATAATAAAAAAAAAATACCCCAGATTGGCTTGTCTCAGATTGAACGGGACGGGTTGAGGGACCGTTCAAGTATTATGTAATGCATTTTTTTAACGTTATTGACCCCCCTGGAGATGCATCGTAACGCTTTTTGTTACCCCTCTTCCCATTCTCTAAACGTTGCCTAACGCACATATTACAACTATGTATTCCTAAAATCACAATTATTACTGGAAAGCCACTAAATACCTTTGTAGCGGCGCCGGTAATACAATAGTAACGTTTTACAACAAAACCCCCCCTACCCCCTTATTGCTTTACGTAATACTTCAACGCCCCCTGACTGGAAAAAATTGCCTCAGGCAGTAAGTTCCGCCGGCTATACTGACAGCTTTGTATAGAAAAGTGTAAATTTATTTTTTTATGTCTGAATTTGTGACTCTTCTCTTCACAGGTCAAGTGTCCCCCGCAAAAATCGTAAATTCTACGAACCACATCGTCTTCAAGTGAAGTATGACCAAAATCAAGTGCTCTAAATATTTTATATCAATGGATAATACTTTTTTTCATATTAACAATTATTGTTTTTGACAAATTTCTGTTATGTTCTTTGTATTACTACTAAACCTTATTCAGTTTTTATAAGATTATAATATTAGGTATATATTTTTTATATCTTATTTACATTGGATAATTTAAAAATGTGTGTTTATGTCAACTTTGATTTAAGGCAAAAATATTATATGTGACAGTGAATCCTGGATTTTTAGTTTAACAATTTTAAAGTTTGGTAAAATTTGCTATTTTCATATTTTGTGTGCAACATTTATTGTGTATGCAGGACTTGGTTTGAATCTTATTTGGCTATACAGAAACGGAAAAGTCGTTTATCTATGACAGTCCAATAATTATTGTCCATTTTGAAAATGTTTGCCTTGCGATATTCAGGTCAGTAACTAGTTGCAAAGATATTTTCTTTCATATTTGGTGACTCCGGAAAACTTGCACTATTGTAAGCCTCTAGGTAAGTCCACTAAGAAATGATAAAATCAAACCTTAATCCATTTATTTATATGGACAGTAAAATACAGAAAATACAAATTTTAAAAGTTTGTTATTTGCTATCCTGCTTGTCACAATAATTTAAAACAATGAGTAACAAGTAAAGATGAAAAAAAACTATCAGTAAGTAAATAATTTTGAAAATAATATCCTTGATTTCAGAGTTTTTAATGTTTGTTTGTTTTTTTCTTTTGATAACTTAATTATATTTTGTTGTATCTTTGCTATTTATTATGTCCATATATAGCAAATATGCTTCTGTATTAACCAATATTATATTCAAAATAAAAATATACTTTATAAGATGAATCTTTTTTTATTCAAATTTTTTCCTCTTTTGTTGTCAAATCTCTTTACAATGATAAATACATTCCTAGAATAAGAAATCTTCATTTGGTTTGTATTCATATAGATATTAACTCAGGTTTTAAAAGAAATTAGTTTATTTGATCGATATGCTGAATTCCTCCTTTCATAAAAGTGTTACGTTATTTTTTTGTATTATTTACTTAGGTACTTACTTAAATACATAAATAAAATTATGAAACTTAAGTTTGTAAAAAAAAATAATTGATTATAAAACAGTTCAAAGAAAAAGTCATTATATAAAACTATTTTTTTCTTGTATTATAAAATTTTTGTGTATAAGAAATAAAATACGCACTAAACGCCAAAAGTTAAAAAAATGAGTTGAGTATGAGGAAATGTTCTATAAACCATTGTCAATAGCCTAAATATTGCACTAAGTCCATATCGATTATCTAAAGGCGTAAAAAAACAGATCCAAAAATCATCATAGTACTATGTCTGTATGGGGGAAAAATCAGTTTTATTAGATTATCTCAAAATGAAGTTTTTGGCGTTGAGTGCGTATTTTATCATTTTATTTCCACTATACAACTGCTTATTTTTATATCAACCTATAGTTATAAAAGAAAACAATTTTAGTTTAATTGTTATTTGATTTTGAATTTTTTTGCCAGTTCCCGCTTTAAATGCATCCTACAAATTATCAAGAAGTGTTTTTTACTTCTTATTTTGCTGCATATGTATGTATAAAAAATAATACATTCTTATGTTTATTAAAAAATAAATAAAGAATTTTTGTTAAAGATATCTTGTAAACTCTTCCACATTTTTTCTACAGTTTTAGACTTAAAATTTCACAGAAACATTACATACGAACACCATGTTAAATAAAGCTTACATCTTTCATTCATTGTACATATTTTTTTATGTAGGTAAACATAAATTTTGTTAAATATTTAAGAAATTATTATTTTTTTATTTAAATCAACAAATATAAGTGTTAAAACATAATTAATTACATGTAAAATTATAAAGTACATATTATTTTGGTAGACTTTGAATATTGTTACCGCTTACACATTCAAATTAATCAATAAATATTTTTTTTTTAAACTTATATTTTGCTTTTATTTTCATCACTTAAGTTTCTGCATCACTTGACTCAGCATCTGGTTACACAAAGCTGCATAAGGATTCAATTCGACAAGCTGAAAACAGAAAGTCGACAATTTGTACTGCTACATCATTAATAATTGGAGCTGCTCTGTATTACTAGTTTACAGCAACAACTAAACATTAAGAGATCAGACAGAACACCTATTCAGACAGGGAAATTCCAGATGGGTGAAATAAATTTTAAAATGGAGACCATGATAAAAAAAGTTTCAGACTCTCCCCAACAATGGAAGAATAGCAACAAAAAGATCAGGAGAAGGGTTGCATTCAGGAAGACAAAAGTGAGAGGAATGCATGAAAAAGGCATACGTCTAATAGCGGATTAATAGAGGTTGTTTCACCAGTAGGCGTTGAAACAAGATAAGTACCTCATATGAAAATGGTTGGGAACCTAGCAGTCAGTCGCTGACTTTTGGTCTTTGGTGGTGAACCTTTAGCAAGTCATAAATCATTCTTTTAGTCTGGGATACCAGTAAAAATTGTCTATTCACGGCAAGAAGGTACAGAAATGTTTAGTACGCTATTACAAAATTTAATTACATAAAATGACCGTTTACCTGCTGCTTAGCAAATGCATTGCCCAATTTGGCCGCTTCTTTGAAGTAAACTCTAGCTTTTTCATCATTCTCCTCTTTCCGAGACAGAACACCTTTCTGACAATACGCTTGACTGCAAACTTTCCCTTTGCCTTCGCTCAGCTCTATACACTTATCCAAATCGGCTAAACAAGCTGTGGTCACAAAAAAAACACATAATGAGAATTCGACTAAACATTCTGGACATAACAATATTGTAAAAAAAATATGTAGCATCCATCTTCACGAACCTATCACCCAGTTGAGATAAAACAGATCTGGACAAGTAGTATAAGAGGAAAGGAATAGAGACATAATAATGACTCCGTGGACCTGGTAGAAGGTAGATCTCTTAGTTTTGTATGTGTATAATGTGTGAGATAGGACCGGAATAGGGCGAGTGCAGGAGCTGTTCTGAGTGGCAAGAGATAGAGATTCCTTCAAAGAAGTGAGTGCCAATGTCGGGGAGACCTGATAGGGCAGAAGAGCTACGCCTTTATTACAACTGCTTTGATCTCTTCTTTATTTGATGCTTATAAATACCCACTAAGGTACATTATTTCTTTTAGCCATATTATTCACTAGCTTATACCCGTCTTGCTTTACGTTTTTGATTCCGATTGTCAGGCTTGATCGGTAGGTAATTAAACAGGTTCTAGTCTAGCTTCCCATTGCTTAACAGACCTCTATAACTGACATAAGCACAGGAAAAGAAGAATGACACTTTTAAAATTTTTGTTTCACCGACCTCATAATATTATACGAACCTACCGACATAATTTGCAAGATTTCATAGAGAGAGAGATAGCTCTGTGGTTTGAATCTTAGCTACATTCCCTAATGTGTGATAATTAATTAGGCTATCCACCCATAGAGGGTGATTTGCGCTATCTGTCAAATTTGCAAAATGGAGGAATCATTTTGCAAATTTTTTCATTAAATCTTTATTTATTGAGAATAATAAGATTTGAATAACATTTATATGTATAACAAATCAATCTACGATTATTTTATTACATTTTCATACCGTAATACCAAGATTCCATTCAACGTTTACATGAGTAATTTTGTTTCCAAGTCTTTTTGAGAAATTTGTATGAGATCCTAAAAAAATAGATTTTTTTAAATAGCTCTAAATATATTAAAGTTAATGCAGCAAATTGTATTTAAGAACCTTCTCCAGCATTTTGTACGGCTCTGGGCATATTAATATCTGACGTAGCATTTGTATTTTGAGCGTGATGTTCACATATAAGGTAAAAGTATTGTCAAAGGCAAATAAAAAAACAAACATTTCTAAAATATTATGTAGATGGTAGATGTTGTGTTTCTTAAGGGGTAGGTAGAGAGAATGGACCTCCACTCTTTTCTATCATATATCGACATACCATTTCTCATACAACCTCTCATATTTCTTTTGCTTCTAACCGAATCGGCATTTGATCCACCTCATTCTCACTCGACCATGCCTTCTTACACCTTTTTTTTCAACCATATAAATTCTTTTTATAATCCTATTTGTATACATTCTTTCTACATGCCCAAACCATCTCAACTTATTGACTGTCATCTTTGTAACAAACAACACTAACTTCCATACCACATTCCTTCCTAATATTATCTTTTCCTTGCGTATCCCACAGAGTCTTTCCACATAATATATTCTTTGTAGAGCTCTCATCTCTACTGCATTTATACTACATTCTTTCTTTTTCGTCCATGTTGACGTTTAACATCCATACATCATTGGTGGTAACAGGATTGCAAGTTTGAACATAACAAAGCAAAAATAAAAGGTATTACCAGACACATTCCCAAGTAGTTGATAAACTTGAGCTCTATTATTGTAATTTGCTGCTCTGTTGGGTGCCAAATCTATGGCCTTACTAAACAATTCAATGGCTTCATCATAATTTCCAGCTTCTGACAATCTGATAGCCGATAACTCCAAATCTTTAAGTTGTTGATGTGTATCTTCATCTTCAAACAACTCTAAAAATATTCCTCCCATGAATCAAATCTACATAATAATTAATTCAGTTATGAACTTGTTTTTTTTATGTCGTTGCATCACACATATACTACTGACTTTGTCTGATTTGTTATTGTTGCCAGAACACACTGCTTCAAGTTAACAGTTTGTTCAGTACAGTAAAATTTACCAGTTTAACACTCAAAAACTCCAGGTAGAAGTTTCGAGCGGAAAAACTTTGACCATATATGTTCAGAAAAGGATACCTGGACAGTCAGACTACTATGAATGGTGTAATATAGAGATTAAACAACGGTTTTAAAAGTTATTTACCTGTTTCGTCAACCGTGTGAAATTCATTGTCAAAAACTCCTTCTCCCAGAGGTAAAGAAGGGTTGAAGATACTATTCAGGACAGCCTGATCGCGTTCACTCAACTCTTTAAGCATCGACATTCTGCCCGTTTGGTAGCACAAATATTACTAACACCATAATGTTTATGTTATCTCTCACCAGTTTATGTATCTCATTTGAATGCATAATGTCTCATTTGATTTGTTTACTCAAATGAAAACTGGTTTTTCTAATCAGGTTTTGTGGAAAATTCAATGCTAGGTTTTTTAAGAATTCTAATATGTCCTCCAATGTCTATCAAGCACTACAAAATTCATCCAATTTTGTATTACATTATTGTTCTAAGCATCCCAGATTAGTTCAGAATTTTAATTGTGGTCTCTAAATAATTATTGTCCCAACATTCACACCTAGAAACTATTTCACATGTGAATCCTCTCCTTCTAAATACAAATACATCTAAATTTCTGTTGTGAAGATAGAAAGCAGCATTCTGTTGGTTAATTGAAAGAAATCCCTTGAATAAGTCCCCCTTTGATAAAATTCAATCTTTCTCTTGAGTATCAAAATTTATTTTCTGTTTAATGGAAAGTTTGGTGAAGGAAAGAATAAAAAATAGTTTTAATAAATAAAATTTTATACACAAACACAGTATTATAATATAAATAACGTAAAATTAAAACTAATCAAATGGTAAACAACTAAATAACCTAAAATGATACAATATAATATACAATAATGATAACGTACAAATAATATTGTTAATAACAATGCAATATATTTATTGATAATAATAATATTATGTAGTTTATAAGCGTTTTTAGGGAAGTTTTTTCTATAATCTTGTAAATAATTTACATTATTACACTGGGCTTATTACAATTTCTTAAACAATAATAAATGTAAATTTCAAACAATGTTAACAAATAAAAGTTTGATCAGGATATATCCAATAGTAAACTTATGGAGAAACAGCCAAATGAGAAGTGACTTTCTTTTTTTTTTTGAGAGAGAAACAGAATATAGATTTGATACTTTATGTGATGCATAGATTAAATGCAAAGATTAGCTTAAAATAAATAACTTTTCGCACCTCATTGATATTGATCTACCCTGAAAACCATGCTATTTTAAAGACAAACAAATAGTATCAACATATAAGCGCATACAGAAGCATGCCCTCAAAAATCCGCATGGAAAGTCCACCATTTTAATTACCAATTATCCCCCATATAAATCATCGGGGATGTTTTAAAGATAAAAATATGTAATGGATGTTTATATTCAGCAATGAGCAATAATAAAATAGGACGCAAACAATAAAAAATAAGTAGTGATCATTTACATCTGATAGCAAGATTTGATCTATACCCCTATTCTGTTTTATCGGAAGGTAGTCACTGTAGTAAAGTGAGTATTGCACTATACATTTTGTGTGAAAAACAGAGATATTCCTTGAAACAAAAGTGATTCTCTCATTCGATACGTATAGACAATTTTTAATACAAAATGTATCGTGTAATACTCACTTTACTACCGTGACTACCTTCCGATAAAACTGAGAAAAGGAGTACTGACAACAGCAGTTTGTAGAACAAAATAGAACAATAAAAATATCAACACAACAAAGAGAAACTTTTCTAAAAACGCGAATGTGTACACCTAGTGAATTAAAACTATCAAAAATATAAACATTTTTAACTGAGTAAAAATTATTTTTATTATAACTTTGTAAAAGTGTTAACAATTGAGTACCTATAAAAAAAAGCACCTCACGAAACCGGTCGTGCTTTATTTTATACTCAATTATTTACACTTTTACAAAGTTACAATAAATATAAATTTTACTCAGTTAAAATGAAACATTACAAAGTTACTGCAAAAACCCTTAATGATAAACATTTTTATTTTAAACTGGACAGCACTGAGTAACACATTTCATACTGGAAACTTAAGAAAATTGGCTCTCCTTATATACTGGCATTGATAATATACAAATGTGGAAAAAAGTCCAAAAAAAGTAATCAATCTAGTAAAAAAAAAACATTATTCGCAAATTACATAGTTTAAAAAGGCAAGAAAATTTTTAATTCAAATCCGCCCGATTACATTCAGTGAATAATTTTTATAGTACAAAAAACTTTTGGAATGATTTTCACTGGCAATTTTACAAATTAAATTAATCACATTGTAGATTTTTTATTAGAAATAAAAACAACAGTTTAAATACACATCAACATCTTTAAGAAACTGAAAATATAGATGTTTTTAAGTCCTTTTTTAGGCAAAAACAATGATAATACTAATGATTTGGGAGCAGAAGAAACTTTTGGAACTAAACAAAATTATAATTTAATTTATTTATGACTTCTATCTAGAAACATAATATCTTTGTTGCAAATACGACTCTTGTGTAAATATTTCATGCACTATAATATTTTACACATTAGTTTATTTTTTTGTGCAACTAAGATATCTCAAAACAACATTAAACTGAAGTGTTTGATCCACACAAAAAAAAACATTATCAAAATCTGTTCATAGAAAAAATATAAGTATATTATTTTAATATCAATAATTATATTTACTATCTAGCTATAATATAAACACTTTTAAGTCATGTCAGAATCCTAATTTACTTTTATAAATATATAATAAGAAATATTTAGCATTCGAAAACTACACATTAAACATACTTCTATACGTATAATTGTTTCGTAGAAACTTCTCTTTAAGTTTTATTGGTACAAGTACAAAATATTCCCCTTATGAGTCCACTTAGAGACAGAGGGAGGCAATAAGAGCCTTTTTCTATCAACATAACCCTACATTTAAGAATAAACAAAAAGAATACTTATTCAGAATTTGCAGTAAGTATAAGTTTTAAGTAAAAAATTCAGCAATTGAATAATAATATAAGCAGGCAGGATTTGATGAAAGACAAATATTCTTTTGAACAATGTTAATTTATTTACTGTTATAAAATCATATTATTTTGTTAAATTTGTTTTGATAAAAATAAACTGCACGAGTTATTAAGGTATTTTTTAATACCCAATATACTGTGAGTTATGTTTAATTATTTAACAGATCAATGCGAACCACTACGGGCTTACGACCGTCATTAAGGCTGGCTTAAAATTACAATTTTACGTGCGAACAACGTTCGCCATTAGGTCCACCGATCACTTATCTCACCCCACAATAATCTACAACAAATATTCAAAACTCGTTTTTTTTTTTTAAATGAATCTGTGCTCACTCAAGTGAACACAAATACACTCTTTGACTCTTTCACAGTAAGCTACTTAAAGCTTGTGTCGTGCAAGATGTCGGCACCTGGGATCGAACCCACGACCTCCGATACGAAACTGTACGAAAGCCGGCATTGTAACCGCTAGTCTACCAACCACCTCTAATGTCATTATTTGGGAATTTCCCATATTTTTTTTTTATACAGTCTCTAAATTCTTTTCTTCCTACAATATCACAAACACCATATTCAAAACTTAGCGACATGACTCAAATAAACTTCTTGGTAAGAAATATTATGTCATATTATTAAATAGAGGACCAAAAATAATGAAAGCTTAAAAGAACAAACATAAGTATACCAATTTATAATCATAAGAAGTTTCACCTTAACTATTTACACAAATGACTTTGGTCCATTTTATTTTGCGGACAATCCATTTAATCTACACATTACACATCTTATACTTAAAACAGGGTAAGATTCATATTTCGATATACAATATATTAGAATACAAGTAGTAGAAATAATAAATAAGTGGTATTTACAAGAATATTCACTTACATAGATATGTAGACTTAGTTAGCCTAAGATATGGGGTAAAATGTCGCCAGATCTACTTGATACAATTTATCTACTTTGGAACCTTATTATTCGTCATTAAGAGAAAATTAACAGTAAACACTATTGTGATGAGTGGTCAATAGAATCAACCGCTTTATAGAATCAAAAATCAGAGTCCTGGTTCAAAGTGAATGACAGCATACAATTTCAATGGGATAATAGAAGAATAAATCTCCCAGGTGAAACAAATTCTTTTACTCGCAATCAATTCTTCTATAATATTATGCCAATGTTTGTGAGTATCTATGTACCTACAACTTAAATGGTTGCGGCTTAATAGAACCACATCACACGGGACAGACATGATCACACTATCCGGCACCTACGCTATGGCAATATTGCCAAATATTTGTCAATTTTCTATGATCGTAGCATGTGACTAGGCTATGTTGCGCTGGCAGTCATCGATGCCACTATATAAAATGTACTCTTGTCATATTACAATATCTATGTCGTTATCGCCATAGCTTAGGAGTCACCTTTAGGAAACGGGATGATCTCTATGCAAGTCATTTCATTAGAAGGCCAGAGTTAATGAATGGATCAGCTAAAAAACTGTTAAGCGCCCCTTTCACTATCAATCCAAATGGATGTCATCCAGAATAATTGTCCCATTCACTATCAATCCATTCGTCCAAATGGAGCAATGTCACTCTATTTGACAGATGTGAAAAATGAGGTATTTTTTCAATAATTGTAAGGAAATTTCATAACGTTATTACACACATTTTGCTATTATTAAATTAAAAACAGCAACACATGTACCCTGGTGGAAGGATTATAACAAAATGACACAAATTTGGACAAAGTTTATAACACTGACGATCAAGTGACGTAACGACTGGGATCACCTCCACTTGATTTTTCCCAGTGTTTTTTTACAAATGGCTTGACGCGATTGAATTTTCGACTGATGGATATCTGACTCACCCTATCACTCCACTCATCCATTTAGTTTTCCCCACTCACGGTCATTTTTGAAGTGATATCACTCTGTTTGGACGGATGGAGTGATAGTGAATGGGAGCTTTCGCGATCACGATCTTCAGCACTGACAGAAACACGAAAACAGAGGAAGAATATCGATGTTGAATTTCGTGGCCAATTTCCAACAAAAGAAAACCATAATAATTGCATATAAGTAGTTACTCTTTATAGTGATGAGATCTATCATAAAAAAGAATCCATTTTGTAAATGAAATGCTTTCTGAAACACTAATGTCATCTTTGGACCTTATTCTGAATTCTAGCCCAATTGTGATACAATTGAAAATGATGGTAAATATTGATGATTATACAAGTTCCACTAAATTTATAGAATGCTCAATCTACATATATTTTTACATAGCATTGTTATTCATAGTTAGAGCAAACAGTCTTTATGAACATATCAACGACTTATTTCATATATAATATTTTCAAAATTAAAATGTTAGCACTTTTGATACTACATTAATATGAAGAAAATAAAACAGGAATTTAAAGAATATTTTGTGGTGTTTCTTATTAATTCAAAAATTATTTTAACTACCTTGGTTCATAAGTGACAAGGCACTTTAGTTAATGTAAACTCAGTTCAGACTATGCTAGTAGCAGCTCAGTTTTCAAAACTCTCTATACTCAGCAAAAAAGAACATTCCTTAGATTTGGATAACGCTGAAATCCCTCAAATCTACTACAAAGGAAAGGAATACAGTGCGAGTGTGTTCTCCGTTTCTCCAACATAAATGTGATGATAAACAGCGCTCTCTCTCTCTGTCATCGTTAACAAATGTCCTAGACATTTTCACCTCCTCTCTATAGTTATTGTTGTAGAGGTGATGAACTTTTACCACATCACTTAATATTTAGCATATGAATGTATAAAAGTCTAAATGTAAATGTATTTCTTCTAACTTAACACTAACACAGTCTGAATAAGGTTTAAGAATTGTTAAGAAGATGAATTACATTGAAAAATAGTACAAAATACGCATCAACAAATATCCGCATCATTGCATCACTTATACTAAATGGGCGTCATGAAACCCAGCTCTTTCGTTGGCACAATGTTGGGACTCGACATAATAAACTCAACTCAAACTCAGAACTATTGAAATGATCCAATCTCACAAGTGTTGTCTTGATTAAATAATATTTCAAATAATCGGTAACAATGCATTTTTGTTGAAAAATGTATGTTTATGTTAAAATGTTTGTTCAGCTTTATGATTAATCTATTGGTCCCTGATCTCAATAAAATTGATACAATCTATGTTTAAAAATGTATTGTTAATGTGGTAAAATTGAAAATTTTAAACTGTGAATTTGTAAAACAAAAATTAAGAATAAGTCTTCAATGATACAGAAAATAAGTAAACTGCGAATTATTTTGATATGCCATTCAACACATTCACATAAATGTTCTGTGTAATAGTTAAGCGTAAACATAAATGAAAAATGTTTGAAAAAAACCTGTTTTGCAAATGTGTTGGTAAATGGAGGGCTCTGATTGGTTAATGCCAATATTTAACAATGAAACATTGAAAACACTTTGTAATCCATTAAGTATTTTTAAAAAAAGTGGATAGGTGATTGATCAATGGCTTATGAGACAGATAATTATATTAATACCTATAGGTCAGAGGTAAAGTTCGCCATATTGATTTCAAGCAAAATGTGATTGATATCCTAAAATAGTCATTTTACATTTGGCATAGAGTTGTTCATCTCTAACACAGGCATGAAAAAATAGCTAACTTTCTGTGACAATTAAAAAAGTTATAACTTGATAAAAACTATGGGTTCTTTGTGCAAAAAAAAACTGTAAATAAAATGAACTATTGTTTTCTAGTTTATGACATTAAAGAAATACAAAAAAAGTAAAACAAAGAACAACACAATATGTATTATTATTATACTGAAATAAAACTTGTTCTAGAACATTATTTGATTGACACGAGTTATAATAATCCTCAAAAAACATACAAAAATTGGTTTTAAAACATGACTAGCCTTTGCACCAATCTTTCGCAACTAGCAAATTTAAGCCTTAAAAAATATTTATTTCACGTAATATTTATAAAAGAATCAAATTTTAACTATCTAATTTAGACTAATAACTCCTTTCCAAAAGATGATAATGTTAAGGTATGGTTTAAAAGAAAAAAACCTGGAAACTTCTTTGAACAAAATAAAAATAAAATGTTTTTAAAAAATAATACAACATGAGAAAATGCGTCAAGATTAAAATGACTTGTCACTTTTTAAAATTAATTATCAATTAAAACTTGTGTGACGAAGTATCGAATATAAAAAACAGCATATTATTTTATTAACTGTATCCGTTGATCAAATAGCATACAGCATTAAATAAATACAATGCAATATTTCATTTGAATAAAACATCTACAGTCATTGCCATTTTTTAATGCTTGGGCGTACCTTTAGCCAAAGGCCTTTGTTGTAAGCTTTTAGCCAAAAGTCACGGTTGTCAACCTTTGTCAAAGGGTTGTTAACCTTTAGCCAAACATCACTGTTGTAAAATTTTAGCCAAAAGTACTTGTTGTAAACCTTTGTCAAAGGTTGTTGATGTAAGCTATTAGCCAAGTCGTTTACCACTGAGATACCTGTGTACTGATTAATGGAATAACAATCTTAAATGACTTTTGGAAAAAGATTTATAGGCTAAAGGTTCACACCACGCTGTTTGTCACGGCTATGCCATGACTTGTTAAAAAAAATCTTGGATGATTTGAAAGCTTGGTTAACAAATTAATTTGAAAATCATGCTAAGTATTAAAAAAAAAATCAAAATTTAAATTTTGTGCTGAATTAAAAAATAAACAGTTGAAAAACTGTGAAAACGATAATGAAATGGTCGATTAATGATTGAGAAATCTCTTAATAGAGTCCAATGAAAAGAATAATTTTTAAACGAATCACAGCACTTTTGAAATATTTCAAAACGAGTATTAATAAAATGCTGTAATATATTAATGATATGGAGAAAATATTATAAGTAATGGAAGTTAAGTTTAGCAATGATCTAAAATCAATGAAATATTTGGATATGACGAAAACCAAATACTATAAAACTATGTAATATAATTGGTAGTTGAAATAATAATATACGACCTGCTATCTTCTTAATAAAAAGCCTCTTGTTCCGTCTGGTATTCTTGGAGTCCTAAGAATGGTGACAAGATTGGGTGGTTGAGATGTTACAAGTGTTTTTCCTTGATGAGGAGCATAATTATTATTATCACAACTAATAAATATATTACTGGTTTTGGTTAAAATCTCAATAGACGGTTTCATTTTTTCAGCAGGAACTGTTGGTTTCAATTGCAATTTTGATAACCTGAAAAAAAGTATTTTTTTTATTTATTTATTTAGAACAATACAGATGAAATTATGTAAGAATAAATCTAATAAATGGACAGAAAGTAAAACGTCTTTTAGTTTTCAAAAAGAACCCAGACACATTTAGGAAAAAGGCATCAAGAAAATCCTTGAACATGTTATACAACAAACACTTACATTTCGTCTGCTACATCTTCTGGTGATTTCGCTTCTCCAAGTATTCGGAGCCTAGCTTGTTCGTATTCTTGCTGCCTTTGTTCATACGTTTTCATCGGGCGTATCTTATTTTCGCCCATTGCATTATTTTCGCCATTACCTACGACAGGTCTTCTTAATATTTTGACAGCAGGTTTGTGTTGAGTCATCATTTGAGCGTCTAAACTACCACTATTTTCCAACACTACTCGGACAGAATTATTGGACATGATTTCTGGATTGCGCGAAACTTCCCTTGGTGTGGCTGCTAAAAAACTCTCCAATTTACGATCCAACTGTAGACAAGGAAAGATGTCATAAAATTGAATGATTTGCAATAGTAAGGCTATTTTAATACAAACAATTGACGTAATTTTATTTTAAATATAATATACACATGTAATATCAATCTTTATACACTGATTTTGCAAAACTAACCCCAATTTCGTCCATATCTTCCCAACTATCGCAAACGTCGTCCGCAGCAGCCATGATGACTACTTGTTATTGCTATTGCAAAAAAATATATTTATTACAAAAACAGTAAAAACTTTGTAAAAATAATATTAGGTATATATCGTCGATGAGACTGCAATACCGCGGAAACGTCATTTGCGAAACCGCGTAACTACCAAGTATCAAATTTTACAGGAAACACAAAAAACTATTTCATGCCATAACCGCCTTAGCTATAAGGTTCAAATTTGCAAACATAAGTTTGTATGGACTTGTCTTACAATACTGTTATGAATTCAATGTTATAAATTCATAACTACGTATTTTATGACACTTATGCGAAATTGCAATTTCCAAAAGTGCGACAAAATGAGAAGATAAGCGGATTTAAGCACTAAGCTTCTTCGTAATGTGAGCGTTTCGTAGAAATAGAGAATTTTCAGATATAATATTTTTTTATTTAATTATAAGATATAGGTATACAATATAATAACCTACATTCTCCCCAGTGATATGTTAAAAATAATTCTCCCTTTACGACCCCACTTAGTTGCATAAGAAGGCAACAAGAACTGTCCATTGCGATAAATTAAAACTTAAGGTAGGTACATACAAAACAATTTTAATATTTTTTTTGTATTAAATATGACAAATTTATGATTAAGCATGTAAAAACATTTTATTCAACAATATTCAAGTGGAAAATAAAAAAATGGGTTAGTAATATTATCCAATGTAGACATTTTTTTAATATAGTGAAACAGGTACATATTGAAAATAATAGGTACAATATTAAAAAAAATGGGAAGTACGTGTTATTAGAAATGGTGATGAATGGTATGATTAGTTCCGACTTCCAAGATTTAAATTGAGTAAATTAAGTTATAGCATTCATAAGGTTAAACAGAATATTAAAATAATAAAAAGAGGGGCATGCATTTAAAATGGCGAGTACGGCTATTTGAGTTATTGAAGCTCTCAATATTTTCAGTTTAATGCGGTAAATTATCGTAAGTCATGATATTCAGGAGGGATCACATACAAGTTCCGGGAGATGATCGTATTCAGTTTTGAATATCTTCAGTCCTTCTTGGGTGAAGTTGTTTCAGAATTTCTAACGTTGGCATGATTTTTGGCTTTCTAGATAAATCACTAAATTGATCATGAAATTTTGTCTTGCGTTGTATAATACCGTTTGGATTATACTCCAGTACACGAAGATCTATCCTTTATTTCCGGATATTGTATTATCAAAGCACGTACACGAAAACCTTTAGGTATGCATAGATGGGACTTGGAATCAGTGACAGTGTCGTCAGATAAAACACCTGGATTACAGCTTGATTCACACGGTTCTGTCAAAGATTCGTCTATATTACTGTCTTCAATAAAAATATTTTTAACATCATCCAGTGCTAACTTTTCCAAATAATAAGGCAATTTGTTTTGGTTCTCCATCAGCCCCTTCAGTTGTAGCTGCTTAACTATTACAACCTCATTTTCCTCGTCACGATCTTCAACAAGAATATTATTAGCATCCCTATCTTAAAAAAATAATTAACAAAGGAATTTAACAAAATATCAATAAGAACGAATTTCTAAAACCATATAAATATGAATATCACCGATAATCACCATACATGAAATATAAAAGCAATAGCGCGTAACAATGTGTTATGGCGATCAGAAGTATATCGAAGCAATACCGCGTAATTGCACCATAAAGAATATTCACGTTTCTGATTGGTTAAAAATGATTGCGTTCAATTTTTAGGGAAGCCCCTTGCTAGAGTGATATCTGCGCGTGAAATCTCAATTTTAGGACAACTTGTAGTTACGCGGTGTTGCAAGTGACGTTTCCGCGGTATTGCAGTCTCATCGACGATATGTGTTTTTTTTTTTGTAAAATTGGGTATTTTTTTTGGCGTATGATTTGGCGCTCTTTTTTTTTGGCGTATGGAGTTATTTTAACTCATTCAAAAAAAAATGCGGGACGACGTCGATCAACTCACATTAGCTTTAACTATTGATGTGAGATCTCAGAGGTCTTCGAATTTCACAAACGAGTCACTTCCCAATTTCTAGACAGACTCACTGGACTGCTCAGTACCTACCTTTTATTTTAGAGTCAAGAAGATAGAAGAAGGAAGTCACGTATGAGGGAGGTGATCACGATTCACGAGATGGTAGTGTCAATGGGTAGATGGTACTTACTTCAAAACAATTAGTGAGAACCAAGCCATCAAACTTTAGAAAGATAGGCCATTAAAGGATGACGTCATCTGACGTTTACCGGGCGGCACAATGGCGGCACACACACACCACATATGCATAAACCATAGCGATAGGTAACAAATCAACTTGCATAGCGACCCGAACTGCCCGAATCAATAGTGATCGGAATCAGAGTTGTCTGGTTCACTTTGGTCAGTTTTGTGATACTTTCCACCAATCTTCTTTGCCCTGCCTTTTTCCCGGCTTAACCAGGGTCAGGCCTCCTTGTACGCATGCGCCAGGATCTTCTGTCCTGGGTTGTCGATTGAGGGACATTCTGTGCTGCCAACTCCCTCTCAATTGCGGTCCACCAGGTTGCCGGGGGTCTTCCTCTCCCTCTCGGTTTTGTGGGAATACTCAGCGCTGTTTTCACTGAATAGTCCGCATCACGTCTCATCACATGACCATACCACCTCAGTCTGGTCTCCCTCATTTTATCGGGTATAGGAGCCACTTTAAATGATCCTCTGATATGCTCATTTCTAACCCTGTCCACACGAGTCACACCACCTGCCCAGCGCAGCATCTTCATTTCGTTAGTGTGCAACTGTTGCTCATGCTTTTTGGTTGTTGTCCAGCATTCTGCTCCGTATAACATTGCAGGTCTTACCGCGGTTTTGTATATTTTACCTTTAGTTCTTATAGGCATTCTTTTGTCGCAGAGCACACCAGACAAAGATCTCCACTTCAACCATGCAGTACTGATTCGGTGGTTGACATCAGCCTCAATATGAGCATTGCTTGTCAACATTGATCCTAGGTATTTGAATTGTGATACTTTGGGAAGTTTATTTTTATTATCAATCAGTATATCGTGGCCCGTACTCTCCGTCCCTCCAAAGTTACACTCCATGTATTCTGTTTTTGTGCGACTTACCCTCAAACCGTGTCTTTCTAGTTCTTTTGCCCACGTGTTAAAGGTATCTTGAAGGTCAGATGCTTTCCTGTCTATAAGTACTATGTCATCCGCATATAGTAAGCACTACGGTATTGGCTGCTGCAGATCCCTTGTGATGTAATTCATAGTTAAATTAAAAATAAATGGACTAAAGAGCTGACCCCTGATGCACACCTACCCCAATTTGAAACGGTTCGCTCATGCCTGCCGGTCCCTTCACCCTCGTGTTAATATCACTATATACATGTCCTGCACCAGTGTGATGTACGCTTCCGGTATACCGTGTGCCTGCATTGCTTTCCATACAAGATTTCTAGGGACTCTATCAAAGGCCTTTTCAAGATCAATAAATACCATGTAAAGATTTTCCTTGTTAGCCCGGTATTTCTCCATCAGGACTCGTATAGTCTGAATGGCCTCTGTTGTTGATCTTCCAGCAGTAAATCCAAACTGGTTGTGTGTAGTACTAGCTATAGCCGACAATCTTGCAGCAACAACCCTAAAGTTTGAGTGTGTGTGATGTTAATTTTATTCCTCTGTAATTGTTGCAGTCTGCAACATCACCCTTATTTTTGTACAAAGGTCACAAGTAACTAGAACGCCATGACTCTGGTATTTTGTTCTCACATACAATTTTATTAAAGAGTTCTCCCAGCCAGTTCAATGAGCCTTCCCCTAGAATTTTCCAGACATCTGCTGGCATATTATCAGGTCCCAGTGCTTTATTATATTCCATTTTCTGAAGTGCACGCCTTATCTCTTCGGGTTTGACACAATCCAGTGGACCTTGGATTTCCCTTTGTACCGGCAGTTCCTCACTTGGGAATTCCTCATTCAATAGCTGTTCATAATATTCCTTCCACCTGGAATTTATTGCCTCATTTGCTGTCAGCAGTTCTCCTCCACTGCTCTTAATATAACGGGTATTCTTCAAGTCCAATGTTGATCTATTGCGCTGTTTGGCTATTTTATATATACTATTTTCATTTGGGGCTCTCTCTATTCTCTCATAGAATTCCTGTGATGACATTGCCTTTGCTTGTGCAACAGCTGATTTGACAACTTTTTTCATCTCTTTATATCGATTGTGGTCCTCTTCCAGTCTTGACTTTTGCCAGGTCTTGAACAAGTCACGTTTGCCTTTTATTATATTTTTAATTCCACCATGAGGTATCTCTTGGTATATGTAGTCCACCCTTGGACACACCAAGCACGTCTTTCGCATGAATCTGACAGAATTCTTCGAAGGTCTTCCACATGTCATCAGCTGTTTTGTCATTATTCAGGTCATCCCGAATGTATGCTTTAACCATTTCCATATAGCTCTTTCCCTTTTCACAATGTAATTCTTTCCACTTTATGTGCTCTGTCTTGTCTCTGTGCCTTTTAATTGCACAAATAAAGCACAATAAAGCACAATAATATATTCGGCAGAATACAGACATTTTATATTGTTCGTATTAATTATTAGTTATTTATTACACATTAAAAAATATTTTAATCCATATTATCGATGATTCTTCTCAATCATAATAATTTTAGGGTGTGGCTAGTTTGCCGCAAGCGGTATACTAGAAAAGCGCACTAAAAAGCCGCTAGTTTCAGAACAAAAGTTCAAATGCGTCAACAATTCAAATATGTTCGGTTTGCAGAGGGTAAAATGGATTCGGGGTACATGTGAAGAGGTATCAAACCCCCCTAAATAACTATGTTCAAACCTAACCTATTTTCATGACTGTTAGTCATGAAAATAGTAGAAAGCGTGCTAACGAACCTATTTTTTAATGAATTGAGGACAGCCAAAGTGAACACAAATACACTTCAGACATATTTCACAGAAAAAAAAACGGATAAATAGAAAAAAAAAAAAAACAAAAAAAAAGATCACCCGCACCGGGATTCGAACCTAAAACCAACAATATAAACAGCGGCGATGGTAACCACTCATCCGCAGTGGACTTACGTAACACGTCGAAAAACTATAAGATCTACTATTATTATCGCGCATGCGCATTTCTTCTTTGCACTGCCACTGGCGGCTTTTAGCGCGATTTGCTAGTATACCGCTTGCGGCAAACTGGACACTTCCATAATTTTATTTATCTTACCCATTTTTTGTCATCTGGGTCGTTTTCAAAATATATGTACGTCAAGAAATTGTCAGTAAATTGTTTCGTTAGGAAATGTCAGGAAGTTGTAAAAATAATGCCGCGTTTAGAACAGTTATTTATTATGGTATTTTCAGACTACAATTTTTCAGAATTTTTGTTAACACCAAAAGTTAAACAAAATAGTAAGGAATGTCCTTATAAACATAACACTTGCAAATTTAGACAATAATACATACACATAACTTAAAAAATAGGAAGTGCCTCTAGAGCCGTAGCCGGATCCCGTACCCGCGTCCGTAGATTTGTGTGTTGCCATATTATTACAGTTCATACTATGATAACACTCAAATGACAGTTAATGTCAAAGCGTGAATTGGCGCGAATTTCGTATTAGTACCAAAGGACAGTTTGAATTTTCGTGCGAATCTCGTTGGGGATACATGGGATACTATTAGTATCCGGAAATAATATTTAGACATCTATATTATTCAAAATTTGAATTTTTATTTGCATGTCTTTACATAAAGCTTAGTCTTTTTTTACTAATTTTTAATTTTATTTCTTTGTGACTTTTTAAATAATTTTTAGTGATATTTTTTTGGCTACGTGAAATGAATTTTTGTTTAAAGCCGAAAGCCGTTTATATTATGTAAAATAAAAAAAATATCAAAAATATGGCGGATTACCTAATTCTAGGAATCCCAAATTTATGTCTAAATACTTGTCAATTTTGCATGGTTGATAGTGAAGTGTTAATATTAATCAATTATTAAAAAATGAAAGTTGGTGATACAAAGATTTCCCAAATGTTTTGGCTGATAAATATAATAGACGCAAGGAGTATTGAAAATCAAATAAAGTGGCATCATACAGAAAAAGATGCTAAGAAGTCTTTAAAATATAATACTATTATGCAACATTAAGTTGTATTTAAGAGGTGGCAAGAAATACCACTCAAAAAGTGAAAACTCCACAAGAAATATTTTGTCATTGTCCCGCTTCCATCCACCTTCTTAGTAAAAATGTGGACAATTCTTTACTGTGACAACTGTAATAACCATGCATCCTTGCAAGCTTATTTTAATGCATTGTGGCAGCAGCTACTTAAATTGCCTCCACGTATTGAATAAGAAGCTCAAGATCATCCTCATCTTCATCGGTCCCTCAATTCTGAGGATCATGACCATCATCATCGTATCAGCCCGCGAACTCAATAATTACCAAATATTTTTTTACGTTTTAACTTATAAAATGTTATATTGTGGCAACCATACTTCTAAAAAATAAAAACATCTACATTAATAAGTATTCTATTGTTACTATTGCTGATAGTTGTAATTTTGTTATATAATTACATTATTGTTCAACAATATTAATAATCAAATCCGTGCTCAGCGACAATTATTTAATATCATCTGTCAATGTAAATCGTCGGCTAAACAAGTGTCAATTTTTAGTAGTCTATGATAAAATATTGTCTATGGAGATCTACGGACGCCGTACCAAATTTTTGATGTTTCCGTCTACGGCTCTAGAGGCACTTCCTAAAAAATAATTGAAACAAAAAATCAAAAATATATTAAATCCATTTATTTCTGTTGCTTCTTCCTTTTTTTGTTGTCTGCTGTTTTTTTCTTTTCTTCTATTGTTATCTTCTTTCATTTTTGTCTTTGAGCTTCTTTTTCACTTTCAATAAGATCTAATGTTTTCCTTTGCTTCTGTTGAACTTTCTCTAAATACTTCTTTCTTATCTCTTGATTTTTTTAGCGTTTTGGGCTTAAAGTTTTTCAATGTATTTTTTTGCCGTTCGGCACCGGTCATCGGCATTCTAAAACTAATAATAATAGCTGTTGTAGAGTTGTCGGATAACACTAAAAGAAAAAACAAAGTTAAGTATGGGTGGGAAAGCAAGCAGCGCTAAACCAAACGGTGCGCTAGGTAACTTAGCAGATATATCACTTTTTGGTTTTAGATTATCTTGAGTAGTTATGGAGAAATCGTCTGTAAACTCTTACCGTTTCCCTTTCACTTGTGGTACCTACATAGTTTACAGATGAAAACGTAGCTTTACTGGCTAAAATTTACTAAATTTGAAAATGTCAGGAAATTGTACGTCAGTAAGTTGTAAAACATTATCTAAAAAATATTTTTACTCGGAAACAAATCACTTTTACTAGTAGATTGAGAGCTTAATCTATTAATCATATCATAATTTAAGTATATTACAAATGCAGTAGTTGAATTCTTGAAAAAAACTTACTTTTTGTTAGAAGATAATCGTCACGAAACATGTAACTTTTTTTTTTCGCAGTTGCCTTATTTGTTGTTATGCTGCATTTTAATAACAAAACAAGTAGCAGCGAGTCAACTGTAATGTTTTTACGCGACATATAGCCAGTGTTGCCAGTTATCAAGGGAGAATTTCTACTCTTTAGTGACACAAAAGTTGCTTAAGTTCGTCAAATAACCAGTGTCAGGAAATTGTTTTGATTGTTGGGGACATTTTTAAAATGTTAATTTTTAATTTATTTAACGTTAAATTACATAGTTTATCTAATCGGCCTAAGACTTGAAGTGTGCTATAACTTTGTGTTACAAAAAACAAATGAGTTTAGTAGAAAAAATTTGATAAAATTAATATTTTTCAAATAGCTTCCACATAGGGGACAAAAAAAAATGTATGGCGAAGTTTTCCTACCTCATCTTCAAACTTAATTTAAGTCAAGATTATCATCACAATCTGATTGTTTTTTTTATCAGGAATAATCTGCAGTATGTTTAGAATAATTTGTTAAATTAAAAACAATATATATTTTAGTTACAACCACTGTTTTTCAAAGTTTCTTGACTTGGACAAAAAATTTAGTCGTATGTACAAAAATTTTGAAAACTACCCATCTGCAAATTGATTTTTGTGTCTCATTGTTACATTAATTTATGATTATTTAATTATAACTCTCTCTCTCTCTCTCTCCCTGGCTTGCTCCCAGCTTAACGTCTATGAAGACTGCTAGGGTCAGCTCTCCTCGTCCTCAGGCTGTAGACTCTCCTCTGCTGCACTACTTCCCCCACCCCACATCTTTGCATCTGCTCGCGCCTTATAAACTTATTTTGCAAAACTAACCCCAATTTCGTCCATATCTTCCCAACTATCTTCCTTGATTATTTAATTATAACTCCTAGTTATTTATTTTTTTATGATTATAGGGGAGACGTACTAGACACTGCCTTCTATATTACAATGTAATAATATAGAAGGCCACTGAAAATGCTGAAATACTGAAAAACGATCCTCATCAGACCAGCCAACTCCTCCTCAAAGTTGTAAGGTGAGGGGGGCTCGGGACGGTTTAATATTGACTCGAAGTACTCCCTCCATCTCCCTTTTATCAGTTCGGGGGCAGTGACAGTGGCTCCACGAGAGTCTCGTATTGCCGTCACGGGTCTTTTTTGACCCCTGCCCCCGACCTCCCGGGTGATTTCGAAAAGTGTCCTTGAGTCATTTCCGAGTGCAGCAGATTGCGCTCGCCGTATCTGAGAGTCCAGGTGTCTTCTCTTATCTGTTCGTACAGAGTGCTTCACCTTGTGGCTCAGCTCTCTGTACTCAGACACCAAAGCAGCCAGTTTTTGAGGGTTCTTTTCGCTGTCTCTGAGGGTCCTAGCCTTCTGGCGATCTTCGATGAGGCTCCAGGACCCATCGGACATCCATATTGGCCTCTTTTTGCTCTTATAGCCGACAGAAGAACGTGCGGATTCCAAAACGGCGTCACGGAAGCTTCCAAGCTGTCTCAATCGGAACAGCTCCGTGTGAAACCTGCAAGGGGGCAAACCTGGTGCGTAACTCAGCCTCGTACGTATGACGACACTGAGCACTCTCTAACCTGCGTATGTCCAGCGGGCGAGAGGCAGACGGTCCCTGCTGGAAATGGGTAAATCTGAATCTCAACGAACCCACAAAGGAGTTCATGGTCAGTATCGGTAGGTGCGGACATCTCGCAGGTCAGTTCGGTTGCTGGCCCTTACCAGAAGATGGTCAATCTGGTTTTTTGTTCTCCTGTCAGGCGAGGTCCAAGTATATTTATGGATATCCTTGTGGGGGAACAGAGTTCCCCCTATTAAGAGTCCGTGGAGTGTGGCGAAACCAATCAGACGGCTTCCATTATCATTTATCACTCCCATGCCATGCCTACCCATGACGCCTGGTCCATACTGGTCTCTAACTCTATAAAATAAATATTAAGAAAGCATAGTTATAAGTAAACTGTATATAAACAGATTTTTATATAGGTACTTAACTTTATAAAATAAATAAATGAAACTTTGGTCAGGGCCTGTGAGACCCCACATTCACGTTTCCCATACATTAAAAAAAGGGAACAAATTTTAAGGTCACTGGCGATAATAATTGAATTTTTTCACTTGAACGAATTGAGGAACTCTCAGGGTAAGAACACGTAGAAAGCCGATTCCGACACCCGCTGGCCGGCGCAAAGAATGTTACTGTGCATTTGATTGGGGATGCGCACAGCAAAAGCAGGAACCCGCTTTCCGGCATTCCCATTTAAATGCATTGAAACCATAGACAACAATCTTTGAGCCGGTCGGCGCGGGTCGGAATCGGCTATCTACGTGTTCTTGCCCTCAGAACGGACGTTAGTGTAAGAACACATAGAAAGCGGATTCCGACCCGCGCCGACCGGCTCATAGATTGTTGTCTATGGTTTCAATGCATATGGGCATGCCGGAAAGCGGGTTCCTGCTTTTTCTGTGTGCATTCCCAATCAAATGCATAGTAACATTCTTTGCGCCGGTCGGCGCGTGTCGGAATCGACTTTCTACGTGTTCTTAGCCTTACATAGGTACGTTGAAACACTTGAAACCATATTATATTCTTAATGAATTTTAACACCAAAAGTTCCTAGATGTAAATTCTACCTCGTTTGGATCAAAAATTTAACATTTTGATATCAATAATGTAAATACTGGAAATAAGAAACGCACTAAATACCAGGAAAGTTATTTTGAGATAATCAAATAAAACTGATTTTCCCCCTTTATGGACTTAGTTGGTACCATGATGATTTTTGGATGTTTTTTAACGCCTTTAGATCATGGATTTCCTCATACTCAACTCATTTTTGGTACTTAGTGCGTATTTTATTTCCAGTATACTATCAATCCAACACAGTGCCACCGTTTACAATAATAAAAACTACAAACTAGAATTATACAAAAAAATATATTTTCATAGGTTACTATTATTATTTTTATGAAAAAAAACGTATTTTGGTCGCTGAGATTAGTAATAATATTATGTAAGTTTCCATATAAGGTATTTGATTCTTGTTAATTTGGACTAATTTAAAATAGCTTATCAAAATATAACTTTTTTGAGATCTTTGTTTTTTATTTTCCTCATAAATGTTCTCCATACATCATAGGTTATAAAAGTACGGATATGATATACTATGACTATGAGTATGAAAAACGCTGAATATGCCATTGCATACTATCAAGTAACAGTAACTGTATGTAATATTCAACGTTTTTCCATGCGATGCGTCATACATTTTTTCCGTTTGCCATCCCTATTATTTTCTGTCAAAACACATAATACATTTTTTCTATGACATTGTCACGGTAAAGCGCAGATAAATGGATAAAGCCATAAAGCACGAATGAAGTTCACGAAACTTTCAAACATAGACTAGAGAATATAATAACTTATGGATAATAGACTACTTTCAAACATCAAAACAAGTTTTATGGCGCGAGGTGTTATGTGTTGTGATCCGTGATTATATCGAACATTCGTTCAATAATTTGATATTTTATGTTTCTCGTACAAGTTTCAATAATTACCGAAGGTGTAATTTTTAAATGGGTTAATTTGTTCTTCGTGACAGTTGGTATAAAGTTATGGCTGAAGATATTCAATGCAGTCTTCCCGACACCCAAACACAAACGCAGGGCTCTCAAATAGATTGGAGTCAATATACTCCAGAAATATGCAATGTGTGGGGAAGATTATATCCTACAAAGGGTAAATCTACGAAAACACTCGGTATAGCGAGTAATGAAAATTCTGAACATTTTCAAGGAATCAATGCTTATATTGGTATGTACAACAATTTATTATTGTAAATGTTATGTCTTAAGATCTAACACATTATTCTTATTATTACACATTGCATTACATTCTCCCTTTAAGGCCCCCCGCACACCGGAGGCCAGCCCGGAGGAGATAAATCCGCAGCAAACCCAACCTGCACGAAACCAACCCCTTAGTTCGATTAAAGGAATCAAACCAAAAAGCCGGTCCCACACAAATCAAGCCCGCCGCAGATCTCCCCCAAACCAACCCGCAATGCAGGGGGCCTAAACCCCACTTAGGGGCATAGGGAGGCACCAAGAGCTCTCCATTGAGCAAAAAGAGCAGAGGTGCTATTCTTAGCCGGCAACTCCGCGGCATAGCCGGCAACCCCACGGCACTCTTATTATACATGTTATCTATTTTGTGGAACTGTTTTGCCTCTTTGGGATTTCTCTTTTTAAAACCTGAATTAAATAAAAAATACTTTTAGATTTGACAGACAGTTCATTCAAATTGGGGAGAGCTGTGAATTGCAATTTTGTTGTCAAAAAGAACATCACGAAAGATGACTTTTGCAATAACATCAGCAAGGAGCACTTTGTCATAACCAGAGACATCAAGTGAGTATTGGAGTTAATACAATGGTTGTTTACCGAAAGTGATTGTTATGAGCTATTTTTAAAATGTTAGAAAAGTATATTTGAACACACATGGAATGAATTTGTGTGTGTTTGGTTTTCAGTGATCCTCATTCTCCAGCGATAATTGAAGACCTTTCTTCCAATGGGACATTTATTAATGGAGAAAAAATTGGCAAAGGGAAGAAACGGATTCTGTCGTCCAAAGATGAAATTGCGCTGTCACACGTAAAAGCCAAGTGTATGTTTTTTTGAATACTTATTTACATGTCACTTTACTGTTGATAGACTCTCTTAAAAGAAGATAAGAGAAGTTTTTTTGAATACTTATTTACATGTCACTTTACTGTTGATAGACTCTCTTAAAAGAAGATAAGAGAAGTTTTTTTGAATACTTATTTACATGTCACTTTACTGTTGATAGACTCTCTTAAAAGAAGATAAGAGAAGTTTTTTTGAATACTTATTTACATGTCACTTTACTGTTGATAGACTCTCTTAAAAGAAGATAAGAGAAGTTTTTTTGAATACTTATTTACATGTCACTTTACTGTTGATAGACTCTCTTAAAAGAAGGTCAAGGGACTATATTATGCCTCTTTGAGTCACAACAACCAAAATTGGTCTTCAATTAATTCTCAAAATTGACTCTTATTGTACTTTGTCTCCAGAGACCTCTTGCAGAGTATCAGTGCATCCTCTCCTCCTCCGAAGTTTTCTTAATTGTCTTAGCTGCCCCTGACAGATAGGTCAGGATTCCTATCTCCCAGTTACCACAGTTGTTTTTAATCTAATGTCCCCTTTGACCACTGATGTGGAGCTACTGGGTATATCAACAGAGCAATGCTCCTGATGAATCGGGTGTCCGATGAAATCGATATTTTTAATATCACATATTTATTTATTTACATAGGTTTAAAAATTATACACCATCCAGCGTGACAGGTTTACACCCTTTGCACTGAACAGTGAGAACATTACAATATAACATACTTAAGTTAGAGATAACATGTATAGTGGAAATAAAATACACACTAAACGCCAAAAACTTCATTTTGAGATAATTTAATAAAACTGATTTTCCCCCCATACAGATATAGTACTATAATGATTTTTGGATCAGTTTTTTACACCTTTAAATCATCGATATGGACTAAGTGCAATATTTAGGCTATTGGCAATGATTTATAGAACATTTCCTCATACTTAACTCATTTTTTTAGTTTTTGGCGCTTAGTGCGTATTTTATTTCCACTATAAATAAATAAATCTTTATTGGACAAAAAATACAGTGTTAATACAATTTAAAAAACCTACCAAAAGGCGGACTTATTGCTGCAAAGCAATGTCTTGCAGCCAACCTCACTATACACATTATTAAAATACAAAAGACAGAATACTACATTAACAATAACTAAAATATGAACTTTTCCAAAAGAGGATTAAGTATTTGGTTGAGAATAGGATAGAGGTGTAGGTTTTGCTCTGCATGTTGCTAACATCCACTGGGGCTGTTTTTACCACAATTTCTCCATGGACTGATCACAGCGCAATTAGGGATGGGTAGAGTTGAAAAGCAGAGGCAATACAGAGAATTTTAATGCTTAAGAACTCTAATGTGAATGTTTCAGAATTTAAATGAAAGGATTTTTTTAGTGTTCGTGTTTATGGATATGATAGAAATAGACCATGGAGCTCCATTGTCGGAAGAGATTCTGAGTAAATACTTTGTATCTAGAGTTTTGGGTACGGGAGCGTGTGGTGTTGTTCGTCTCGTTTACAATAAGGTAAGCCACACATTTTAGAATAAGGTAATCCATTATCCAAATAAAAAACTTTGTTTTAATGGAATGATATTGATTTTTTCTTGTAGCTTACCTGTCGTAAATTCGCTATGAAAATCATCACCAAGAAAAAACTCACAAATGGCCATAACCTCAATGATCCTGATAAAATAATGAATGAAGTCAACATCTTGAAAGCTCTAAGACACGTAAGCATATTACTAGATGAATAGGTACATACTCAGTTCGTCATTTATGTTGGCAATGTTGTGATTCTCTTTGTATAACTTTCAGCCATGCATAATATCCACGGAAGAAGTGTTTGACTCCCCGGACTTAGTGTGCATCGTGCTGGAGCTGATGGAGGGCGGAGAGCTGTTTGACAGGGTCAGCAGTGTGGGCCGGCTGAGTGAGCGCATCTCCAAAATCATATTCAGACAGATGGTGTTGGCTGTCAGCTATTTGCACAAACAGGGGATAGCTCATCGAGACCTTAAAGTAAATATTTTTTTGACCTTCGCCCTATTGGCGTTCTTGGTCAGTCTCAAGTAAAGTTAAATTGTAGTTAGTATTACTATATTATAAATACAAAACACAAAAACTTTGTTACTTCACGTTTTATAATAAAACGTGAAGTAACAAAGTTTTTGTGTTTTGTATTTATACAATGGACCTTCACAACGTTACCGCTAAAAAAAAAATCACACAATTGTACTATATTATAGTTCAGAAATCAAAGTTTGACGTTCTTGGTCAGTCTCAAGTAAAGTTAAATTATAGTAGTTAGTATTACTATATTATAGTAGTAGTTAGAATATAGTTCAGAAATCAAAGTTTGAGAGAGTTCTCCCGAGCATACCAGAAGTGGTTGCTAGACTTGCGGTTACAACGCGCCGGCTTTCGCACTGTTTGGTGCGGACATCGTGGTTCGATCCGAGGTGCCGACCATCTTCCTCTTTCACGACACAAGCTTTAAGTAGCTTACTGTGAAAGAGTCAAGGAGTGTATTTGTGTTCACTTTGAGTGAGCACAGATTCATTTTTATAAAAAAAAAAATTAGTCCGTTGTTAAAATACCTTTTCGTCCTTTGTTACTATGCTAACTTCCATACCACATTCTAATTTCCTGACTTTCCGCACATTCTTTTCTACTGCTTTGGGACCATTCAAGTATTACGTAACGCATTTTTTACGTAACATTATTGACCCCCCCCCCCCCCCCCCGAGGTGCATCGTAATGCTCTTTCTTACCCCTCTTCCCATTCTCTAAACGTTGCCTGACGCACATATTACAACTATGTATGCCTCAAATCACAATTATTACCGGAAAGTCACTAAATACCTTTGTTGCGGTGCCGGTAATACAATAGTAACGTTTTACAAGACTAACCCCCCCTCCCCCCCATATTGCGTTACTTAATACTTGAACGCTCCCTTTATCACATAGAGGAATTGTAGTAAATTGAATAAGTTTTGGCTTTGTTTGAAAGGATCCATTCCAGTAGGAGATCTTTAAGATGATATCCGACTGTTAGGAAGCTTTCTATGTCCTGCTGATGGACTGGATGTTAGTGCTTTAGCATGGCATAGCTAGGGCAGTAGGTTCAAATCCTTCCAGAGGCATTCTATTTTTCAAACATGTTTAGAACTTTCATAATGGGTCAGGGATTTAAAATTAAACAACCTAATGGTGAACATTGGTAATGTAAAAGTCATCACATTAAGCCAGCTTTCGAAACAACAGTAGAAGAGGGTTTTAAGCCCGTAGTGGTCCAAAGTAACCACAAGAATTCAAACATAATGTTGGTAAAGACGTCGCTCATTATTAATCACTAACTTGTTTAGCCCGAAAATGTCCTGCTGGCCTCCAAAGACGTGGAGCCCCTTGTGAAGTTGACTGACTTTGGATTGAGCAAACTGGTTGGGGAAGAGAGCTTCATGAGGACTATGTGTGGGACGCCACTGTACGTGGCCCCAGAAGTGCTTTTGGCAGAAGGCAAGGCTACTTATGGACAGCAAGTTGATGTGTGGAGTCTGGGAGTTATACTTTTTATTTGGTATGTATTTTTTTTTTTCAACCATTATATAAAGGTACAGTAGAACTTCAATTATCTGGATTGTTCAAAATTAAAAACAAAATCACATATTTTCTCATAGAAAATTTGTTTTTTTTTATACATTCAGTTTTTATACATTTTTATATAGTCATTCCCCTATCCTACCCCTTTTTCCCACTCCACCCTATACTATCCCATTTGGTGTACTATATCTAAATAAAATTTTGTATGAATTTTTTTTTTTGTTTTTTTCTTAGTGTTTGTTGATT
Organism: Mystacides longicornis; assembly: GCA_963576905.1. Taxonomy (NCBI): domain Eukaryota; kingdom Metazoa; phylum Arthropoda; class Insecta; order Trichoptera; family Leptoceridae; genus Mystacides; species Mystacides longicornis. The sequence goes on from OY756438.1 coordinate 15,096,347, forward strand.
ATATGTATTGTGTGTGTGTATTTGTGTATATATTATGTATGTATCTATATTTTTATTTTTATCATATGTGGTTGGATGTTAGAGATTGCTACGGCTATAATCCCGCCATTGCCACTTGTCTATACACTATTTTTAATATGCATAAAGTATAAAATAAATAAAAATAAATAAATAGCAGTATATCAGCAACAATACTGCCATTTTAATAATCAATATCTGTCCATTTTTATGAGAAAAAGTATAATTTTTCAACACATCTGAATGGGAGATGAGTGTTTGTATGTCAATTATTATGTGTTAGATATTCAAAATATCTAATTATTTAAAAATGGTATCACAGAAATATTCAGATCTTCTTATTTCCTTCCCCATCCTCTACTCACCAAAATTGTAACAAACTACACTATCTTCTGCTGCGAACTGTCATTGTGTCAACACATAAAAGTGAAGTTCAGTTAATCATACGAAATCATAGAATTTCAACAAATAAGTGCACATTTTCAATCAATTTAAACCATTAAAAATATAACAATTAAATTATCAGTAAAATCATTCAGTTGTGTCGTGAAGAAAGTGAAACTCAGGTGAGTGCACCAGCGTCCTTCACAGTCCTTTAATTCAGTAGTTGTATTATATCTTTTTTTAAAGAAAATACTCTACATTATGATTATTTTCAATCATCCACATTAATCCAGATATCAGAGGTTTTACTGTACTAGAGCATGAACATTTTTTATTTACCTTCAAACTTAATGCAACATGACTAACATTCACTGAAATAAAACACCGTTTTACATTGTTTTATTGCTTTACCTTAATTTTCGTCACTGTTTTTTTATTTTCTATCTCATCATGCTTGGATGGATTGTTTTTTTCCTCCCTTCCAAATGTTGCCGTAATAATCCTATCTCAAGGCATCGCTGTAATTATATTATTTCAAATGTTTTTTTCTTTTAATTTTAGTTTATCAGGGTATTTGCCTTTTTCTCAAGACTACAAAGGTATGACGTTAAGAGAACAAATAATCAAAGGAAAATACATGTTTTCTAAGCAACACTGGACGGGGGTCAGCTGGCAAGCTAGATCTCTCATTGTTAGGATGTTGAATGTCAATCCTAAGAAAAGAATATCGTTGGATCAAATATTACAAGATTGCTGGATGAAGGTAGGTTTTTTGTTTTTTTCTCTATATACATACATACAATTCCCTTTAACACTCCACTCAGGGGCATAGGGAGGCAACAAGAGCTCTCCATTGCGCTCGATCTTGCGCAATGTTTATGACTTCCTCCCACACCATGTTCAAATCCTTCAGCTCTGCTTCGAAGGAGCGAAACTCAGTGTGAGAGGGTCTTCCTCTTCTTCGGGACCCTGATGGGAGGAAGAACAGTGCTCTCCTCGGCCAACTGTCATTAGAGGTGAAGGGCTCACGCTGGGTGCGCCGGCGTATAGCGTAGTTCGTGATGCGGTGGTACCATCTTACGCCCAGCAGCCCTATTCACGAAAAAGTTTGAATCGAACTTTGAACTAAACTTAGACTTAAACTTTTCTGAAAACTTTTCTAAATATCTAGTCATATAAGTAGTCTGTGATCTGTCAGATTTACTACCTGTCAGATTTACTCCGACTTTTCCTACTTTATTCATATTAAAATAATATTATTACAAATAAACACGCATATGTGGCTTGTAAATACGGAATAAATCAATTATAAAGGCTGAAAAAGAAATTTAGATGGGCGAAATGTACATATCTAACAGACAGAATTTTTGACAGCTCAATAAGTTGGAAAAGTCGGAGTAAATCTGACAGGTAGTAAATCTGACAGATCACAGACTACTTATATGACTAGATATTTAGAAAAGTTTAAGTCTAAGTTTAGTTCGAAGTTCGATTCAAACTTTTTCGTGAATAGGGCTGCTGAATTCTCCTGAGGCACTTCATTTCAAAAGCTGAGACTTTTGTGTCTGGGCTTTGGTCAGGTGCCAGGACTCACACCCATATAAGAGAATGGGCAACACACACGCATCAAACAGTTTACATTTCGTCTCGACACTAAACGCCGACGTTTTCCAAATCTTGGTCATGTTGTTAAAGGCGCTTTTCTCTATATATAACAACAAAATTATCAATAAAAACCAGACCGACCGATTTGTTGTAAATATAAATCAATTCTCTGCTGTCTCCTGAATTTCGCCATTGTAAATCATTTGGCGATTATTACCATTTGATTTTTTTTTGTAGGACGAAGAAGTTATAAGACGGGTAGAAGAATTGATGGATAATTCCAGTACGAATTTTGTAGAGTTTGTCAGCAATGAAAGAAGCAGCAAGAATAATAAAAGAACCCTTTCTGACGACTGTGATTTACAGAATCCTACAAAGAGGCGAAGACTCGAAGGAGAAAACATGTTGCCGGCAACAAAAATTCCTAGTAATTCCAGTGACGATACAGTAGAACTAAGTATGGAATCATTATCTTTCAAATGACTTTATTTGACACGTTGAAATTCACTTATACTATTTTTTGACTTCTCTTTCGAATAATTTTGTTTCTGTACGAAGAAATTTCATACAAAATCTTTATTGACAGCATGACTTTAAATAAAATTGTTATCTATTAGCAAGAAAGAACAGTTGGATATACATTATAGTAATGTTGAAGAGCTTAAATTTGGTTTAAATTAAAAAAATACCAATTCATTTGAGTTTCTCACAATAATGATTTGTTTCTCAATAATAGAATCTCATTATTTTTGTTTACAATTTAATAGTTCTCACGCATTGTAAAAATTCCCCAAAAGGAGCTTTAGAAGAACCCCACAAAAATTACACTGCCGAAGTTTAATTCATTAGATTTTTACATAAAACACAATAATGTTTCCCTTGTCGAAAAAACATCAATTTTTATATTTTTAAAAAGTAATAAAAAATGTTTGATTTTGAAAATTTGCCGATGTAATCCGATAACATGTGCTGTAGTCTAGATTTTTTATGGTTCTTTGTTCTATCAGTCTACAGATCGTCTTGGCATCATAATCTGCAGACTATCATGTATCACAGTATAACAATAAAATATAGGTATTGTCTCACAAAAGTTCTAAATTGTGTGATATAATCTTAATAATTATTATAAATATCGTTATTAAAATTGTTCCTATTATAAATAATAATTAATTATTTTATCTTGATAAATTTGTTGACAAAGTATTAAGTATTATTTTGTTTGTTTTTTTTTGTTAATTATATGTTTTTTTGTGTTTTGACAGCTCAAAATGTGACATTGTTTTGTTTTTACTTTGTGCCATTGTATTATTATGCGCCTAGTCACTTTTTTCAGTTTGTAAAAAAGAGAAGCATCATAGTATTGACCATTTTGAAAAATTGACAAAACATGTTACATAATATTTCTAATATTGTTACTGTATTATGATTGTTATATTTTTAGAAGTTGTTTTACCTTAGACTTACTGTTCCTTATTTGGTCATTACTTGAAGCCATAAATTGTTAATTTTGGAGGAATATTGTTAAGCAGCATTCAAATAATGGTAAAAGCTCATTTTCGGTTCGTTGTCATTGCAGATACATTCCATCGAAAGCAAGTTGCTCCTATTCTGCACTTGATTTCAATTTCTGAGTCCAAATTATTTAAGATAGTTAATCTTTGCAACATTCTCCACATCAATACAATACAAATTATTTTTAAATCTTTTCCGACTACATAAACACAATGTTTTCTTATGCTAAGTTAGTTAAAGACTATTGATTTATTTTAAAAGTTTTATACACTATTATACATGTTTATCATTGTTAGTTTTAACTTAATAAGTACCTGTGAGGTAGATTTTTTATCACAAAAGTTTCAGACTATACAAGTCATATTTTGATAGATCGGTCAGATAGTAATGTTAATTTTACCTATAAACACATACAATGTGTAGTATGCAAGCTTTCAATTATCATACTGACTCTTAATCACATTTTCAATATGAAAAATCTTTAATTTTAGCTGAAAATTTTTAATACGAACCATCTTTCATATTTTAATTGATGAAAATTCAGAGAATTCGTCATACATAAAATAAAAAAAAAAAATGTTATGAATAGCCAAAAGCTTTTTAGCGATAGTAAAAAATCTTTACAAAACATTTTTCAATCTTTACAAAACAACTTGAATTTCGTCTCTTGGGATTTGAATTGTACATAATTGTAACAATTTTTTTATTAATCAAGAGACAACAAGAGAACACCGAAAAAACAAATTCTGACACAAAAACATAGAATCTTCAGTGCTACAATAACAAGTGTGTACAGCGGTATGTTACCATTTACAACCAATAATATTGTCTAGTTCTAAGCTAAGAAATATTTCAGAAGAATCTCAGTATTGAATGTCTACCTCTATTTTTATATTTTAAGTATGTTATTAGCTAAGTAATTTTATAATTATCCTGATAATAAAAGACTCTGTTTTGATTCTTAATCTTTCTTAGTTTTCCCAACTCTTGCAAATAGCAATGTTGAGTACTTAAAGATCTTATTTGGAATCGTCATGGTGGATATGTTCATTCAGGTACCAGCAACAAGTTTGGTTTTTCCACCATCTAGTCGTTAGCATCCAAAGAACATCTCTTGCGTTAGATTATTTCTTTTATCCTAAGCTTATTTATTTCATTTCCAGTCAATCACAACCATAAAAAAACAGCTATCATTTTTGTTGTGGCAAAACTGACAATTAGAAACACGTTGTATGGGGAAAAGGAGTTGTTGTTTTTCTATTTTCCTCGCAATTATTCCATATTTTCAACCGACCTCGGTAGCCTAGATGTACTAGCGTGGACTTCAGATCCGAGGTCCCGGGTTCTATTCCCGGTCGGGTCAGAGTTTTTCTAAGTGTTTTTTCACTTGAAATTTCTACCCGGGGTTGGGCTGTCTCAGATTGGACGGGACCGGTTGACTAGAAAAAATTGCCTCAGGCAATAAGTTCCGCCGGCTATACTGACACCTTTGTATAGAAAAGTGTTATATTATTATTTTCTCACTGTTTAAAAATGCCCTGGAATTATCCGAATATTCAAAACCAGAATAAGCTAAATCAGTCAAGTTTAAACGAGACACTGAAGCTGTCATATATCCTGAAGTCCCCAAATTATTCCAACTACTTAAAGAGAAAACTCTTTGATGCATGTATTCTCCCTGCGCTCACTTATGGCTGTGAAACTTTCGTGCTCACTAAAAAAATATTAAATAAGCTGTAACACAACGAGTCATGGATGGAGGATGCTAGGTATCTCATTGAGTGATAGGAAGACAGAATAAGATAAGACAGAAAACATTAATTCAAAAACGTTCATTGATGTGGGTACAAATTGAAAAAATTGTTTATTAAAAAAATAAATTTTATTAAATCCTTTTACTATATACTTCAAATCGAAACACAATATAATCGAAAATGTTTTATATACATACATGAATGATTGCAAATTTGCTCTTAATCGAGAACAAATCCGAACACATAATTCATTTTAAATACAATATATTGTGATCACAAGAAGAATTTAATATTATTTATGATAATAAATAAACATAGCGTGTTCGCTAACTAAAAATTACATCAGTCTTATAAGGCTTTAATTTAAAATTAACCATTACTGTCATACTAATTGGTTTCGTAGAATCCGCATTTACACATCTCCATTCACAAACGGACAATAACACGATAGGAAATTTCAAAAAAGTTACAATAATACAATATAATATTTTTCATGCTAAAAATTAATGACTCGGCGCGTTCATTTCAAATTACTTATATTAATCCCCCAGCCTTAGATGTTTAAATTATAATAATAGAGCAATAAAACAAAAGAAGAACAGTTTCTATTAAACAAAAAAATAAAGAAAGTCAATTTGCTTCAAAGAAACAAAATAAGTACAAAACTATTTACAAGAATGCTGATAAGATTGTGTTCCCTAGTCCTATTTATTTGTATTTTAAAGTACAAAAACTGTTGATATATCAATAATTCATATGTTACTTCTTGATTGATTTCGTCTTCGTTTCCTTGTAAAATAATACATTCTGCAGAACAGACTTTGACAGCAAATCACTGGAGTTTATTATCAAAACTATTTGAAAAATAAAAAAAACCAAAGACAACAAAAACAGAATAAAATTATATAAAAACAATCACACGCATTGCACATTTTAACTACATACCCAATTTAAATAAAAAGTGTTTCCAACTACAAAAAAATAACAAAGCTTACAAAGTAAATCTAAGGAGAGAAACAATTTGATAAAATGTTTTTGTGTCTAACTAAATTCACTACGCCACTAATATCACTACGCGATTTGATTTCTGTCCGGTTCTGAAGCGTCGATGTATCTGGGCTGGTCCAGCGCTGAATCTGTTGAGAAAAAAATTAAACGTCATTATTGATTTGTAACAAAAAATCTAATATTTAATAAAATATAGTGACGTTTTTACAGATATGGCAACATTTCTATTTCTCTATTTGATGTTATCAATTTAGGGCGTCTTTCTCTCTTAGGTAAAAGAGAGACGGCAATGCGGTTAGTTAGAGTTACCACTGGTCGAACTGTCAGTTAAAGTACCATCCGATTACATTTTCCAGAAATATAACTATCGCACATTTATAATTTTGGCCCTTAATGATCAAAATTCTACTTCAGAGGAAGGGTGAAAATGAGGCTTGATTTGAACAAATGTTCAAATTTTTCCATTTTATAATCAAACTACATCGTCACACTCACCTCATGATGTGACTACATATCTATTATCAGATACAATACATTATTTACAACACCGTGCAAGCGAGTGACTCTGTTTCAGACTATTTTTGAATAAGCTGAAACAGAAAAGAATGGGAGCATTCGTAACAAAATTCAGCTTTCAATATTATTGATATAATCGGAATCTACTTAGTTTTTTTTAATCTAGGATATGATACGGGTAAAAATATGTTTGATGATTCAAGTCAAATCCAGGCAAGAGAATAGAAATTCAACAAGTAAATATTTCGCAGAAAGCAAAGCTTGTATTGTGAAACGGGGAATGGTTGGCACAGCGTATCAAACCTGCGGCCATAAAGAAAGTCTACCACTGAACTGCTCCTCTATCAACCACATATTTTAGTTATTAAATTTAAGGGACTGTAATTGGAGAATACATCATTCATGATTTTAAAAATCTAGACCTCATCTAACATAATTTTATTTTGCTTCTCCCAATGTAAGAATAATAAAACAAGGGATTCAAAATATCATAACTCATTTCTAAAAGTCAAGGTTTTTGAACTCAAATAATAATTATTGAATAATTACAGAACATTTCACTTCACTTTTTGGATTTGAACTGCATCTGTCTAAACTAATTTCCATGAAATACAATTCATACGAATATTATTGTGTGTTGAATGAATGGAAATACAAAAACATGATTACGATTACAAATGATCAAAAAAAAAATTGGGAGAGTATAGAAAATGATGTATACCTTCGATTTCTTTTTGCGCCTTCTCCTTGTCTTTGACAATAAACAATGACGTTACCAGGAAGAGTATTCCACCCAATATCTCCACAAAGCACGTGATAAATAGAGCATATTGTAACGACTTGAACTTCACCAAATCCTCGTCCATAGCTTGTACGACGTCGGCAGATGTGGAAATAGCAGCGGACGGCATTAGGAATGATTTAATAGCCTCGGACACCTGCAAGCAGAAAGGTTACTTTAAGCAATAGTTCTGATTTACAAGGTGTAATGATTTCAAAGGATATCTGGGGATCATGTTGTGTTTTTAGTATACTATAAGCAGTGATGCTGTCCCAAAATTTTAGTAGGAGGTTCACATTTGCAGAGAATGAGGATACTAGCTGATGATTATTAATTTAATTAACAGAAAAAAAAAGTGTTAACATTTATTTTTATTCTGTTTGCTAATTGAAAATGCCACAAATGGCAACTATCCGTGCCAGAATTCAAAGTTGAACTGCTCGACGAACAGCGAATTCATCGAAACCTTTCCCCACAGCGTTGTGCCTGATGGACGATCAGGAGAGGGGTTTCTAATTTTGGAAATAAAGTCATCAGTGCTTACGATAGCTTGCTGCATAAGTCATACTTTCAAATTATGAAATCACTTAAGTAGGAAGTCTAACGGGAGTTTGCCCGAACCATAGTAGTCGCATCAAAGGGTTTATCAGAACACCCAGGAAAGCATCACTGTGTATATGAGCAACTAAGGCTCAAATCCTAACACCTGACTGTTGGTGATAACAAAGGATAAGAAAAATTCTTGATAAGAAAAAAATCAAAAAAAAAGTTTTTCTAAACTGAAAAAGAATATTAAATCAGTTTCTTCTAATGATTTTTTTAAACTGCTAAATAAAATATGTTAAAGAAAGGACAACTTACAACTCCTATGAGATATGGACTTCCCGCATCTCCCAATGCATGTGAAACCAATATTTGGAATGCTTCAGCAGTAGATCTTCTTGTTGGAATGACAACATACTAAAAAAATACATTTTATTTTTAAATTAATTTACAATAAGTTTAAAAAAAGCAATAAAAAATAATGTATGAATAGTTTAAGAGTACGTTCATCAACATTATGAAAATCAGATTAAAAACACAGACAATGAATGAACATAAAAATTAAAACAAACAAAATAATGACTGTGCATTTTTTAAACCTAGTAATACTAGGTAATGTAATGAGTGATAAAAGTTTGATGACAAGAAAAATTATTAATTAAAAAAAAAAACATTTTAATGAATGCCATCTATTGAAAAATGTGAAAAATATTTGATTAAAAAGAAAAGAAAGCTCATCAACAGATATGCAAATATTCACACAGATGTCATTGTATTATTTCAAGGTCAACAAGTACCTTATAATACTATTGCATTGGAACTCACTATTATCTCTGTGACAATTTGACAATCTACATAAATGTCAAAATAGTAAAGTTCATTATAACAGAAAATAATACTTTCGACTTTAGTGCTAAATTATTATAATAATAATATATAAATACAATGAGAGAATCTGCAATATTTATTTGTAAGTCAAATCTATAATATAATAGACACATTGTTTTGTTTTTTTTTAAAGTAATGCTTTCTTTTCTAAGATACAAAATAATAACCTCAAGATTTCTCCAGTAGGTACATAATAATATAGGAATAATTTAAAAGGATTATAGCATGAATGAAAAGGAAAATAGATGTTTATTTTAAAGTTTGTAATATGATTAACATTTTGTGAATTTGTTTAAAGTAAATAACCAACACAAACCATTATTATATTATGAATCCCAACACATTGTTAATAAAGTAAATTTGAATAAGTTTCCAATAAAAAGCAAAAATATTACAGTGATTCCTCTTTTTGTGGTACTTAACAGTTTTTTGCATTTAACATGTATTCAATATTAAGTTATTTCTAAAATAGATTTTCAAATCTGCAGCCCGATTCACGGAAAAGTTTAAGTCTAAGTTTAGTTCGAAGTTCGAACGAAGTTCGATTCAAACTTTTGTGAATAGGGCTGCTGGTAATAATAATTATTGTAGGCGGCGACTATCTACAGTCTATGTACCTATTCACGGAGGGTTTGAATCGAACTTCGTTCGAACTTCGAACTAAACTTAGACTTAAACTTTTCCGTGAATCGGGCTGCTGTATAAGATAAAAATGTGCAGTTTGTATTTGTCAATTTAATAATATATATGCTTGTATCATTAATTTATCGTACTCTATTGGAAAAAAATAGTACGTAGAAGAATAATTAATATATTTTGTAGTTTTTAAATCAGTTTCTTTTCCATTCGAAACTGCATATATTGTGAAATGCATAAAAAGAGTATCCACTGTAAGCCTTTGCAGATTTTTTCAAAGGACTATCTCTTGCTACAAATAAACAAAAAAAAGCACATATGAAATGGTCTTGTAACAATTTTGATAAATTACACTTTATAAAAAAAGTATGGGTAAAAATAGGTAGGTACATAATAGTTTACCAAAATTGGCGGGCTTATTTCCTAGGGCAATTTCTTCTAACCAACCTATAAACTAACATCTTATTACACTTTTACAATAAGGGTTTTCTAAAACCTGATAACTTACACAAAAAACAGATGGAAGATCAGTGAAATTTTAAAAATACGGTACAAGAATTTGTAAAATTTCTCTATATTTAGAAAATTTTAAGCGAGTAAAACAAATTTCATAAAAAATACAAGACCATTTCAAATGGTTATAAAATGAAAGTGATGAATTTACGCCTACCAATCAGTTAGTTAATGAACAAATTGAAATGAGTTAAACAAGGTGAATGATGAAGAGGCGATACAGAAAAAAAAGAAGTATGAACAGAAAAATAAACAAGAAATAAGAGAATATGACGAGACATTGGTCTTACCATACACATATCAGCAACGATTGCCCAATTCAAATTCAGAGCCACTTGAGCGAAGAAAATCAGTACGAATGGTACGGTGTAGTGCGTTTCTATCAAAAGCATACTTATTAACATGAACGGGGCACTCAATAGCACCCCCGTACCACATATGATCGGGTGGATTTTCGGATACTTCTTTTGCAGGAAATTTCCTAATCCGGAACCCAAAGATACTCCAATTAAACCCGACATCATGGATATAGCGCCAAATATTAGCGAGACACTGTTAACGATAATAAGAAAACAATTTGTCAGCAAATTTGGAAAACTAAGGAGAGAGGATGGAATAATTACTCTATGGTTGCCCATGCTTCCTTACACGCTCTGGGTGGGTCAAACAGCAAACACATTTTTTTTTACACTTCTAAACTTAAAACTTAAACAAAGGTTATTTTGTAATTAGTAAAAATGTCTTCATACTAGCAGGGTGGAATTTTTTTCACACACATGTTATATGATGAAAAATAGAGGGACAACACAAATGAACAGTTTAATATGTGAATTATATGGCTAAATTATAATATTATAAGTATCGGTGATTTGTTACAGTCTAGTTAGGATGATTCGAGGTATCAAAACAAAAAAAAAACAAAAAACTTTCAATCGATATGGGATAACTACTCAACAGACTAATTGATAAGAAAATTAAAAAAATTGTATACCCAAGCAATGTTTTTCTATTCATGCAAGGTATCATGCAACCTACAAATATAATATCAGTTATTCTCTCATCGTAGACATAACAATATAATATTATTACAATACGCCGCTAAAAGCAGATTAGCTTATTTCCCCCCCTTTGATAATGTACATATTTGTTGATGGAGCTTTCTTCAGTGTATATCTGGTTCTTACCAGAAGCATATCGGCAACCAACGACCACGTCAGGTTGAGGAAGATCTCTCCGAAGAACACAAACGTGAAACACCACTTGGCGTGACTAGAGGCAACGACCATAACCATGTAGACTAAAGGTGTCGACACGATCAGTCCAAATCCGCATATGAGAGGATCGCAGTCGGGATATTTTGGTCGCAGCCTCTGGGCTAGCATGGATCCAAATGGTACACCCAACAACCCCGCTGCCATTGACACTAAGCCAAATTTGTATGACACACTAACAAAAAACACACCACAAATCATTAGAAAGCTATCTTTGAGAGGGGGGAGTTTGTTAACAAATGTACAACTTTTATGGGGGGTTTGTTAACAAATGTACAATCTTTAAGTAAACAAGATGCACTACATTGTCGAGGGGTGCACTGAACTTGATGGTCGAACTCTTTGAATGTTCTACGGACATATTAGTATGAGAGATATGTCTTTCCTTGTTATATTGAGGCGAAAGTAACATTCGGGGATTAAGTCATTCTGAATATGAACACCCGATGTTTGAGAATCATTTTTTAATATACTCACTCGCTAAAGTTGACAGGTTGACCTCTGGCTTGTAATTTGATTCCAAGATAGAGGTAGTGAGGTCCCCACCAGGCTAAAGCTCCGGCTACAAACGCAACACAAGTGAAACCTGCTGTCGATAACATAAATGATGGACTGAAAAAAAAAGAATAAAAACATTATTTATTGTTAAAAACATGCATGGTCACTTTAACATTTTATAAATCAAATAAGTCATACTTTTTCAACAGCATCATGATGTCCTCTTTGTAGGAAGTTGCTCTGACGTGGGAGCCTCCTTCAGCTTCACCTCTTTCCGGCTCTTTTACAAAGATTAACAAAAGTACAGCAGCGACGACACCGAGGAAAGGCGTTACTCTCAGACCCCAATGCCAACTGCCGAAAAATTTTGCTGTTTCTGATCCAACAATGTAACCAAGACCGCTGTAAAAATACACATGAATAATTATTATCCTTTTATAGAATTTTAAAGTCATTAGTAGTTTGATATTAGTCCAATAGTCTACTTTTTTGTTAACTAACATTGTAAAAGAAAGTTCTGTTTCCTTACCTTCCTACTGGTATCGCAAAGTAAAAGAGAGCTAACATATTTGATCGGGCATCTTTAACAAATAAATCACTAATAACGGTTGGAGCAATGGTTGAGTATGAAGCTTCGCCGATACCAACCAGAGCTCTGAAAAATATAAACGCTCCAAAGTTCTGAAACATAATATATGAACGTGATAGAGTCGCATAAATGTATTAACATAAAAGACAATCTCATAAATGTATTGACATGAAAGACATTCTCATAAATGTATTGACATGAAAGACAGTCTCATAAGTGTATTAACATGAAAGCATTATTTTGAAGAACTTACATTCATGAAGGAGCCAATGAGAGTGGTGATAGTCCATAGTAAAATTCCAACAAACATTATCCGATTCCTAGAGTATCTATCTCCTAAATATCCAAATAATGGAGCAAATATCATATAGGAAATGACGAACACGGTCTGTATGAGACCGCCCATATCGTCACCTATTTTGAAGAAGGTTTGGATTTCTGTCAAAATACCTGTAACAAAGAAAAAAAAATCATGATTAACATTCTTTGATAATTGCACAAAATAAACTAAAATCAAACCATGTCATTGTAAATTCTACAACATTTTTAACTGAGTAATTTACGTCAATTCAAAACTCGCAAAAAATTTTTGAGACTCATCAGTATACTGTATCGACCTCCGTAGCCTAGTTGTACTGGCGTGGACTTCAGATCACGAGGTCCCAGGTTCGATTCCTGGTCGGGTCAGATTTTTTTTAAGAGTTATTTCACTTGAGATTTCTACCTGGGGTTGGCCTGTCTCCGATTGGATGGGACCGGTTGACGGAAAAAATTGCCTCAGGCAATAAGTTTCGTCGGCTATGTAAAAAAAATTGTTATATTATTATTATACAATAATTGTACATCGTGGCTTTAGAAATTTATAAACTGAAGACTACGAGATGGTGATTGTAATCCCAAATATGTGGTAGGTGCTAAATAACCTTTGCAGAATGATTACTAAGATTTCCTATATACTCAATAGATGGTTGTCTTATAAAAATTATAATAAGAAATGCATATTAATGGTAAAAGAATATGAATGAAACATGTTTGTTTCATGAAAGGTTTTATGTAAATGTGGTATTCACGCACACAGAAATTTGCAAGCAAACAATGACTCTTGGTGATGACCTAATGTACTTTGACTAAATGTCCCGAAATAACAATGTGCGTCGCCCTATGCAGTGCAGTCTACTGCAATAAAATAAACTTTAAATTGATGTTCTTTTGTTAACCAAATACGACATGAAAAATGACATTTGCGGGTGTAAATTTTGGGATAAAAACTTGTTTCATTTTAGACATCATTATTTAAGATCTGAAGATCAGTATTAAACTCAAGATAAATACCCCTTTCCGAATGTCATATTTTGTGGTAAAAAAAAAAGAAAAACAAATTCATCCTCTAAATTCACGCATTCAATCCTACCCCATTTGGAATATCTACTTAATATCCGCTGGGGGCATGGGATTTTTTTGAATTTCAGGTATCTAACAAATTTGACTTCTTAAACAGATGAAGGGAAGAAATTTGGTTTAGCTATACCAATACATTCGTAAAGTGACAATTTATTTACTAATGTTCGGATGGTTTACAATGTAGGTTTGAACCTTATCTATATATCAATACGCGAAGGAAAAACTTTGTGACTAATTTTACGAAAATGGCATGAACAGAGGGATTATTTTTTTTGTATTAAATAACCATAGAAAAAACTTTGAACATATCAACATTTCAAATTTGACGTATATATGTATTTTTTTTGAAAGAAAATTGTGATATAGCGCTCGCTCAATCTTTGACAAAGGAATTTTAATAATGTTCAAACTTATAATCTAAATTAGTTATGGTCGAATTTCGAGCACTGGCCAACCACTAGTATTATTTTAATACACATGAAATACTCGGACATTGCTCAACACAATCTCAAGATCCTCTTTATTTGAAGTTTGAACCACCTACTTATGAGTTTTTTCTTGGAGGATGTTGAAATCATAGCTCGGTTTGAGAGATTTTTGGCCTTAGCATGATTAGAAATTATTACAAAAACTTAAAAAAAAAAGAAGATCTATGGGCAAAGAAACTTCACCATCTATTTTTTAATCTATGGTTTAATATTGTTTTCTTAAAAATTAATTGCAGTTATAATTCATTTAATAACCATCTGGAAATTAGTGGTGTAAAAAAAAACGTAGGTAAAAAATAACTTTAAATTGTTAGAACATCAATAAACAAAAATGACAAAGCTAATTGGAGTATCAACAGTAATTATTAAAAGAGCTCTCACCCTAAAAATCCTAAATATAATTTACTAAATTCGTCGGTAGTGGAGACGCCATAGAGAGAAATAAAAAATATAGTTCATAAAGAATTACTTGGTAGTCGATAAAAACACGATTTTTATGCGTGTCTTTATCTTTGATAGTAAATAATTGATACAATCTTTAGTAATTAAATGACCTACATACGTGATGCAAAATATCTCAATATTAGTGCATAGAAACTCAAATTTATTAATCCAATATGAATCATAGGTAGGTATGTAAATCAAACTGATTTATTCACTTAGGTACCTATGCAGTTTTTAAGAGATAAAATAAGAAATTTGAATGATGACCAGACGACCGTAAATGATGAATGAGGTCGTCACCTCTTGCGAGAGAGGTATGCGAGGCAGTGAAGCACCTACAATAACATTATGCTAATGGCAAGTTCAAGGCTACGTGAACAGCTTTATTTTATTACACGCGGCTCCAGCGTTCGATTGATCGCTATACGTCAGTTTAAATTTGGAATACCTACTTCTAGATTGCGTCGGATATTCTGGAAACCTCCATCGGTTGTCGCATAAAAAGAACGAATTTGTATATCAATCAAATTTTAAAATACGAATGATGTATGTGTGTGGGGGAGGTCTATTTCAACAATGACCGTTATAAAAAATAACAGTACATAGGAAGAATAATGTTTATTGATTAACGAATCAGGAAATTGTGTAGAGGTCGGAAGTATTATTTAGTAAAATGATACTGTGATTTAATAATATGTAAATATAGCCGTGACTTCGCTTAAGAGTGGCAGATGCATGAATGACTCATGTTTTAATATCAATTTAGATTTATTTATATAGTATTTACTAGGTAATATTTTTTTAATATATTAGTGGGGTCTTAAAGGTAGTAAAGATAATATCTTCTTCTTCTTCAAGTGCCATGTCACGTCCCCCCGACGTCGGCTACCATTATGGCGTAGGCTTCTCTGTCCTGGGCTAACCGGAACAGTTCCTCCACTCGCTGGATTCCGGTCCATTGTCTGATATTTCTCAGCCAGGACATCTGCTGTCTACCCACACCTCGACTTCCATCTATTTTCCCCTTCATTATTAGGTGTAGCAGTTTGTATTTGTTTTAGATAATATATAGATTATTTTTAATACTTGTGTACTATTTAAGGAAAAACTATCGCGCAATAAATATAATGGATAAACAAACTATTGATGTGTTTTGCTACACGTAGGTACATTAACATGGATAAAAAAATCACGATCTAGTTGGGTTTGTTCAAATACGGGACGACTGGAAGAATCTAGAATCATTGGGCGTATTCATAGTCTCGTATTCATTGGGGCGTCGAGATGACACAAACAATTATCACCAATATGGAAAGCATAGATACCTACACGAAAAAATAATTCACACGTCGTAGAAAGTTTACAGAACATCTTTGAAAATAAAATCGATTGACGTAAGAAAAAAAATCACTCGAATCTTAATGCAAATATTATTTTTTGTCTATGCAATATTCAACAAGAAGTGTTTTAGCCTATTACACACTATTAGGTATACAGCGATCTCATATTAAGACGTTTGAATAAATAGTCGTGATTTGCTCATAACATCTTCCAGACAGAGGTCACGAGTTTCGCTTATCTAATAAACTAGAATCTGAAAATGATCTAATGCATTGTTTCAACATATTAGAATACCCACGAAACAGAAATTCAGAGGATGTACGAAGTTGACGGAATTGCCAGATGCGGGTGATAGCTTTAAGATTCTGGAACACGAATGCATTTTCAAAGCAGTATACTTCCAGAACAAGATCCCAAATGATGATAATATTTAAGGAGGCAAAGTTTTATGGACGCAACAATTCAACATGCCGTAGGAAAAAAGGAATAGATGAAGATAATATACATATAGGTAGTTGTTCCATATTTTTTTTAAATATATCTAATAATCTATGGTTGCTTTTTATAAACGTGGAAACACGCGCAAATTTTAAACAAGGCATAGAACAAAATCCATCAACAGTATAAAAATGTCCGATGAGGAAGTACATTTCAATCAAGCTCAAGGCAAATGAAATTAGGTCTCTCTGTGATAATAATTGGCATGGCTTACTTAGTTTAATAGCTATCCTTTTCTCGTTTTCATGGCTATTTACAAGAAGTAGACCCAAATATGACCCAGGTCATTAATTCATTGCCACTATTATAACTACGCATATATTATGTCGCGATTAACTAAATCTATATTATTAACGTTAATATACGTGGTGGAAAAACTTTGTGACCATTTTTACGAGGAGTATGAAATTTCGCAGACTTATAAATTATCATATAGACAAGGAGTTGCGAATGCTAATATATTTTTTTTAAATTATTCATAAAAAATACATTAAATCAATAAAAACACATTACAAACACTACTGCATTATGTATTTGATATTCTCACACACACTCCGATGTATTTGACATTGACGCAGACGTACAACATTATTTTATCTGTGGTCAAATTGAGAATAGATTGTTTGTATTTGATAAAAGAAAAAAAAATGTAGGTACATATTATCAACATTTCTAATTTGACGAACCTATTCATGTTTTGGAAAGAAAATTGTGAAATAGCGCTCGGGTAAACCTTTATAGTGGAATTTATATTGTCTTAATTGAGTTATAGTGGCTTATGAATTTGTGTAGTTGATCGTAATTTCAATATCTTTCACCAAATGGGCGAATGTTGGTATGGCCCCTAACCATGTATGTAGAAAGTCGACTACATCATTAGGTACACGTATAATTATTACTAATTGATACGTAAGCCCAAGATAGAAAATTGCTATTAAAACATATTTGTTTAATAAAAGCCATAATTATTTATATGTATAAGAAACTAGTTGGTAGCCGGCGCACTGTTTCCATAAAATAATCAATTCTAGAAATTTGAAAAAGTTCTGTCAATACAATTTTTTAAGTCGAGTGACAACATAATATATAATAATCATAATATGATGAAAAATACACTGCCTTGTCCATGTTATAATATAAGCGCTATCAGTGTTGTTATAATAAATTACTTATATTTTCCTAAGCCTTCGAGCAAATGTCAGTTTTATTGCAATCGGATTAGCGGCAAAGCAGAGCGTAAAATATAAACACAATATTTTTTATAAATAACATTATAATTAAACTAGCAGCAAACCTGTCAGATGAAAGGCATAGAAAATAATTATTCATTGTTTGATTGTCCTACGAATCATTTATATCATAGGGTCTCAATTTTATTGAACCACGACAATTGCGAATAATTAGACATTTCTTCCCGTAGCAAAAGTTTAATGTAAATAGGAACCTTAGATCAAGCACTACCGTCTAGTCTAGATAATTATGGAGACTTAAACATTACCATCTAATGGCGAATGGCGTTGTTAACGTAAAGTGATCACACTTAGCCAGCCTTCGAAATCACATTAGAAGACGGTCGTAAGCCCGTAGTGGTTTACTCTATTTAAAAATCGAACATTGGTAATGAATTGTTAGAGTCATTAGTTGTTACATACATCTTTTGTTTCTTCCACCGACCTAACATTTCTCATATACCTACAACCTCTACCATTTCTTTTGCTCCTTACCAGCCTTCCTTTAATATAGAAATGAAAAATATTTCGCTCGGGGGTAATGTAAGTGTTGTAAAATATCGAGTTATGAACCAACTTAACCAATCAGGTATATGTTATTGTGACTCATGCCACTTTACATTAACACAACAGCTACAGCTAGATTTAATTCTGTGGTGGCATGATAAAAGGCATTAAGTCAGTGGGATGAAATTTCTCAGTATGGCGGATTTACTTGTCAGTATTTTAAGAGGTTTCATTTTTGTCAAATATTATTTAATACAAATAAAATATATCAACTTTGATGCATTTACTTCGTTAAAAAGGGTTCACTATACGATAACTCATATTTATTTCTTCAATATTTCTTTGTTTATATGCTTTATTTATAATGCGTGTCTTTTTACCTTGACAATTTTGGCTCATAGGTTGAAAAAATTTATACTTAGGTCAAATTTTACAAGGAAATATACCCAGTTACTCTCTATCACATGCTAATTTATTATTTTTCAACACTTACATTTTATTTTTCATAAATATTAGTTATTTTTTAGCTTACCTATTATTATTTTCTAGCATAGCATTCCCAGAACATCAGTAGGTATATTTTTTTTTGCTCAGAATGTAATATTGTTAAGTAATAAATGAAGAATATTCTTTCAATAATAAAATGAAATTAGTTAACTATACGTATTATTACCTTTGTTAAGATAACCCTCTCTCACAATGTACCGATCCTTCAAAACAGAGCTGAGGAATTTATACACGGTTTGCAAACCAGATGAATATTCGGAAATTTGAACATTACAACCTAATGGCGAACGTTGTTAACGTAAAGTGATCAAACTAATCCAACCTTCGAAACAACATTAGAAGATGGTCGTAAGCCCGTAGTGGTTTGTTCATACCATTTTAAAATCGAACTGTATAATCAGTCATCAGTTGTTGATATAATAGTTCGCACTAGCACGACTTTCTTTCAATTATATTAATAGTAGTATTAAAATAGCAATGAAAAAATATTAAAAAAAATAATAATATGCAGATAGTATTACCGATCTATTGTCTATAGCTTAACAATAAAAACAACGAAAGTTGTAAACAGATTGGTCGACAGATAAGGATGATACCTGCCTCAAAGTTCACAAAATACATTATTTAAACACATTTTAAAAAGGTTCACTTTTAAAAGAACGGCTTCTCACGGCAGCTCTATCATAGACAACACCGTTTTACTTCGTGGTAGACAAAATTCAACGCGCGTCGTTTTACCTTGCCAAATAAAATTAATATTGAGTTATGCCGGAATGAAAAAATGCTTTTAAATCCTTTATAAGTGGATTTTTTTAAACTTGTGTTTTTTAACTTTGTTCTGTTTGTTATAATGTATGATGTAGCGCATATAACTCAAAATGCTGAAAAACGCGACTTAATGCCTTTTACCATGCCACCACAGAATTGTCATCTGTATATGAATACAAATGGTGAAAACCTCTTTGGAAAAGGTCAACCGTTCGGGTTATTGTTATTTTATTGAAAATGTACATAATATTCCTCAATGTAAAGATACATACGTTTTGACCACACTGGGTTTGTCCCACAGTGTAGAAAAAACCGTGGTTTAATAATTATTTGGGAGTGTATTGCATCGGTAAATGTCAGTCTAAACATTGCAGAGATAAGGCTTGATGGGTGGAAAAATATAACATTTCGTCGATAACACGTGAAAAAATAATATTTACACTAAATAATTTAACAAAAAAAAAAAAAAATCCGCTTGTTAAGTGAAGTAACCAATAATGTAGTATGAAACCAATTTCTACATCTATTATAAGGATAAGCAAAAAGGATGTTACGCCTATAGGGCTCGGGAGACAAAAAACATGAAAATATTAGGCAATACCTATAAGCGAAACAAACAGAAAAATTTCAAACTACTTCGGTTAGTATACTAAAACCCGTGGGAGGTATTGTGTGAGGAATGCCCTCCCTGACCCCTCTGAGTAATCCTTTCAGAGGCTCTTCTAATGAGTTTAATTTAATGGTTACACGACTGTGTAACTTGCAACACAAAACAAGTAAAATTTAAATCCTCATACAGTACGAACTTGGGTATGAACAAATACTATGGTTAGTAACCTAGATACTCTCAAACCTCTACTGCAACCAGCCAATTAATCCAATTAGGTATCACTACACAACAACTATTATTTATTTAAACACTACTAGCAAATAAACTCAATCACTAGATGTAACTATTAATCTCTACTTGTTTATTTTAATACGTCACTACGCGATTACAGTATACCCGACACCACTCTACGCTTATTTCCAAATATAAACCGAAATTACACTTTCACCAATCACTAATTATTTTACAATTACGGATACGCTCGAAATAACACTAAATACGTCAAAACTCTACTCAGGCAACAGATTAGTAGCGTAAGTATATATGCGTGCAGCTACGTGTATTAGCGTGTTATGCGGGCTTGCCTTGCAACACAACTCGTTTTAAGACAACTTCCGAGAGGCGGAGTTAGGACAAGGAAGGGGGAAAAAATGGAGTCAAAGGCTGATCTTATTGGTGGAGGCGCCTGTGATGTAGTGTGCGAGGGAGACAGGGTAATTGTTTTTATAACTGCTACAAATTGTCTACGCGCGAACAACTTATAATGAAATAATTATACATAGTTTTTTTTTTTATGAATCTTTCATATACCTAGTAATTAATACATCTTTTCTTTATACATCATTTTTTCATCTTAACTGATAGGTTAGTATTATGATCTACGTTTTTCATAAACCTTAATTTAATACATTTCTTAATAATAATCTTTTGAAAGCTTAATTCTTAAAATTAATTACAACCTTATGAATATATGGAAATCTTATATACTAGACATGTTCAATAATTGCTTTAATATTAATTATTATTAATCTTATTACTAATGTTGGCCATTAATCAATTCTATCTTAGGTAATTCTTAACCTACACATAGGTATATTCCTTCTTAATTAAGATGCTTATCAGTAATTAAACTAACGTGCCTTAATCAATAATTAATCTAATAGTCTTATAATATCTTATATTACTCCTTAAGCATATGTGTTATAATTTATCATTTCAAAACAACATTATAATCTCTACACATTATTTATTCATTATTTAAGTCTTGTTTAAACCATAGTCTATTATAGAACAACAACATACCTACTTATGTTCGTTTACAGTTACAACTACATACCTAGTTTGATAATAACCATAATACCCTCTAAACAATTCTATGTATCATAACAAACATATTTTATTACAAGGGTTTTTTTTTCATTATTCTAATCCGCCAAAACAATACCATGCACTAAAGAGGTACCCTTATCTACGGTGTTTCGAAGCATCCAAAAAAACCCGTTTCACTAGAATATTGTGATTTAAAATTAAACAAAAGACTATGTTAGGGACAAACTGTCGCCGCGTTAACTATGTAAAAACCATATCCATTGTTTCTTATCTTTCGGACCTTTAAGCCTACTCTTTCAACAACAACCTGTGAGACTTCTCAGAACAGATTTTTGAACGCCTCAACCGATCATAACATCCGCCCCCTCTTAAACGTTCAAAATCTGTTATTTAAATAACTGTAAACTAACTTAATGTAACCTTCTAGGGCGCCAATACATTCAATGGTAATAAGTATATAGGATAGCTGTGAATGTATAAGCCAGTTATCCGAGTTTAAATAAAAAAACATCCCACACCACCATTAAATACAATTCTATATATGTTTTAAACGTATTTACCACTACCAACTAAATACTTCTAAGTTCTACCCACAACCTTTTTTCTTTTTTTTTGTTTTTGTATTTTTTTTTTTTTTTTTTTTTTTTTTTTTTTTTATAATATATAATTTCTAACTTTGTCCTATATTTCTAATATAACTTATTTTACTTCACTACTTAGCCTATATTCCGATCGATAAGAAACTCTAACTTTAATTTAAGGTTCAGTTTCCTGGACCTCTTCCTGTTGAACAGGGGCTAAATTTAATTCGTCTGAATGTACTTTAATAGGTTTTCCTTTACGATCTATCCAGTAAACGTTTCCTCGTCCTACTGGTAATAGAACCGTATAAGGACCGGAGTATTTTGGTGCAAACCCAGCATGAAAACCCGCTACGCGTTTTGAGAGTGGATGTTCTCTCAACATAACCTTCTGTCCAGTGACATAACCAGGGACCTTTCCGTTGGTCTGGGCGTATTTACTTCTATACCGGTCCTGGTTTTGACGAATATTTTTATTTATATCTAATCTATTTGATCTTTCCGGCTTAGTATTTGGGGCTACCGACGACCATTCGCCAGGTCGTTTAATTTCGTAGCCAAATAGAGCTTGGCTTGGAGTCATTCCCGACGCGTCGTTACGTCTTCCCCTAATTGACTCTAAAATTGAGCTTAAGTGCTCATCCCAACGCTTGTGTTCACGCCCTAATAGGTGAACACGGAGCAATTTTTTTAATTCTTGATTTCGGCGTTCTGTTATGTTAGCACGGGGTAGGTAAATCGCTGTGGTCCAATGCTGGCATTGCCACCTATCTATTGCCGAGTTCCAAGACTCGTGACTAAACTGTGGTCCGTTGTCTGAGAGAATAGCCCTAGGATACCCATACCGTGAAAAAATCTCTTTCTCTAACAAACCTACAATCTGTGGTGCTCTCCCCGATCGCATAGGAAATGCTTCTACCCATTTTGTAAACATATCTGTAACTACTAATAAAACCGTATTCCCCTTAGCTGATCTAGGGTATGGGCCCATCAAGTCAATAGCTAAAATCTCAAAGGGATTTTGTGCTACCGATGATCCTAAAGGCGCGCGTGGACGACTTGGTAACGCTCTTGCTTGAGCACAAGTCATACATCTCTTGACAAACCTTTTCGCGTCTCTATTTATGCCTGGCCAGATAAAATATCTCCGAGTCGCTCTAAGCGTTTCCCTTTCACCAGGGTGGCCAGCATGCCTACTGTTATGATAAAAATTTAAAACGTGAGGGATCATAAATTTCGGTACGATCAGTTTCGGAACTGATTGTCCGCTAACCTGTCTATATAAGTAACCATCAATTAATTTGTATATCTCCAACCAATGCCTATCCCGGGCATTTGTTGGTGGACTATTGGCAGAAAGTAAGCTTTCCAAATGGTTTATCATTCGAGACAACCGTAGATCGGTGCGTTGTGCACCACGCACACGATCTGCCAGTTTTCCAGACTGCTGATCTTCAGCGTCCCGAAGATCCAGACCGTTCTCAATGAGCGTCACCTGAGGTAGACCTCTATCTGCTTTCCAGCCCTCCTGGCTAACATTGGGGTACATTCCCCTATCTAACGAATCAATATCTTCAGTGATATTAGATTCGGCCGGATTCCTCGACAAGAAATCTGGTAACTCATTTTTCCTACCTGGGCAGTGTTCTAACGTAAAATTAAACTCCTGTAATAACAATGCCCACCTAGTTAACTTAGCTCTTTCATCTTTGACCCGTTCTAACCATGTCAACGCTTTGTTATCTGTACGTAGGATGAAATGTGTACCTTCCAAATACTGACGATATTTCTTTATCGCCCAAACAGCCGCGAATGCTTCCTGTTCATTCGAATGCCAGCGTTTTTCTGCATCAGAAAAACGAGCACTAGCGTAAGATACAATATCACGACCGCCATCAGGTCGCTCGTGATATAGAACGGCGGCAACGCCGAACTTGCTGGCATCTGTTTGCAATACGAATTGCCTCTCGAAATCTGGCCTGCATAGGGAGAGTGGCCTACTTATAGCAATTTTAATGCTATCCATTGCATTTTGTGCTGAGGCATTCCATTTGAATGGCCTCTTCGTGCTCAACAAATCAGTTAATGGAGCTGCTATCTCTGCAAAACGATAAAGATACTCGCGCAACCAATTCGATAAGCCGAGGAAGGACCTCAACTTCTTTCTTGAAGTAGGCACTGGGAAGTTTGCAATGGAGATTGCATGTAACTTCTGGGGATGGTTACCACTAGCCGAAACTACGTGACCTAAAAATTCTAATTCTGTGGTACCGATCCTGCACTTATCTGAAGCGCACCGCAAATTATATTGCTGTAACCGTTCTAAAACTAATCTCAAATGATACATATGTGAAGCCCAATCTTTAGAATAAACGATCACATCATCGAGATAAACAAGGCAAAAATCGCGTAGATATCCAGCCAAGACCTCTTGACTCATTATCCGTTGAAATGTTCCTGGGGAACCTTTCAAACCGAAGGGCATAACTCTAAATTGATAGCAAGCTCCGTCAGGGGTTGAAAAAGCGGTTAAGTGTTTACACTCCTCAGACATTGGGATCTGCCAATAGCCTTTTTGTAAATCAAATGACGAGAAATATTTCGCGTTACCTAAATCTTTTAACGTTTCATGAATAATGGGTAAATGTGATGGTTCGTCCTCAGTGACGTCGTTGAGTTTACGATAATCTACACAAAAGCGATATTCATCCTTCCCTCGCTTGGGGACCATAACTACCGGAAAACTATAACATGATCTACTGCTTTCGATCACGCCATCAGCCAGCATGCCTTCCAGCTGGGCCAAGAGATGCTTCTTTTTCTCATCAGAGAGCCTATACGGAGGTAAACGAATCGGGCGTGCATCTTTCAGCTTAATCTCGTGAGGTTGTAGCGGAGCAGGGCCAGAATATGGAAGAAATACCTCTTTAAAATCATTTAAAATACCTATAAGACTCTCTCGGTGTCCGCGAGGTATATCGGATTGCAACTCTGGCAATTCGACATCACACTTCATTTCCCCACGTACCGGTATCAAATGCGTCGTCACTCTTTCTACTCTACCGAAATGAAGGCAACCCCTATGAAAATCTATAACGCACTTTTGTGACGTCATCCACGGCACTCCGAGAATAACATCATCCCTAAGCTTATCTACGACTAAAAACTCACAAATAACCTCTATACCCTGAACTAAAATATTTGTCTCAAGTCTAGCCGTTACCTTCATGTAAGCACCTTGTTCTGCTAAATATAATCTGTCAATATGGGTCTGTTGCTTACGCAAATTTCTAACTAATCGGCTACATACAATATTATACGAAGACGCAGAGTCCACCAAAGCCGTACATTCTATATTATTAAACGACACTCTAATACGCGGGAGTAATGGCGTTCCCGAATCTACAATAGCTACACACTGCGGTTCTTCAAAAAATTCTATCGCATCTAAATCTACATCTGATAACCTTTGTCTATCTCTATCGCGTTGTGGACTCTCTACCTCTTCGGAACTTGAACCCAAAAGTCTAAAATTATCGCGCTCAACATCTTTACCCTTACCCTCACGATGTAACCACGCTTGAACCTCGACTGGCCCATCACTACTTTCGCCCGTATCTTCCCATATTAGCACCTCATCTAACGTTTCATTATTATTTATAGAAATTGGTTTAGAAACTATGTTTCTAGACCTAAGCTTCACATCATTATCAAGGACCTTTGCTACAGGTTGAATAGTCGGTCGTAACTCTGATTCAACCTCCCTATGTTCTAATCCGTTTTCTAGTGATTGCCCTGAGACGGCTTTGATCCGGCGTTCCGTCCAGGGCCTTGAGCGTTTAAATTAGCGTTCTGGTTTCCGTTTTGCCTACCCCTGTTTTGATTGAAATTGTTTCTATTCTGTCCTTGCCCATTTCTATTCCAGTTATTATTATTCCTATTTTGACCCTGTCTATTATCAAAGTTATTCCTTTCCTGTCTATTATCAACGTTATTCCTTGCCTGATTATTGTTAAAATTATTATTATCCTGCCTATTATTATTCCTTGTATTTCTGTTCCTGTTCTGATCATGATTCCTATTGTTCATTCTAAAGTTATTTCTATTTTGATTACCCCTATTTTCAAAATTATTCGTCTGATTAAAATTACTATTAGAGTTTCTAAAGTTACCTGACTGATAATAATTATTATCTCCTTGCCTATCTGACTGGAAATTTCCCCTGTTATTATTTCCCTGCCTATGGAATTGTCCGTCGCTATTCCTATTATCAAAACTCCTATCGTTCCTATTCCTAGTCAATGGACAATTTCTCTGTACATGCTGCCCGTTGCAGTTATAACATGAAATGCTAGAAGTTCGCCTTTGAGGCTGATGTGTCGCTTGTTGTGACTCATTATTTATTACAGGGTATACCAGTTCCGTCGGGAAATCAATTTCAGAGACGCGGTTCTCTAAACTGTCAAACGTGATGTCATCTTTGGTGAATTCTCTACGTAAAGTATTTGTATACCGCGGTAACATAAGATTCAGCAAGTGTAACGCAAATTCCGCTGAGTACGCAACACCATTCCCATACACCCGGTCGTAAACTTTCGTCTTCCTACTTAAAAATGATGAACCCGATTCGTTATCTTGCTGTTTGTGGGAGAGTAAATGACCAGTCAATGCCAGTCTGTTATTGTCAATACCATAGCGTTGCAACAACAGAGAGCTGAAAGCCGACCATCTAATCAACCCATTTCCGCGACTAGACCACCAAATTTTAACGTCCCCGCGCAGCTTCAGAGAAGCCAATCTGACTTTCTCTGAGTCCCTTATATTGCGCAAAGCGAAATATTCTTCGCAATCGTCAATGAATGCTTTAGGGCATTCCTGAGGTAAGCCGCTAAAGAAGAAGTTCTCATTGAGAACTTCATCTCGTACATAAACAATCTGTGGCCTTGTATCGAAGATCCTGTCCCTCGTTTCTAATGTGTCAGCTGGTGGCACATTGTGGTCATCATCGTCATGTGACGAAATGGGTGGCGTTTCGTCAACGCCTAACGAACCTGCCGATGCAGCCCCATTTCTGGTGACCACCGCGAAAATAAAAAGTTTGCAAACGCGTAGCAACAACTCGAACCAATTGAAAATAATCATTTTACTTGTCGATGTAAAATAGGATTTAAACTAATGCAATTGACGGATAGAAAGAAAAATCTAATTGGATTCTAGTATAAACCGCGTGGTCTCCACGTGTTCAAATATTCGAAATTTCTACAAAAATCACTATAAAAATAATAAAAATTGAAGACTCGTCTCAGGGTGAGTTCGTCAATGCTTAATATATAACTAAACACACGTTGGCGCCAAGTTGTTACGCCTATAGGGCTCGGGAGACAAAAAACATGAAAATATTAGGCAATACCTATAAGCGAAACAAACAGAAAAATTTCAAACTACTTCGGTTAGTATACTAAAACCCGTGGGAGGTATTGTGTGAGGAATGCCCTCCCTGACCCCTCTGAGTAATCCTTTCAGAGGCTCTTCTAATGAGTTTAATTTAATGGTTACACGACTGTGTAACTTGCAACACAAAACAAGTAAAATTTAAATCCTCATACAGTACGAACTTGGGTATGAACAAATACTATGGTTAGTAACCTAGATACTCTCAAACCTCTACTGCAACCAGCCAATTAATCCAATTAGGTATCACTACACAACAACTATTATTTATTTAAACACTACTAGCAAATAAACTCAATCACTAGATGTAACTATTAATCTCTACTTGTTTATTTTAATACGTCACTACGCGATTACAGTATACCCGACACCACTCTACGCTTATTTCCAAATATAAACCGAAATTACACTTTCACCAATCACTAATTATTTTACAATTACGGATACGCTCGAAATAACACTAAATACGTCAAAACTCTACTCAGGCAACAGATTAGTAGCGTAAGTATATATGCGTGCAGCTACGTGTATTAGCGTGTTATGCGGGCTTGCCTTGCAACACAACTCGTTTTAAGACAACTTCCGAGAGGCGGAGTTAGGACAAGGAAGGGGGAAAAAATGGAGTCAAAGGCTGATCTTATTGGTGGAGGCGCCTGTGATGTAGTGTGCGAGGGAGACAGGGTAATTGTTTTTATAACTGCTACAAATTGTCTACGCGCGAACAACTTATAATGAAATAATTATACATAGTTTTTTTTTTTATGAATCTTTCATATACCTAGTAATTAATACATCTTTTCTTTATACATCATTTTTTCATCTTAACTGATAGGTTAGTATTATGATCTACGTTTTTCATAAACCTTAATTTAATACATTTCTTAATAATAATCTTTTGAAAGCTTAATTCTTAAAATTAATTACAACCTTATGAATATATGGAAATCTTATATACTAGACATGTTCAATAATTGCTTTAATATTAATTATTATTAATCTTATTACTAATGTTGGCCATTAATCAATTCTATCTTAGGTAATTCTTAACCTACACATAGGTATATTCCTTCTTAATTAAGATGCTTATCAGTAATTAAACTAACGTGCCTTAATCAATAATTAATCTAATAGTCTTATAATATCTTATATTACTCCTTAAGCATATGTGTTATAATTTATCATTTCAAAACAACATTATAATCTCTACACATTATTTATTCATTATTTAAGTCTTGTTTAAACCATAGTCTATTATAGAACAACAACATACCTACTTATGTTCGTTTACAGTTACAACTACATACCTAGTTTGATAATAACCATAATACCCTCTAAACAATTCTATGTATCATAACAAACATATTTTATTACAAGGGTTTTTTTTTCATTATTCTAATCCGCCAAAACAATACCATGCACTAAAGAGGTACCCTTATCTACGGTGTTTCGAAGCATCCAAAAAAACCCGTTTCACTAGAATATTGTGATTTAAAATTAAACAAAAGACTATGTTAGGGACAAACTGTCGCCGCGTTAACTATGTAAAAACCATATCCATTGTTTCTTATCTTTCGGACCTTTAAGCCTACTCTTTCAACAACAACCTGTGAGACTTCTCAGAACAGATTTTTGAACGCCTCAACCGATCATAACAAGGACCTCCAAAATTCTTTAATCGTTTCCAATACAGCAGCGCCTCTTTATTTTTACTGACGTAATAGTAATACGTGTTATTGCAAGATGCATACACCGTACAATACAAACAGTCTAGACACGAAAAATCGTGAAAGTGATCAATATAATGTATATAAAAAAACATGATCAGAATCTATCGATAAAATGACAATGCATCATATTATATTATTGAGCGTTGCGTGCTATGAAAGGAGCAATCCTTTTCGGGATTTTGCCGAGTAAATCCTACAATGAAACAGAAGATACGGCATATTATGTAATTTCGACGAACCTCAGTAATTGGACAATTATTGCAGATTGCATATAGGTATGCTATATTTTGTACATGTTTTCAATTAAGCTTTTTCTCCATAGAATCCAAAAAAAGTATGAAACCTTTTCCATGTATGACCACAATTCTGTCAAATGATAATGTCACACTTTACACCCCTATATTATCATTCCTCACCTTATAAATCAGTATTTTTCCATCAGTTCTCATTTCTATAGCATCGATACATTTTTCATCATTTTTTTAAATTTTAGAGCTAGGTATATCTATATATTTATTCTCATTTAGGGGTCAAGTTCTAAGTGCACCACCAACCACTACTAGCCAGTTTTCTAAAAAAATAAAATAAAATGGATACCATAAAAAATGTATGAAAGATTGGACCTGTCAAACGACGTCACACTTTACACCCGTATTATTACCGATAATCAACGGGGTATTGTTGTCTATGATAAGGGATTCATCTCAGAATAACGCTGTCTATTGTCTATCTATGACATAATCAAATACAATGAAAATGATTACTACTGGAATTATTACTATCATACGTCACGTCAAAATAAGTACCTACCACATAGTAAAATCACCATCTTCAATAAACTACTCGTTATAACATTATTATTTCAACTATTTTAATCATTTAAAATTATTCATAAATACTTAATAATGATGTTGACGATTTAATATAGGCGGCGTGATAGGACTTCGTTGACGTAAACTTTAACATTATTAAGTAAAGAATATAATAATTAAATGTATCTGTTTATAACTAGGTATTCATGATATTTTCGAACTATAAACTTTTAATTCACCATCGTAGACAAAAAAGAAATTTTGAGATACCAGCCGATCTAGACAAATTCAAAGTGGCGTTCGACTACAAACGAAGATTTCGTCAATGTATAGATGTATAGTGCGAAAAAAATGAACCGTCCACTGGAACATTTAAACAATTATTTAAACCAATAAACAAAGACACTTAAGTATATACAAAATATATTAAAAGTGTACAATTAATAATTATCTTCTTACTCTACATTGTCAAAGAATTCGTTTGTAGTCGATCGCCAAATGCAATAATTTGTCTAGGCCTACAGTTTCCAGTAATGTTAAGTAGGTACCTATCTACTTAAATATAAAAGGAAGCCAATAGAGATGCGATACCTTATAAAAAGCAACAATAACTTGAGAGTATGTACAAAAATAATTAGTGAAAATCTAAATCCGTTAAAAGAAGGCACAAGAATCTGTTTCAATGAAAAATAAAAGTCGACGAAGAGTCTTTGTAGGTAATATTACCCTGAGAGACGAAAAAAGAAAAATGCGGCAAGTATGTGGTGGGAGGAAGCGAACTGTCAGTTGCGGCAGTCAGACGCGTGCGATCATACGATCTCAACAGCCAATCAGAGAGCAGCGTGCGGCGCCGACGCACTGGCCTGGAGGTGTGGTGCTGACGTATGCGCCGCTTTAGCGGAGACACGTCAGTGGAAATACAACAACACGCGATGTCGAATCAGTACAAATCGATATTACCCATGGTACTGGCGACTACGCTGGACTTAACATTTTCAATGCCGGCTTTATAACCATCACGCCGAACCGCAGACAGAGAAAACTGATTTTCTCTATCTTGAGGCAATCGCTTTGCTATTTTTTTTTCCTGTGATGAAGGTCATTAAGTCGAGATGTTTACGGAGTATAAAAATGTTCTACAATCTTGTTCTTATTGGGATTATTCTACATTTACATATTTATATTATTCTACAATGTTCCTCACGGCATTAAAATTTGATAGCGTTTGGTATGAAAGAATGAGTGATAAAAGAATAGCAATAAACAAAAATCAATCAATAATCTCTTTTTAAGACCCTGCTTAGGGGCATAGGGAGGTAGAACAAAAGCTCTCCACTGTGCCCGATCCTGCGCAGATGTCCGAAATTCTCCAACCCCATATTCAAATCAAATCCCTCAAAGGAAGGAAGCAAGTATGCATTACTGCTATAGTCTTCATTTTTAAATCATATTTACAAAAAAAATGTGTATAAAATTAAGAATGGAATGATGCCATGCTATTTATCGAATAATGTTAGATATAATTATGAGATACACGACTATCCCACGAGGGGTCGCGATGCGTTTAGGCTTCGGGGTGCCAGGCTCGCAGGTACTGAGAACAGTCTCTTCTACAAGGGGTTTAGGCTGTTCAACGACCTGCCGGCGGAACTCAAGAGCGCAGCTACGCTTGCGATCTTTCGTGTGAGATGTCGTGAATATCTAAAAAGTAGTGATAAGCATAGATTAGTAATGTGAATGTTGTAGAAATGTGACGTCTAAATCTGTATAATATAAGTGGAATAATATTGTTATTTTTAAGTTATAAAATATGTAATTTTTGTAACTTCATAATCTAAATAAATAAATAAATAAAATAAAAAAGGTGAAGATACATGGGCACAATGAGTATTTAATTTCTCAATTATGATTAACTAATGCGTGGTGATAAAGTAACAAAACTTTCATATTTCTGACCTTTTTTTATTTTAAAAATAGAACAAGGAATTGAAAATCTATCTCTGATCTGAAACATGGCCACAAAAAACATATCTCGGTACAGTTTGAATTCCACCACTAAATTTTTTCTTAGATGTGTCACCAAGTCATAATAAAATTAAATAAAAAAGAAGGAAAAATACTGAAAAAAAAAAAAAACAATATTCGAGAGATCGATTAGACTATTCAAAACATTCGATAGAGTAGAGCATGATAAAATAATACCCACATCAGAGAAAATAACTAATCGAATGTCAAAATTATAAAATGACAAATGTCACACACACCATAGACCAAAGTTCCGCAAACTTTTTTGTTCAAGGTACACTTACCAAATCAAAAAAATTCAGAGGTAGGTACACCATTTTTTTTTATATTTTTGCCCCCACCCCCTTTCCTTTCCATAAACAGCCATGTGGCTAGCCAGTCATTGGCCTTCCTAAGCCATTCTTTTTTACGATTTAATAATAGCCCAGAGTAGGCAAAGACAATAGTATAGTAAATTTGGTTGCTCTCTTGTTCTCAATAATTTCCAACTTTATCTCTATTTTTCATTTTATTATTTAATTTCTACTTGTTGCATACATGATATTTTCCGACATGTTGAACATGTTGAGAATTTTCATGATTCGGAGTTTCGGAGACAAACATTACCACCCAATGGCGAACGTTGTTAACGTAAAGTGATCACACTAAGCCAGCCTTCGAAATAACAGTAGAAGACGGTCGTAAGCCCGTAGTGGTTTGTTCCATTTAAAAATCGAACATTAGTAATGAATTGTTAGAGTCATTAGTTGTTATTTTTTCAATAGTATAGGGTTGAAAATCGCAATTCACATTAGTAAGTTGTGGCAAAATAGTGATAGCATTGCAACAGCACGCTTTGAATGCAGGCTATTATTGAATGGATTATGGCCAGCTCTTCGTAATTTTTTAAATTGAAAATCCGATCAGTGTCCAAGAGAAATAGTGTCCGAGAATGCATTTCGTACCCAGTCCATAGGTTGCAGGTCACACATAGAAAAGTAACAGTTCATTTTTTCTGCTGATAGCTCCCAAATTTTTTCCCTATCAACGCCGGCACTGTTTTCTTAATCGGCAGACATGACGAAACATTTCATAAGGTACCACGATTGACAGCGTACGTGATGATATATGTACATACACACTCTAAGCGCGAAAGCTTTCAATTTTATCCAGGAGACGTTAAAATATTAGAATTTCCGGCTTTCATTTTCCGTTGAGCTCAATAAAATGAGCGTATGTGTCCGGCAGATAAACAAATTTTACCACCCATTCTTTTCTTCTGAACACAGAAGACAAATCTGAATCACGAGCCTCTAACAATATTTGGGTGTCAATTTTTCGCGGCACACCAACTGAAGACCGCGGCACACCGTTTGCGGAACACTGCATAGACGACTAAATAAATAAAAAAAAAGAACTGATCGCAATTCACTTGTCGTCCACGCCATGCCAACGGATTGATGCAATAATAAAATCGCACGCGATATTTTAGGCATTCTAGTGTGGTGTGACTGTTGTGGTGAGTTTCCTCTAGGTAAAGAGACATCTATCACGTTTAATAATAATATTATGTCGGGTCATGTTCGAAGTTCAGATAAAAGCCCAGAGTTCAACACACTGCGATAAAAAAATAATAATATTTACATTAATGAGAGCAAACATAAATAAAAATAGGGTCAAGACTTGTAAATATAAATAAATATCAAAGACAATAATAATATAAATCACGCCATATAGAGAACATTCGCGCTAAACGTGCTGGATCATTAATGTTGTTTACATTTGCTAGTGACGCATTCCATTTTTAAAAATCACCCGATTCGAATAATAACTACTCCATGATGTAATCTTAGATCACTGAAGGTTTTATATGGAAATGGGTGTTTTTCCGATATTAAAGTGGCGTGATCCCATCTGAGGGCACACTAACGTTAGGAGAAAAGATATGTCATAAACAAAAACAACCAAAAATACGTCAGCGATTACGTCAAACACTACACTAAACTATGATAATTTAAAAGTAGAAAAAAAAACCGTCACGTTAAAAATAAAATGGCCAACGTGCAGTACAGCTGGTATAATCTGAATTCAGTTTGTCAAAAATAGATTCGCGCGCTGTGGTGATACATAAATCAACACCTTCCTTTTAACAAGTTGCTGTGCTGACGGTGGTTTTTGACTGCGGCGATTTCTTCTAGTCAATCGGTCTCATCCTAAAAATAAATTGACGACAGAAATAGGTACACTGAGAGAAAAGTAAGGGGGAAAAGCTCGTATTTCTTGAGTTTTTTCTCGTAAGAACTGTTTTTTTTGACTCAGAGTGAAGCATTGGTTTTTTCAATGCTCCGTCATTGAATTTTCATACGAGGTATTTTCCCGTACGGATTACTGGAAATTAGCAGGTATTGGATAGGATTGATC
This sequence comes from Mystacides longicornis, assembly GCA_963576905.1. Lineage (NCBI taxonomy): Eukaryota > Metazoa > Arthropoda > Insecta > Trichoptera > Leptoceridae > Mystacides > Mystacides longicornis. The sequence continues at coordinate 15,130,981 of OY756438.1, forward strand.
TATGCAATGTCATTGAATTTTTAAATGATAGTTCATTGGAAAAAGCAATGGTGTCAATGATATATCTAAGTAAGAGTCTTCATATTTTCTATTAACGTACGGGAAAAAATCAATGGCGTACGTGGTATAAACCGTTACATCATTGAAAAATCTAAGTAAGCGCCTATATATTTTCTAGTAGCGTACGAGGAAAAACAAATGACGTACTTGGTACAACCCGTTACTTCATTGATATATCTAAGTAAAGTCCTTTATATTTTCTAGTATAGTACGAGGAAATACCAATGCCGTGCTTGGTAGAACCCATTACTTCATTGATATACCTAAGGAAGAGACTTTTTATTTTCTAGTACATTACGAGGAAAAACCAATGCTGTAATTGATTCAACCAGGTAGCAACCCCTTTCTTACCTATTACATCATTGCTATCTAAACTCTCAATACCTACCTAGATCTAAAAATTCCACACATCCAGGTGTCTTCTTCGTACTTGATACGTTTTCTCCCAGTTGATCAAAACAAGACACTATGGAGGTATTGATGACTTGATGAAATTTTTGCGTCTCCCTAGATTACATTCAGCTCGTTTTGTGAAGTTTCATCTAAATTATAAACTGATGAGTTGGTGACGCATAGTCTCCTTGAGGAAACTCGCCAAACAGCTGGGAGAATACACCGTCTTCTCAGGCTATCCTTCAGTTGTCTTCCGTAGGTATGGATCACACACGTTTACCTAACATCTACAATGTGTTAATTTCGAAACTTGATCAAACGAATTGTACGAATAAAAAATTACGATGAAATTGCGGAAATTTTTTTGGAATATTCTTCTAAGACTTCACTTATAAAAGAAAAAGAAGAAGAATTTCCCAAAAAAAATCGCAATTTCATAGATATTTTATTTTGTCTTTTATATTTATTTATTATCCTTACTATACGGCACTTAATTTTTTTATGTCCACACTTGATCAAACGAGTTTTATGAACAAAAAAATATAGCAATAAATTGATATTAAAATATTTTTTTTTTTAATTAAAATCACTTGATCTCATTTGAAGGTCTTTAAAATAAAATAGAAAAAAAATAATTATTTCCCAAAAAATAATTTCCAAATTCATTGAAAAAAAATCTGTTAAGTATACCCACCTACTTATTTATAAGAAAATAGGTTGTTAACCTGAAGATAAATATGAACACGAAGTTTGAATTAAGGCATCTATTTCAATTTAAAGTGCCAATTGCAATTTGAACGTAAAATGTTTTGTCTTTTGTTCGTAAAATTCGTTTGATCAATAATTATCCAGATAACACATTGTATAGAGAAATATAACTAGGTACATAATTTGTAAAATGATTTCAGTATAAACTTTTATGTTATGAGTAAACAAGTCTTGCATCTACGAGCTCAAGCAAACTAATGGTAGATCTAAGAGGTAGGTCGTCTGGTAAAAAAATATCCCTACTCCGTCTGGAAATCACGGACGTACTTGTGAAAACCCCGTACGAACTTGGTTTTAAAAGGTGCCGCACGAGAGAAAGTCAAGGGCCTGGATTTTTTCACGTTGTCCTTGCGAAATTCTCGTATTTACTTGTTTCTATTGAAATTAATGATTGTCATTGAATTTTTCAAGTTTACTAGCTATTTTCCATTACCTACCAGCTCTTACCTAGTATCCTATTATTTGTACTGGCTTTACTCAAAACCAAAGAAATAATGGAATTTACAACAGAAATATATTTGACTTGCATAGGTTTTTGAAATTCTATGGATGTCCAGGAAAAAACTCCATGCTCCATCATTGAAAAAACCAATGATGCTGCGTTTTCATTTGAACCATCTCCGTAATAGAAAGAAACAATTCCCGTACGGGATATTTTAAATTATTATAAATTGAGTCATTGTTTTATTCCAGTTGCATTAGTTTAATCAATGACATACAGCATTTACATTATTTCTATTCTTACTGGAAAAAACGTAAAACAAGTAAACTTGTTTCTTTCTATGAATTACTTGAATAATTCCCTGATCCGAGAATTTCGGGAATTCCATTCTTGAGAATGGAAATAAGCAGATAAGGTGAATTGATTATTTCAATGATAATGGTTTTTTTCATAAAAGTTTATGATTTTTTCTTGTATTCTGCGGTTTTTATAAAACCATTTACCGTACGTGCCTTCATCATGACAAAATTTCTCTCAGTGTACATTGTGATTTATATGTACCTATGATCAGGATAATATTTTGTATTGCATAATATACAGGGTGACTGGTAATTCGACCAATTCCTTGTAAAGGGTTATAATAGAGCTTATTTGCAATAATTTTGTTCCCATTAACCAGAGGTATCTATTGTCAGTGGTTTTCGAGTTATTTAAGTTTTTTTTTCAGTTTTCCACCTCTTGACCTAAAACTGAAAATTGTGAAAAATGTAGGCCACTTTGGGAAATAAAAAGACATTATTCTAATAGCTTATAAGTTAAGGAATGTTTTAAATAAAAAATCATAAAGAAAAATCGAAAACCTCAGAAATAAAACGATCTTAAAATACAAGTCAGTGTAATACATTCGCGCGTAACAACCACGGAGAAACCTTCCCCTTCCTTTCAATTAATAAGCTTTTCGAAAAGGTAAAAGTGTTGAGCACATACTGGAAAATAAACTAATCCTGCACCTTCTGATAGTTTAATAAGGGTTATTTTCCGGTATTCTGAAATATTTTTTATCAAACTATTAATAATTAATATTGCAAATTAGTTTTCCTAACAGACGTTGTCATGCATTTACTATGAATATTGAACAGGAATTCGTACAATATAACTCCGATCGATGCGTCTGCTTTAAACGATGTTTACTGGGCACATTCTGATAATCGCATCCACTATCAAACAACCGACAGTAACGTTCAAACGCCAATTGCAAATCGATAATATAGAAAATTTTATATTGTAAAAAGCATTAAGGTTACCTACGTGAAATTTACTAATGTTTTTCGCAACATTTTTCATTTTTATTTCATTACAACCTTCTACTGAGAAAAACAAACACATAAACATGTTTTGTTTTTATTGTACCCAGAACTGTTTTCATATCTCCTTCCCAGTAATCCACGTAACAGTATGTTGTGTAGGCTTATCATAAAAATTCCAACCGGTGAATGCTATCACCGATAAGTGCACCAATATTGCGAGGGAGATAATCCAATAGTCAAGCCGATACGGCTTGTCCTGGCGTGAGCCGCTTATCAGTCGGTCCCCAAGCATCGATGAATAATCTATCGATATTTACTATCCTCCCGCAGATAACAGTATGATTGTTACCTATAACAATGTAAGAACTTTATTGATAGATTTTATGAATAATCTATAGATATTTACTATCCTCCCGCAGATAACAGTATGATTGTTACCTATAACAATGTAAGAACTTTATTGATAGATTTTATGAATAATTATTATTGTTACATCATAGATGATCCATTTCCTTAGTGAATCACTAAAGTAAGGCTACTGATACTAAGCCTTTTAAACGAACAATCGATATATAGTTATATCCTGGCGCCTCCTATAGATATTTCACTGGAATTATTTTGTGTCCTCAAAACTTCTAACAAACATCTCAAGATTTTTACTTGTGTGTCACCGCATCATGCATATTTAATCATAGTTAACCCTTGCAATTCTAATTGTGGTAATGTTAGGTGACGATTGGATTTCTTAAATTCACGATCAAACCATTGAAAACAATCTCTACAGCTAAACATTCTATCAGATCCTGGAATTTCAGTAATCGTTTTCTGCATTTTTTTTGTCCTGAATCAGGTTTGACTGCCTACCCGACTGTATAGCGAGAAATTTGAACCGTGCAAATCTAGCGCCCAGGTAGCAGATGACAATAACCTTGGCACGTGATAATATGACGAGAAAAATAATAATACTAATAACGTCCAAAATTAACGAGTGGTGTGATATGGTACAAAGGTGATTTAAATTTAACTGCTTAATCACACAGACAGGTACATAATATCAAACACAAACATTCATTTGCCAAAAGTTGGTTGTCTGATAGGTCATATCATATCAAAATTAAAAATACCTGAATTCAAAAGTATTTATCAAAAGTAAGTGCCAGGATCCATGTGGAAAATTTTGATATGAATGAGTGAGAGAAATAAGTTCTGACATTGCTACAGGTATGAAGAAAGATCAGGTGGCTGTAACTAACTATCATAAGCTAGTAGACTGCTTGATGAAAAAGATTATTGGAAGAAAATAAAGAGTTTTAAACTTAAAGCATCCAGTGAATTGAGATCACTCTTCTGCGATAATATTAATTTAATAAATAATTATGGTCAAATGCTATGTTTTGTCCACATTATTTTACTATACGGTGTGGGTACTTGGTCCCTTAAATATGATGAACATTATATAGAGGCATTTGAAATGCGGCTCCACCGCAGAATGCTCCGTATTCCGTGGACCGATATGGTGACTAACACAAGGTGTTACGAAAAGCTGGTCTTGAGAGGGAATGGTTAGCCAGCATCAAGAGGAGGAAAATGTCCTACCCTGGGACGCATACTTCACAACACTAAATACAAACTGCTTCATCTGATATTGATGGGAAAATAGATGGAAGTCGAGGTGTGGGTAGAGGGAAAATGTCCTGGCTGAGAAACATCGGACAATGGACCGGAATCCAACGGGTGGAAGAACTATTCCAGTTAGCCCAGGACAGAGAAGCCTACGCCATAGTGGTAGCCGTAGCCGAGGTTGGGAAGACCTGAAGGTGCATTTATACCAAACGAACAAAGACCCAGAGCTTGTAAATAGAGTATATTTTCCTAATCGTTGATACTGGACAGTGGACACCATGGAAACAACAACTGATTACTGCAACTGATCTGGGTTGGCTGGCAGAGATCCTTCGGGATAAGTCCGCCCTTTCGACTGTCCTAATTACTGTCTCCACACTATATTTTGATATAATAAAGTTTTATTTATTTATTTATTTTATTTTTACTAGACGATGACAGTTCTTTCTGGTTATTATTTCCTTGGTGACCATAACGATTATGAAATTATACTCTATTTTCAAGCTCTGGGTGTTTATTCGTTTGGTATAAATAAATGCACCTATATGGCATATGAAGAAGAATCCAGTGAAGAACTATAGACGTGAAGCATCCGAAAGGTATAAATACATAATATAAAGGTTGACTTAGACATAATACATACATAAGGTTGGCAAATTTTCCTTACAAACTGCAAAGAAAATGTGTTATACTCCTTTACTCCATTCGGGTTCAGGAAAAGCATTTTTTCATTTCTCTTTTTTAATGCTAATGTGTGAAAATTTCTAATGAATACTTAATTCTTTACGATATAACCAAATAATCTAGAACTGTTTGTATTTTTCGTCGATTATAATATGTTGCCAAACAAGACTTATTTATAAACAATTATTATTGGATTAGGGGACATAAGATTAAAACGGAAATTTTATAGATCGTAGAAATCGTCTGAAACAGCTTATCTGTGAGATTGATAAGAACAGGCGTGGTAAAGTCGCTCAAATTGATAAAAAAAATAATTCCAATGAATTAGGCACGGTAAGTAGACCTTCACAGACAAATCCAAACGTTATCAAAAATAAACATATTTACCTATAACCTATAACGCACGTACGTGATTATTTTTGGGTCCTTAATTCAATCGTTGCGATAATTTTTGCGTATTAAAAGTTTATTAGTCATCATAAAAATGAAGAGAATAAAACCGATGAAGTCATACAAATTTCTATCAAATTTAACGATTTCCTGCCGACACTTGTCGGGTTCGAGGACCAAAGGCGAATACTAATCATTACAGACCGGATTGTAATATGCAGTTACATATTTTGGCAATTTTTTCAGGATGTTGCATATCCTCGCTCCACACAAAATTTGAGTTATTAAAATATAAAATTTTAGCGTACCTACGAATGAAAACAAAATAAATAGGTAAGTATAATATTGATGATAGCCCACTTTTTGACATTTACGAATGTGTAATAAAGCAAAAAATATAGGACTGAGAGTTATAGGTGCATAACGCAATGCAAGTAATGCGCCAATAAATACAAAGATTTTTCTAAAGTGCAAACCAGTCTAATTATTGATAAATGTTATAAACTAACACGTTACTTCGGTAATGGGTCAAATTAGAACTTTTCAGAGATAGGCAATGTCTCTAAGCTTTGAACTCATATTTCAATTAATCTACCAGTAAAATCAGGCCATTTTCGACTTAAAGTATTAACCAATAAAAGGCACAACTTCACCACTGACGTTTAGAATATTAAGACTTACAAACAGGTTTAATTTTGTAGTACATATTTTTAAATCGTATGCTGAAAAATTTGCCAACTTTCATCATTTTATGATGCATTTTTCATACATTTTGGGCTGCATATTAGGTATAATCCGGTTTCCACGATACAAAACATAAATCAAAAGTGACTCGAAACAACAATGAAGCGTTCTAATAGTTGTCCATTTAAAAATGGTTAAATATGCTTGATCGCTGACGGACGAACCGTAGAGACAAAACGGAAGAAGATACGGGCTGCCACAGGGGTGTATTTTTAGACCAGACATCAATCTGAATATACTTGATGTAATTATACATAATAATATGCAGACGACGTAGCCAAGGTGATACTGATACTACAACAACAGTCATTAAATCAGTTCACTCAAAACAAAATAATCAAGAATGAATAAGGGTTAAAATACTCCATGGAGAAAAAAAATTAATGGATCTATCGACCGTTTGCAACACCTATGTTGTGCTAGCTATCGCAGAAATGCCGTCTTTTTAAAGAAAAGAGGTCCTGAATATCAAGAAGGTGAGAATTAAAAGACAAACCAATCGTGGGTTGTAGTATATGTAGTCTCGGTTGGGGTAAAGTGATGTAAGCCAAGGGTGAGGACTCTGACGTTGTGTATTTTCGTAGGAAATTCATACAGAAATAAGTCATGCATGAGTCATGTTTGACGATTATTTCAAAGGGTCAAGACATTCAAGCGAAATTGTACAAAATCTAGGTATGTATTGATTCGACATTTGATATTTTGAATAATTTGTAGGTAACAATAAAAATAAGCATTTTCCATCAATTCAACAAGAAAACAATCAGTTAAAATTCAAACCAAAAAAAATCCAGTCCTTTTCGATATTTTATTATTACAACTACACTGAGAGAAATTTCGTCATGGTGAAGGCACGTACAGTAAATGGTTTTATAAAAACCGCAGAATACAAGAAAAAATCATGAACTTTTATGAAAAAAAACATTATCATTGAAATAATCAATTCACCTTATCTGCTTATTTCCATTCCCAAGAAAGAAATTTCCGAAATTCTCGGATCAGGGAATTATTCAAGTAATTCATAGAAAGAAACAAGTTTACTTGTTTTACGTTTTATCCAGTAAGAATAGAAATAATGTAAATGCTGTATGTCATTGATTAAACCAATGCAACTGGAATAAAACAATGATTCAATTTATAATAATTTAAAATATCCGGTACGGGAATTGTTTTTTTCTATTACGGAGATGGTTTATATGAAAACGCAACATCATTGGTATTTTCATTGACGGAGCATGGAGTTTTTCCTGAACATCCGTACAATTTCAAAAACCTATGCAAGTCAAATGTTGTAAAATCCATTATTTCTTTGGTTTTGAGTTAAGCCAGTACAAATAATAGGATAATAGGTAAGAGCTGGTAGGTAATGGAAAATAGCTAGTAAACTTGAAAAATCCAATGACAATAATTAATTTCAACAGAAACAAGTAAATACGAGAATTTCGCAAGGACAACGTGAAAAAAATCCAGGCCCTTGACTTTCTCCCGTACGGCACCTGTTAAAACCAAGTTCATACGGGGTTTTCGCAAGTACGTACGTAATTTCCAGATGGAGTAGGGATATTTTTTTACCAGACGCAATCGACCTACCTCTTAGATCTACCATTAGTTTGCTTGAGCTCGTAGATGCAAGACTTGTTTACTCATTACTTTATAAAAGTTAAAGTTTATACTAAAATCATTTTACAAATTATGTACCTAGTTATATTTCTCTATACAATGTGTTATCTGGATAATTATTGATCAAACGAATTGTACGAACAAAAGACAAACATTTTACGTTGAAATTGCAATTGGCACTTTAAATTGAAATAGATACTTTAATGAAAACTCCGTGTTCTTATTTATTTTCTATTCAGGTTAACAACCTTTTTTCTTATAAATAAGTAGGAATACTGAACAGAATTTTTTTTCAATGAATTTGGAAATTATTTTTTGGAAAATAATTATTCTTTTTCAATTTTATTTTAAAGACCATCAACTGAGACCAAGTGATTTAGCTTATAAAAAATATGAAATACTTTTTTTAAATATTCTCAATTTATTGCTATATTTTTTTTGTTCATAAAACTCGTTTGATCAAGTGTGGACATAAAAATATTAAGTGCTGTATAAGGATAAAAAATAAATATAAAAGACAAAATAAAATATCTATGAAATAGCGAGTTTTTTTGGAAAATTTTTCATTCCTTTCTTTTATAAGTGAAGTCTTAATAAAGAAGAATATTCCAAAAAAAAACATCCGCAATTTCATCGATAATTTTTTATTCGTACAATTTGTTTGATCAAGTTTCGAAATAACACATTGTAGATGTTAGGTAAACATGTGTGATCCATACGGGAGACAACTGAGGGATAGCCTGAGAAGACGGTGTATTCCAGCTGTTTGGCGAGTTTCCTCAGGGAGACAATGCGTCACCAACTCATCAGTTTATAATTTAGATGAAACTCCACAATACGAGCCAACTGTAATCTAGGGAGACGCAAAAATTTCATCAAGTCATCAATACCTCCATAGCAGTGGCGAGCGGCTGGTACAAGCCAATAATCCTGGTTTACCCTAGAATTTTGGAGAAGAATATAAAAATAAAAACATTTCAAAGATTGCTATAACTCTGACGAAAAATTAAAAAAACTTTTGATGCACGTCAAAAAAATATTCTCACATGACCCCTGGTTGCCATGGTATAACAGTATTTTTATATTCTATGGACCAAAAATAACGAGAAAGTACTGCTTTCATCTCCTCTAACGTTCCAGAAGCACTCCTTAGTCAAGGCTCAGTGCGTCCCTTTCGCACTAGCATTTTGCAGGCCGATCCCTTCCCTTTAATTTTGTCGACACCGTCGTCAATATCAATTGGCCCACAACGGGTCATTTTTCCAAAGGAAATTTAATCCGGGATTAATTAGAGTTGCCAACTCTCAAACAAAATCACGTAATGAAATTATTGGAATTACTTTATATAATTCAGAAATTAATGAGGATTGCATACAAAATATCCTGTTATTTGCTTTTTTAATAATAAACAATGAATGTATCATGGAGCAGATTAACCCATACATATTTTATCGGTTACTATAACAACAGTAAGTTCACATTATTTCGATTTATTTTATTTTTGTATTATGGCAATTTAATCGGTAATATAAACTGTCAAAATGTATTTTAACACGGTGTTTTTAAACTGAAGGTAAAGGGTCATTGTTTATTATATCGGTTTTAAATTTATAATATAGTTTTTTTGTCATTTAATGTGGTAATTACTTACATACTTAGGTAATTTAGTGTCTCGACGATTCAAAACCTGTTGGCCTTTTAGGGCAGCCGGCCTTAGAAAGTTTATCAATGAAAGGTTTAAAAAAAAACATCAATCAAACATTTTTAATAAAATAATACAGTTGTTGCTGTTTAACCTGATCATGATTTAATCATGTTTTCTGTGTCCAGTCATTATCAAGAATATTACTGACGTCAAGGTATGTTTAATTTCGCAATATGTTTTTAAATGAATAATCTTAGAATGTTTAACAGTAAACCTTTATTTAATCTCAGAATACTAGTTTTTTAAGTGCTCCCATGGCCTTTTCTTGCAAATTTTGCTTTCTTATAGTTGAATTCATATGTGAGACTTTAAATCACTTGATTAATAATTGAACTCTTCATGAAAACTCAAAAAACATCTTTAACTTTTTATAACAAAGTGTGCATTCAAATGGCTTTTATCATGAGCTATTATTTGATTGATTAAACTTTTTTATTGCAGTTATTGCATTCGAATGGCTTTTCCCCGCTATGAGTTCGCATGTGATAATTTAAATTACTTGAGTCCGCAAACTTTTTATTCCACACATTGCATTAGTAAGGCTTTTCTTCGCTTTGAAGTCCGGCTGTGCGTAAAAGATTCCGGATTTGGTAAACTTTTTTATGCAAACTTTTGCTTTATTATGGCCGAATTCATATGTGAGACTTTAAAGCACTTGATAATAGAACTCTTTATGAAAATTCAAAAAAATCTTTAACTTTTTATAACAAAGTGTGCATTCAAATGGCTTTTATCATGAGAGTGATTAATTACTTAATTGATTAAACTTTTTATTGCAATTATTGCATTCGTATGGCTTTTCTCAGCTATGAGTTCGCATGTGACTCTTTAAATTACTCGAGTCCGCAAACTTTTTATTGCACACATTGCATTAGTAAGGCTTTACTTCGCTAGAAGTCGCGCTGTGCGTAAAAGTTTCCTGATTTGTTAAACTGTGCTTTCTTATGGCTGACTTCGCATGTGAGTCTTTAAATGACCCGAAAAATTATTTTTCTCCACATCAAGACCTTTAAAAAAGTGCTCAGCCACCAGTCATAATCTATATAATATTTGCCTTGAACACTGACTGACTGACTGACTGACTGACTGACTGACTGCCTGACTGACTGATGTCATTAACGCCGCTAGATGGCGCACCACTCGCAACTAAAGACAAATAATAATATTGTTCTTCTAATACAATATGGCTGACAGCAGTGACAACTGACAGTAACATAATGATATTATTATGCCTGGTGGCTGAGCACTTTTTTTAAAGGTCTTGACGTAGAGAAAAACAATTTTTTGGGTTATTAAAAAGCTCACATGCGAAGTCAGCCATAAGAAAGCAAAGTGTACCAAATTAGGAAACTTTTACGCACAGCGGAACTTCATAGTGAAAAAAAGCCTTTCTAATGCCATGAGTGCAATAAAAAGTTTGCGGTTTCAAGTAATTTAAAGAATGACATGCGAACTCATATCGGAGAAAAACCATACGAATGCAATAAAAAGTTCAATCAATCAAATAATTTAAACAACCAATGACATGCTAAAAGCTATTTGAATGGTAAGTTTGCAATAAAAAGTTTAATTTCATTTTTAAGTTTGCATAAATAGTTCAATCAACCGTGTGCTGTAAATATCACTTGCGAATTCGGCCAAAAAATTGACAAATCAGGAAACTTTTACGCACAGCCGGACTTCGCTTTACTAATGCAATGTGTGCAATAAAAAGTTTGTGAACTCATAGCGGAGAAAAGCCATACGAATGCAACCATTGCGATAAAAAGTTTAATCAATCAAATGATAAAATCACGATAAAAGCCATTTAAATGCATATTTTGTTAGAAAAAGTTCAAAATTTGTTTAAAGTCTGACATATGAATTCGGGCAAAAGAAAGCATAGTTTGTATGAAAAAGTTTACCAAATCAGATCTTTAAATCACAGACGCGATTTCATTGCCAAGAAAACTCTTACTAATACAATGTGTGTAATAAAAAGTTTTTTTTTTGCATTTTTATAAATAGTTATAGTAGCATGAATAGTTATAATCTATCATCGAGTGCTTTACAGTCACACAAATGAATTCGGCCATAAGAAAACAAAGTTTCCATGAAAAAGTTTACCAAATCACGAATCTTTAATCCACACACACGAGATCATAGCAGAGAAAAACCATACGAATGTCATGTTTTCAATAAAAAGTTTACACACCTAGAGTAATTTTTTAAAGATTTTCATGTGAATTCATAACGTTGAAAAGCCATACATATGTAAAGTTTGTTATAAAAAGTTCACGTTGTTTTTTGAGTTTTCATGAAGAATTCAATTAATCAAGTGTTTTAAAGTCTCATATAAGAATTCGGCAATACGAATGCAAAGTTTCCATGAAAAAGTTTACCAAATCACGAATCTTTAATCCACACACACGAGATCATAGCGGAGAAAAACCATATGAATGTCATGTTTTCAATAAAAAGTTTACACACCTAGAGTAATTTTTTAAAGATTTTCATGTGAATTCATAACGTTGAAAAGCCATACATATGTAAAGTTTGTTATAAAAAGTTCACGTTGTTTTTTGAGTTTTCATGAAGAATTCAATTAATCAAGTGTTTTAAAGTCTCATATAAGAATTCGGCAATACGAATGCAAAGTTTCCATGAAAAAGTTTACCAAATCACGAATCTTTAATCCACACACACGAGATCATAGCGGAGAAAAACCATATGAATGTCATGTTTTCAATAAAAAGTTTACACACCTAGAGTAATTTTTTAAAGATTTTCATGTGAATTCATAACGTTGTAAAGCCATACATATGTTAAGTTTGTTATAAAAAGTTCACGTTGTTTTTTGAGTTTTCATGAAGAATTCAATTAATCAAGTGTTTTAAAGTCTCATATAAGAATTCGGCAATACGAATGCAAAGTTTACATGAAAAAGTTTAATCAATCAAATCGGTAAATACCCACATGCCAAAAGCTATTTGAATGTACAGTTTGTAATTAAAAGTTTAAGTTGTAGGTATTTGAGTTTTCATAGAGTTGAATCAACCAAGTATTTTGAAGTCTCACATGTGAATGCTCACAGCTATGCTATGAGAAAGTAAAGTTTGCATAAAAAGGCCATAGGTGGGCGCCACGGGCGCCTTTAAAAAACTAGTATAATAATATGTTACTGTCAGCCATATTACTAGAACAAAATTTGTCTTTAGTTGCGATCTTCTGGGAAACGCAGGAACTACAGCGTTAATGACATCAGTCAGTGAGGCAGTGTTCAAGACAAATATTAGACAAATAGATATAACAGTAATAAAAAAGAAGAAGAAGAATTTTTCCAAAAAAATTTTTCGCTTGTTCCGCATTTTTATCCATGAATCATCAATGTTTGTAGGTAGTTATCTACTGTTAAATTTTATTTTTTATTTATTAAAAAAAAAAAAAAATTTTTTTTAGAAAATAAATAAAATTTAACAGTAGATTGCTACCTACATAGTACATACATTGATGATTCATGGATAGAAATGCGGAACAAGCGACGAATTTTTTTTGGTGAAATATTTCTTCTTCTTTTTTGTGTCGGCTTGCCCAATTTTTTGAGAAAATAAAACCACCGCACGCCACTGCTCCATAGTGTCTTGTTTTGGTCAACTGATGGGAGAAAACGTATCAAGTACGAAGAAGACAAACTAAATTTCCTGGATGTGTGGAACATTTTAGATATAGGTAGGTATTTAGAGCTTTAGATAGCAATGAAGTAATAGGTAAGAAAGGGGCTCCTACCTGGTTGAATCAATTACAGCATTGGTTTTTCCTCGTAATGTACTAGAAAATAAAAAGGCTCTTCCTTAGGTATATCAATGAAGCAATGGGTAAGCAAGCATGGCATTGGTATTGCCTCGTAAGATACAAGAAAATATAAAGGACTTTACTTAGATATAGCAATGAAGTAACGGGTTGTACCAAGTACGTCATTGGATTTTCCTCGTACGCTACTAGAAAATATACAGGCCCTTACTTAGATATATCAATGATGTAACGGTTTATACCACGTACGGCATTGATTTTTTCTCGTACGTTAATGGAAAATATAAAGACTCTTACTTAGATATATCAATGAAGTAATGGGTTATACAAAGTATGGCATTGCTTTTTCCAATGAACTATCATTTAAAAATTCAATGACATTGCATAGATTAATTCTTCTCGAATACGTGCTAATTTCCAGTAAACCGTACGGGAAAATACCTCGTATGAAAATTCAATGAAGGAGCATTGAAAAAACCAATGCTTCACTCTGAGTCAAAAAAAACAGTTCTTACGAGAAAAAACTCAAGAAATACGAGCTTTTCCCCCTTACTTTTCTCTCAGTGTAGATGTCAAAAAATGACAATCATTCGCTTCCACGTTATTCCACGCACAAACGTACGGAAAAGCTTTATTAAGAAAGAAAAAAAAAACTCAGATGAGAATGATCATAAGACACCCACATGATATTATGGCGCGGAAATTAACAACAGTCAACAAGAAAACAACTCGGGGTTAATTATTAGAATAACAGATTGATAAAGTTCTAAAAATATTCCTATTATTGCCAGTTGTTGTTGTTATGAATTGCAGTGTGTTTGAGCCAATATAGTTTAGAGTTCACTATAATTATATACCTAACCGTAGAAACTATTTGATGAATAATTTAATGACTGGCCAAAAATGAAAACAATAAGTTATTAATTATTTGTCTATGCATTTTTTGTGAGTGGGTAACGGAATGATATTTTAAAATTAGAACTACATACAGCAATCAATTTTAATAAACGGTTGTTCAGTTGTAGAAGGGGTGAATAGTAGTATAGCTACTTGGTAGAAAGATAATTATTGTTTTATTATGCAATAGGCAATCGACTACAAGACAAACTAGATTTTTTGATTGCCAAGCCCAAAGGGTAGATCAGTCTTAACAACTATATCACTTGACTAAAGGAGGCTTTAGATATGGATTTATTGTGGTAACAGTTTTTTTTTTAATTTAAACATGACCTGATCCCATAAAGCCTCTGAACTGTATCCATCTGAAACGATCCAATTACAGTCGTTGAATCGGACGATGCATCGAGTTCAGTCTGATATTGCGTAATGAATCATCATCATGACCCGATACTAATTACCTGATAATCTTTACACTTTGCTCATCAACGTACAATAATAACACTCAATGCCTTTAACATTCTTCTGGAGCAGGGGCGTCCATCGTCCAATCTTGCAGTTGGCTTGAACCGCATTGATTAAGTAAGACATACAAGTTTTTAAGAAAGGTGATAAGTGTTTGTATTATTAATGACTATTAATGAGTTCTCAAGATGCTAGTTATTTATTAATTTTTGTTTTTTAACTTAAGATAGTCCTATTAATCCCAGGACTACGGACTTGACACCCCCTAGAAACTCTAGTTATTTGCTATCCACTACATCCTAAAATCCTTTCCTGGATAGCAAATTCCCCAACAACCTTATTCCATCTCAACTTCTAAAATCCTTCTTTCTTTGGCAATCAACATCGCGGGGTGCTCCAATAGTCTTGACTCGGCTAGCCATTGGGCCACATCATTGCGTAAAGGATGGTGAGTTTGTTAAAAGTGCGACAATTCTCTCACATTAAATCAATTATTCTTCGGCACAGCTTTCGCCTTCCATCTACTATGTGTTTTATAATACACACATCCGACAGTAAAAAAGTTTCTCCAGCGAGGAGAATGTTGGCGGTGAGGGCAGGCTTGGCAACAATTACAACAATTTGTGTTAGTTTTTTTTAAAGCGCTTTATCCTTGAAAATAATTGTCCAAAAAATCTCTAGGGAGGGATTTTTTAATAATATGGTTATTTGAGTGTTTTTCTTAACTTGTGTAAATTAGCTGCACAATAAAAAGTCGTTAATACTAATGTTATTTTTTGTAGTAGTAAATCATATATTTTTTTACTAGTTTATGATTCGTTTTGGACGTAGCGTGTCGCGGGTTGGACAACCCTGTTCTCGAGTGAGTATTTCGGTGAAACCGGCATTTTATAAGCAACGCAATAACATTGTTACGGTTATAGGAAAAAACTCAAGATATTATGCACTTACCTGAAACGTGTGTCCGTAAACTTTGCGTGTTTATTGTATTGTTTCGAAATAGAAACTATAAAAATTCTCCGGATTGCAAACTGTTCGTAACATTCTTCAACGCGAATTTTCTGGAACTGGTTTGTCTCGTCGCAAATAGGATACATTGTCGCGCAAAAGTGTTATTTTTGTCGAAAATAATATCCGATTTAGTAGCAGTAAATATTACTAGACAAAAATAATAGTATCCATATAAAATCTTTGAGAAAATCTTTTACGGGCTAAAACACAGCAGCATATTTTTCGAAATGCATTGTTTATTGCAACTTTGCAACGTAAAAGATTTGCCACTTGATTTTTAGTTTGAGGTAGGGTCCCATTCAATAGGGTTCGTATCTCGCAAGGGATGTAAAGACTTAACAAATACCTACCTAATTAGACAATATTTTACATTATATTAATTCTCGCCCCGGACAATCGGGAGTCGTCGATTATTACAAAGTTCACATAAAGAGAAAAAATACAAAAACACCAACAAATAACACAGAAAAGAATAAGCAAAGGCATTCTTAATAACATTTCCAATGAAAAAAAACAATTATTAATGATTTTCGAGATTTCCGGCGACTCAATTGAGGCTAAATAGAATATAATATGATGACAAAGTTGTCGGAGGGGCAGAAAATTTGTAAAGGGCCCTTTTAGCCATTCGGCTTTTTGTCGCGATTGATCACTACGAGAAACATATATATAATTTCATGATTGCTTGCTTCTTAAACAAATTCAATCGCGAAAAGGAGTGTGAGTACACTCCTTTTCACACCCTACATTTTCTGTTCCTAAAATACTGTAGTAACATATCAATACAACGCAGTAATAATAAGAAAAATATTTAATTATTTACCTAACTGGTTATATTTCACCCGATGATTCAATGTTGCCTCACCATTAGGCATTGCAGAGATTCTCTGAGGCATATCGTAATGTGGGCAATGCAGCAATTAGGCATTCGATATTACGAAAAATATTTCAGTACGTAATACAGTTTTAAGCAATAACGCGTCATTGTCCATTTTGAGCATTTTAGATAATATTGTGTCACATATTTGCAAACTATATTATTATTATTATACTCAACACTGTACACGTTTATTTTGAACGCTACAAAATGTCAGCCATTACGTCAATGTTAATAAGATTACTTAAAACGTGAAGACAATAATACTATCATGCGAATGTAGTTAATTGGATAAAACGTCTGAATAATACCTATAAATCCAACAATTACGTAAAAAAAACCGGTGAAAAGGATTTATCTGCACGTTAGCAATCTCTACAGATACAAAAAAAATCTGACATGGTCATTTGGTACATTTTTTTGGTAAATATATCATCAAAATTCGCAATAGGTAAGTATTTATATTGAAATAAAAACAAATCAACTATTATGCACACTGGAGAGGTCAATAAGTAAACGGTGATAACACAGGAATTACCCTTAACTTATGCTAGGCCAATATCTGGCAAATATTACCTTATCAATTTTCTGAATTGAAATGTGTAAAGTTTGCATTATAAAATTTGTAATTCCAAAAAAACAACAGGACCCCTATTCTGTAGCAAGTGTAGGGTAGTCACTTGAAAAATGTGACTATTAGGCGATACATTTTGTATGAAAAACGACTATACGTATCGAATGCGATAATCGCATAGACGTTTTTCATACAAAATGTAATAATAGTCACTTTTTCAAGTGACTACCCTACACTTGCTACAGAATAGGGGTACAGATATAGATGGGAAAATAAAAAGAATATAACATTGTTGTTGCATTTTGATAACGACATTTTTACGCTATACCTATCTATATTTGGAAAAATTAATTCATTTTCTGCATACGTGGCAAAAAACGGAGGTCTATAAAATGAATTAAATCGACATCCGCATGATTCGAATTAATTTGATTCAAAACGCTTATAGCATACAAAATTTTCAGAATTTCTCTATAAAAATGATAAATTATTGGAGGCATATACCTAGGAACAAAATTAACAGAAGATCAACTCAACCGTTACACGGGCGATAATTATTTGTTTGAAACAGTAAGTTTAATAATAGTTACAGTAAACAAAAGTTGGTTAATGTTAAAAGTTACAGTAGTGTATTTGGTTTGAATAGTAAATTAGACAGTTCGTCGTACGTGTTATTTGAGTTTTGTGTGCTTGTTTAGGCGATATGTTTAGACTTCCAACAGAGCCGAGTATAAAATAATACTGAGTTGAATTTAAATATCGAAAAAGTCGACATATATATCGAAAGGTAGGCTATTGACATGGTGCAGGATCTGAATTTAATAGATTCTGGAATACGTTGTCTCCCTACAGTACTAATAATTGGTTAACGCATTGAAAAATGTAAAAAAAAATCACAGATACGTTAGGTTCACTTGGATTCAGGAATATACATCTGTAGCTTTTACCCTGCTCTCCAATAATTTGACTTCTAAATACCGAAAGCTTTAGATTGCCTTGCCCATCAGTGTATGAAAGTTTTGAAGTTCATCTGGAATGCGTACATGTGGCAATCGATCATCAGATTGATAGGTATATTATGTCATCCCAAACACTCATGCTGGTGATCTATCCTTATTTATATAAAATAATGCGTTATGAAAAAGATATTGTTTTAAGCCCTGCACTCGCTTTCGCGTGATTCCGGAGAAAAGATATTGTAAAAACCAAAAAACGGTTATGCCATTTGAATTCAGGCACGTATGACGAGAACACATCTTCAACAGCCATCTAAAAATCACTGCCACACTGGTCGAAATATTGGAGAAGTCTCAGCACGCGGTGAAGGAGTTAATTTTGGATCGGAAGTGTTATATTTAGAATGAGTGATGTAACAGATTTATCTATGGTGAACACAGAGATCTGAACCAATGTTATATTGCATGATCTCTTCTGCTGGCGGCCCCATTGATATAATATATAAAAAAAAAAAAACGTCTACGAGTGTAATATGTCATTTTATTGTTATCAGATTGTAAATATTTATTCTTTGTTATTTATAACTTGTATTGTTTACAGTTTGAAAAAAAGAAAAGACGTGCATTTTTCATGGGACTTTAATGGGTTGATTCGTTCTAGAGAAACATTAGGTACGCCGCCATCCTCTCAATGAATTAACACATTTCTCTATTTCTGGAGAGAATGCGCAAAAATATACGAATTTCAAACATTTTGCACAATTTAGGGCTTGTTGTTGTCCAATAAAAAATGTTTGTTAGTCAATGATGAGTGTGTGATAAGCGGGTGTGAACCACCTTGATTTGATAAAAAAAAATCAAACTCGTATACTTTCTTAAGTATTCTGTACAGGAATAGAGTAAAGTTGATAACCGTCTTGCTTTATGTTGTTGATTCATTTTAGAAATGTATTCTTCAAAACTTTAATATATTCGAGAAATTGGAATCTATATAGGTATTAAGACTATTTTTACGAAAATTGCGAGGAGTGTGAAATTAAGCACACTTATAATAATTTATATAGAGGATTGGCGAATGCTATTATATTTTTTTAATCATGCATATAAAATATAATAAAATCAATAAAAAAACACTATTGTAATGTTATGATTTGATACTCATACACACTTCGATGTATTTGACATTGACACAGACGCATATATTAGTTTGTTTATCTGTGGTCAAATCGAGAATAGATTAATATTGTTTGTCTTTGATAATAATAGAAAAAGTTTTGTACATATCAACATTTCAAATTTGAACGTATCCAATATCCATGTCATTGTGCTTTTAAAGAAAATATGGAAATAACGCTCGTTCAGCCTTTGACAATTGAACCTAAATAATGTTCAAACTTATAATTTATATAAGTTATGGTCGAATTTCGAGCACTGGTCGACTACTAGTAATTATTAATATCCAACATTACCACAATTATATCCGCAAGGAACTGCGAGAACGTAAACGTAGAACGTAAATTCTATGTTTTTTTGTGTATGTATGTAGATACATATTTTTAATAGTAATGCGTCATTCATCATCATCATCTTTCAGAAAGGAAAGCATGAAAGCAGTTCATTTGTTTAATAATTAATTGCTTTTGCAAACTTTTCAGAAATTGAACATCTACTGAATAAAACAAGAACGCACAAAATTAATTTAAACAGATTATCATTAAAGATTTAGACGGATGAGACCGTTATTTCGAGTTGATAACGCCATCTTGATTAAATCGGGAGCCAATAGATAAAAATACCATTAGTATTTATTTTTAATCTAGCTCTAGATGTTAATACAATAATGATTATCATTGATAAGAGGATGGTGTGATGTGTGTCCTCGAAATGAAAAGAATCACCACCTGTCACGTATGGCCACGAAATGAAAAAAAAAATGCGATAAAATCAATAACAGAATATTTAAACAATTGTTCCTTACACGCCGTGTGTTTTAACAGCTGTTTTTTTAATTGATTAAACAAAATCTAAGCATTATAAACTAAAAAGGGCTCGTTCGATAAATCAATTAAAATACTTCTCGTGGTCACTGCAGCCCTAGATTTGAAATGATGGTTTTTTTAATGAATCTGTGCTCACTCAAAGTGAACACAAAATAAATACACCGTTTAACTCTTTCACAGTAAGCTACTAAAAGCTTGTGCCGTGAAGAGGAAGATGGTCGGACCTGGGATCGAGCACACGACTTCCGATACGAAACAGTACGAAACCACTACATTTGCAGCATGAAATACGGTTTCTCAGTTTAACAATGAGACGTGTGGTTGAACTTTTCCGACTGTCGTGATTGATTGATTGATTGATTTGAACAAGTAGAGGCATGAAAATAATATAGCGTTCTAATGCCGATCCAATGGCTTCGGTCTCTGGAGGTCAGATTGTGAGCGACCATAAGAAGAAGAAGAATGTACCTAGACACAGCCAACTTTTATCCGCAAACATAACTTTTATAAGTTCAGGGTTGAACGCAGTCCTTATCCTGTGATCACATTACTGGTCCTATTATAGCTTTGATTAATCAACGTACACCGGTGGTCAAATTCTCATTCCACAGACCCATCGACAGAATCTTTGCCATTCTTTAAGAAGAATCTCATCTCATGCCTCTATCAAGATTCTAATATCTGTCTAGAAACTGTCTATCTGCAGACCAAAACTATAAAAAAACAGTGCACATAGGTACTATTTTAAATTGTTGGTTAGAATTTCATAGATGAATCATATATTATTCAACCGGGTGATCAATTCATTGATATCCTCGATAGTTCGGCCGTCGAATTATTTCAATTGGTCTCGTTAACAACGATTTAACTAAATAATATCTACATAATATTTTAGAAATGTTTGTTTTTTTATTTGCCTTTGACAATACTTTAACCGTATATGTGAACATCACGCTCAAAATACAAATGCTAAGATAGATATTAATATGCCCAGAGCAGTATAAAATGCTGGAGAAGGTTCTTAAATACAATTTGCTGCATTAACTTTAATATATTTAGAGCTATTTAAAAAAAACTGTATTTTTTAGGATCTTCATACAAATTTCTCAAAAAGACTTTTGGAAACAAAATTACTCATGTAAACGTTGAATGGGATCTTGGTATTACGGTATGAAAATGTAATAAAATAATTGTAGATTGATTTGTTATACATATAAATGTTATTAAAAGCTTATTATTCTCAACTAGCTAGTTACCCGTGGCTTCGCTCACGTGTTACTGTATTTGCTTTCTCTTCCTAAACAATGCAGAATTAATTATATTCGCATCAAAATTAATAATAATAAGAAACATCATCAACATTTCTTTTTTTAAATATATATTCTAAAATTTCCATTAAATTACTATATTTTTATTTATATTTGTCGTTATTAATCTGTATTTAAAAAATATGTGCTTCTTATACAAATAGAATCAGCCCGCGAACTTAAAAATTTCGCTAACTTGACTGACATTGTTCTATGAGAATCCCAAAAAATAACTCGAATAACTTTTATTCCATCAAATGACGTTATTTGAAATCAATTTTTATATTGCTGGATATGAATAAAAAAATATTCAGGTCTCGAAAAGCAATGAAATTAGTGATCTTTAAAACACTTATTTCTATCTGCTTTGGGCATTTTTCAAGCTACAGACGTTTTTTTTAACATTTCAATTTATATCTTTCACGTTGATTTGTTGTTGTTTGTCTGGTCGTAGGTTCGAAATTTAGTTCATAAATATCTTATCCTGAGCAAACACGACATAAAAAGAATGAACGATATCGGTCCAGCCGTTCAGGTCGAAATAAATAACGTTAAACGTGAAAACTGTTAACGTTCTGAACGTTAACGTTTACCAAATTGAAAATTGGTTCCAAACAAAAAAAAATGCGTTTCGTCTTCAATATAATAGCAGCGTCGTAATACTTCCAAAGATTTTGAGGTAACGTTTAACGTTAATTTTGAATAACTGACAGAATTATTTTTTTTCTCGGAATTTGGAACAGCATTGTTTAACGCACGTTGAACAACAGTTTTTACGTTATCTCTATGGAAATAACAACAAATTGTTAACGTTGGAGCTGTCGTTAATATTTCGACTTCGCCTCCAGGCGTGATGCGATGACCACGTAAAGTAGGTCTCCATTTTTATAATAACGTAATATTCTCCCTTTTAAGCCCCCCCGCTCACCGCAAGCCAGCCCGGAGGAAACTAAACCGCAGCAAACCCGATCCGCACAAAGCCAAACCCTAGCCCGATTGCCAAAAAGCCAGCCGCACACAAATCAAGCCCGTGGCGGTTCCCCCCAAACCACCCCATAATACGGGAGGCCTTGGACCCACTCAGGAGAATAGGTTAGGCATAAAGAACTCTCCATTGCGCTGGAAGTCGTCCGAGGCTCATTGTGCCTTTTCTAACCGGTTGAGTTTTAAGGAAGTGAGGTGGTCAACCTCAGTATTCTAATGGTATAAGTAATTGGCGTTCGACTATAAACGAATTTTCGACAATGTAGAGTAGGAAGAAAATTAACTGTCCACTGTTTATATTTTTTATTAGATGAAACGGATATCGGCAACTATCCGATATTCGGTCTGTCCGGCGGCGTAAATAATATCCTGCCGGATACCGAATAGTAAAAAGAGACATTTTTGGATAACTCATTGATTTGTTTATTAAAGTATCACTTAAGAAATACACCTTATAATCACAAAATAAATTCTACAACTTAGAAAATTGATTATCAAGCATAAGGTAAATTATGGAGAGTAATTCTATATAATATTTCGTTATATAGACTATTAGACTATATAGAGGAAAACAGCAGCTTCGCTGGTCTTCGTAAGTAAGGGAAGTTTAATAAAACAACGTTTCGTCATATATCATCCTGGCTGAAGATGCAGATAGTTTCCGCGATTTTTGGAACAATAACGTTCCGGCAACGGAGTCAGTCCAATTTGTTTATACCGCCTACGTAAGCATAATTCATGCGTTGTACCCATGGTAATTTACGCACTGGCCGGGCTCTAGTAAGGACTTCTTTAGAATTCTACGAATTTTATAAATTTTTGAAAATAAAAACACCTTTTCTTCCTCCCGCAAGGGTTCCGAAGATAAAGAAGATCTTCTCATACCGAGAGGGTCTTCCTCGTGTTCTGCTCCTTCGAAGCAGAGCTGAGGGATCTGGAAATGGTGTGTGAGGAGGTCATAATATCCGGCTAACTGCTATCCCTTTCGTCTCTATTTTTTATACGTTCCAGTGGACAGTTAATTTTTTCGCACTATACAGTGACGAAATGATATGGTCATTGACTTGCCAGTGTTTTCAAAACAATTATTTACGATCTATCCTAAAATGATGTGAGGATTTTGTAGATAATTTTAAAATTTAATATTTTGCACTTTTACTACATTTGATATAAAATAATTTACCTATTGACTTCATAATACTATTTACCTTTTTTCAACATAATATTATATCAACTTGCTATTCATGGTTTACGCAATAAATTCAAAGCAAGATTACTCACATAGTTTTTTTTTTTGCTAGTGTTTTTATGAAATGGCTTCAAATATTTTGACAGATCAAGACATAAAGAATTGCAATACAATCCAGATTCTTTTCGTGAACTTACCGTAAATTATTTTAGTAGAGATAATAAATTACTAAAATAGGTAGGTACCTACATAATGATTTTAATGTCGATCGTAAAAAAAACAATTCAGAATCGCTGTACAGGATGCATGGTACGAAAAATATATTGAAGTAGGTAGGTACGTAAAGTGTTTGTCTGAATTCACGGAAAGTGTATTATTTATCTCTTATATAAAAATGGAACGCTAATTTGCGCGGTCATCGTATGGGTAAGAACACGTTGAAAGCCGATTACGATCCGCGCCGACCAGCTCAAAGATTGTTGTCTATGGTTTCCATGCATTTAAATGGGCATCTCGGGAAGCGGATTCCTGCTTTTTCTGTGGGTTTCCCCATTCAAATGCATAGTAACATTCTTTGCGCCGGTTGGCGCTAGTCAGAATCGGCATTCTACGTGTTTCTTACCCTATGAGAACAGCTGAACTTATATCGCCCATTTTTTTGTCGTGTTTGCTTTTGTCTGAAGGGTCTTATGAAAGAAAAAAGTTGCACGGAATAAAAATAAAACTTCCATATTATTATTAGATTTTTTCTAATTTTGAAATTAAATCAGGCGTTTGACAGGAATCAGTTGTTTGAAGAATGATACGATTCACGGAATGCTTATAGTAAATAATATAATGATATGTTTTATAACAGATGCAGCGGTTACAGTAGTTAAAAAGGTAATAATGAATTGTATCATTATACTAATTCAAATTCAATAATATAAGGACCACGTCGTCGTCTGTGTTAAATAACTTCAAACTGAAATCAACTTAAAGTTATACATAAAATCTCGAACATATTATTTATATTCCAAGGCGGGACGAAGTTTGACGGGTCGGCTAGTTCAAACTATATTATTATTATTATAGATTACGCAATAGTTTAGTCACGTGTATTGGAGAAAGTAGGTTGGGTTGGGTATACCTACCTACGTATATATTCATACACGCTGCACCGGACCAGCTCGCGGTGTATGTATGTTTATTGTATGAAACGATGTCGTCAATAAATTAAATTTTTACAAAAATTGTTAAGAAAAGTTTGAGATGTACTGCTATGATGTATGTATTTTTTATAGAAAAATAAATTATCTAGTTGTAGCGTTTCGGCGTTTTTCGATATTTTTATAAAATTCTGAAATATAGGCACTGAAACTCGTAAATTTGTCATAAAAAAAATATTTTTCTTTATAAAAAAAGTTTGAGAAATGCTGGAACTTCTTCATTAAATTATATTTTAGATATTGTATTTTTCTATATACATACACAATTTTAGGGTTCTAGATTTTATGGTTTTCGAGATATATGGAAAAATTAAATAAAAATTCAAAGGTTGATAACCCCTGACTGAAAAAAAAATTCAAAATTCTGAGTATACAAATTTTGTATGCTTAAAGTATTTAATAGTTTCTGAAATTTTAGGATCTGTGCATCAAGCGAATCAAAAGTTATAAAGAGGGGACGGATACACACACATACACGTTGGAAAAGTGCCCCTCACCCCCTACCCTCTAATTAATGATATCTTTTGAAAACGAAATAGTATAATTTGACTCTTTCTGAAGAAATTATTTTTATGAAATTTCGATAAAACCAGTTTTAAACTTTTTAGGAGGCACTTAAAAATTATCCCTTTTTATATGTGCCCTTTTTCGTCCCTTTTAGTTAAATTTTGGAAAAATTGCCAAATACGCTAACACTCATTTTTATAGAAGAATTCATATGCCAAATCTCAAGTTCGTACCATGTCTAGTTTCCGAGATATTCGCATACTTTGAAAAACATTCAACCCTTATTTTCACCCCCTTAGGGGTGGAATTTCCAAAAATCCTTTCTTAGTGGAAGGTTTTGTATTGAGACCTACCTGATTTCCAAATTTCACTTCTCTACGATTAGCCGTTTGGGCTGTGCGTTGATGATTCAGTCAGTCAATCAGTCAGTCAGTCAGGCACTTTCCTTTATTATTATAGATAAATAAAGATTTAATGAAAAAAATTGCAAAATGATTCCTCCAATTTGACGTTTGACAGATAGCGCAAATCACCCTCTATGGGTGGAGAGCCTAATTAATTAGGTATCACACGAATGTAGCTAAGATTCAAACCACAGAGCTATCTCTCTCTCTATGAAAACTTGCAAATTATGTCGGTAGGTTCGTATAATATTATGAGGTCGGTAAAACAGAAATAATTTATTGTAAGTGTCATTCTTCATACAAAATTTTAATTAACATTAAAAGTGTCATTCTTCTTTTTCTGTGCTTATGTCAGTTATAGAGGTCTACAAAGCAATGGGAAGCTAGACTAGAACCTGTTTAATTATCTACCGATCAAGCCTGACAATCGGAATCAAAAACGTAAAGCAAGACGGGTATAAGCTAGTGATAAAATATAATACAGTTGTGTGTGTAGTTAATCGATAGGTAGATAAGGCCGTACGGGCCATATTAGGTATGTTATGGTTATCAAAACAAATACATCACGTGGAGTTAATCAAATCATCCCGCGTGTACAACATACGCGGGTGTCGGCGTGTTATACAGTTAATCAAATATCAAAATTTATGAGGTCAAACTATTTGATAGCTACCACGAGTTAAACGGGATGACAAATCATAACTTCATAACAACTCGAAACAGGATTATATGCATTTTTTCAGGATTTTGCATATTCGGTAGAATTTCAACGGCATACATAGAATTTGCATATTATTCGATAAAACTCTTAACTGTTTCTACCAACGAATATTTGCGCAAAATCATATTTCATCGACATCAAAGAACTTTTCGGACTCATTAAGAATAGGTTTGCAGTATGTAGGTATTAAAGGTAATGATGAATATTTTGGCATCGATTTGCGACATTGTTGCATATTATGATGCATACTTGTAGTTGCATATAATCCGACATCAAATAACAATAAAAAAATTCATCTGATAAACGGACGAATAACTTTTAATCTTAATCCGTCCCTGTTAAAGAGAATGACGTTTGGAATGACCGATGCGTCCAGATGAGATCTAATCTGACATTAAGTATTCACTTTATGTATACTAAAAAGGGTAGTTCGACATGCAACAATTGGTGTCAATTTATAGTCACACATACCCGAATGATGATTGATAAAGACGGATTTATGAATCAAACCAATGATAAATAATTATTGAATTTGATCCCTTTTATGAAAATAAAAGACCCAGAATCTTCATACAATCATGTCATCTCTTAATAGATCGAGGTAAAGTGCATTTACGTTTTGGATTACTAATGTATTGGTGAGATTAGACATACGTACGTACACACCTTTGTGTAGTTGTATAGGGATAGATTCTTGGAGTTTGTTCCACGTTCTATTATTTAAAAATGTGTGACCCTTCAAATTGGTTTTGTGACTTGCTCACCGGAATCAAATACATATTATGCATTTCAAACCAAGAAAGTAACTGCACTATAAACAAGCAAACTACTCTGTCTGATTGGATATTTATTTTCTGACAAATTTCCCCCTTTTTGCACTGTATAGTGTATATACTAATATCAGGTGACCATATTCACAAAATGTTTTGCATGCATTTAGCTCACGAACGAGTCGACTTTGCTGGATCGGTGTTTCAGAGCGCAAGGGTCAATTGGCCGAGGCTCAGAATAGAAATGCCGCAATCCATGCGGCAATTAAAATATCTTTTATATTGAACTTTGGTCACTTTACCAATTGAAGAATATTAATGTGGGATTTTTAAGGCGAAACCGAATTATGATATTTGACAACACCTCTTGTGAAATAAAGCAAACGCTAGGAAAACGCTGATATTCCTATACTGTGCTCCGTTCGTTTGAAGCAAAACTGAGGAGTATGAAAGTAGTGACAGGGAAGTTCACTAATTTATTTATTATTTGTCTCTATACTCCCAAGTCCCAAGTGGACTACCGTGGTTAGCTTACGTTCATATACCTAGATATGAGAAAAACTTATCTCAAAACAGTCAAAACACCCACCTTGATAGTTATATGAAGGAAATATCAAAAATTTACAGAATATCGTCTCTTTATTCAAAACTAGCTTTCCCGCCAGACGTTGTCCTGTAGTTCTTACTATGAATATTGATTTCGAAATTGTAATTTATACAAACATAAATGTTTGAATGTTAAAACAATTATTTCTGAAAGCTCGAAAAAAATCCATCAAAAATCTGCGTACCAATATTTTTAATGTTAATGGTTGTCAGGTAAACGATAATTTTGTTGCTATATAATTTTTCATAGATGGCGTTGACGTCGCAGGAAATCCGTTCCAAACTAACTTTAATATTATATTTTTTATTATTTCTTAACCATTTTTTTTTCAACTTTTGATTAGTTATTCTGTTATCCGGAGCGGAGAAGAATCCAATAAATCAGACATCAGAAGAATATGTTCAGCCGATCTCGAGTTATGTTCAAGATTTATGAATACATATTTCATAAAAAGGCCAAAGGACTACGTCCCTTGTGTCACAAAATAGGTCCATTTTAAACATAGAGAGGTATATCATACAATCTGAGGATACGGTCAACTTTAAAGTCGACAAAGTTAGGACAATGCTAGCTAGAAGTCTTAAAAGAAGACCGAAATTCCATTATCTTGTATGAGTTTTATCGTCCGTAGCTAGGATCCCACAGGAAACGTTGATAAACTAAAGTAATAGAATATGGCATTGACCGTTTCTTTATACAAAACAATGTGGGAGGACGCTGTATGGATCAGATACAATAGAAATAATTCTCTTCTTTATGACTATACATAATAATATAACAGTGACTAATAGCTCAATGATGCACACGGATTATTCGTGTAGAATATTTTAATAATTATCATTTATTTTTATGTTATTAAAATGTACCTTCCCTCGTATATATTCCGACATCCCGTGGCGAGACCGACGCTGTCTGGAGTACAATATTAAAGGCTTAAAAGGATGTTTTGTCAGAGATTTTCAACTTTAAACTTCCGTTGAAATTTAATAAAATTCAAGTTTGTGTATAATATTTAAAAGCTAAGTAATCACTCCTGTATTAAAACGTTTGCGGAAGACATAGAAGGTAAAAAAGTGAAATTTTGAAAAAGTCATTGTTGCAAAATCATCAAACTTTTGGTCATATATAGAGGTGAACTAAATTCGGGACATACAGTGTAGGGGGGAAACGGCGCAGGGGTTTTGAAATATTGGAATCGGACAAGGATGAGAACTGCACAAAATTGCACAAAATATGGCTATTCTATGAAAAAGTTCCTTTTCGTTAGAGAAAGTTTACGAAATTTGACTATCAATGCTTAAAATCACGATCAATTAATCATAAAAAGTTACCAACTATGCTGGCCTTACACTAATAATGTTCCAATTTTAAATAGTAAATTTAGACTGTTGTTTCGTTGGAAGGTTGGCTTAGATTTACCACTTGAAATTAACAACGATTGCCATAAGGTGGTCTAATTCGAGATCTCAAGCCCTTTATGTGTTGGAAAACGCGTGCCTCCGGTAGGAATCGAATCTACGACCCTAGCTGTGCCGTGCCAAGACGTCAACAACCAGGCCATCAGCTGAGTGTGCCGAGTATAGTCTTATATATAAAAATGGAGAGCTATTTCCCGATTAAACGGCTGGACCGATTTCGCTAATTCTTTTTTTGTCGTGTAGGCTTTTGTCAGGAAAATTTCTTTTTAGAAGAAAAATGCTTAGAAAATTAAAGAAAACTCTAAGTAGGTAATCTTTTTCGTACTTTTTACAATATAATTTTGTTCTAATTTTGAATTTTAATTAATTGACATTTTAAAGAACTGTGAGTAGATTGATTGTTGCTGCAATTGAAAGAATGCGAATGTGAAATATATCGTATAAAATAGATTGATTGGATAAATTATATTATATTCATTCATTTAATATGTCATTTTTATAAGGAGTTTTGGTAAGTTTTAATACAAGGAATACATTATTGTTATAAAGCGTAAGGAGTTTTGAAACGAAGTTTGACGGGTCAGCTAGTAGTTGATAAAATTTGAAGCGGAACCGGGAACGAAAATCTGGACAGAAATTGTTGCCTAAACTAAATCAAGGTCGGGTCGGAAATCAACCTGGAGATGTTAAGAATTTTGTAAGCAGAGAATTAGAAATGATAATATAAATGTCACTAAAGTAGTTATTGATACAAACTGTCCACTGCAGCCATAAATCATTTTTATCTCTTTCATTCTTCTTTCGGAGAGACATAGTGATGTCAACATTATAATATATATTCATAGAATTTTATTTCCAAGAACAGAATAAATAATTTACCAATAATTAAAAATAAACAAAAATGTATTTTTTTTTATAATTATATTTGCATTAAGCATTGCATTACATTAATTATTATACACACATTATTATTTAAACCAAACAAAGACACTTATAATATAAACATATGTTAAATCACTCCATTTCGGGTGGAAGGCCCAAATAAAATAAAAAAAAAACGTTAAAAATAAATATTTTTAAACTTCTTCCTCCGACTCGTCTGTGTCACTTTCATCTTTTCATTGAACTCTCCTACTTCACGGAATAAAAATATCTATTCAAATATTTTAGGACAATGAACATAAGGATAAAAAAATATTATCAGCCCGCCTGCTATTGTCTATTGTTTTCGGAACTTGTATAAATAATCTTTGTTAGAATGATTCGTTGGGTTTCGCTAGACTAATGAATCATCGACACTCGATGCTTGAGATAACCGCACTCCTTCACTAAAGGGATTAGACTTCGTTGACATTTATGGCTGCAGTGGACAGTTTGTTCTGTTCCTAGTATACGAAGAATGGAGTATGGACCCGTCTGAAAGAGTCCACGTGGGAGTACATCCTAATACGTATGCCCGATTTTTGACCTCGTCATCGGCCATTTAAGGAACCATGAGTAATTCAACGATTGGCCAATCTTAAAAGGACAAAGCGTGGAAAATTTTATTAGAAAGAATTCATAATATATGTAGCGTGATACTGCAGTATGTATTGACTCGGGTAATTATTAGATTCAATATTTGCGTAGGTATTTACACCTGCTGCAGTTTGTACCCTGACTGTCCGAAGATGTTCCTACATAACTCGTGATAACTAGGCCACGCGCGCGATTAAGTTAACCACAGAAAATTGTTATGTCATAGACAAGTCACACATCAAACCGGGTTTGTATTAATTATCTATGATAACAAAATTAAACCATTGACTAAAAAAGAAACAGAAGTGTAATTAAAAATGGTATTTTCCTCAAATTATGTAATAGGCACACTACAGATTAATGAAACTTTTTAATATACTTGCAGGTGATTATAGTTAAGTTCATTGACTCTATGACGCTGTGTTAGGACGTATTATTTTTCATATTTTACCGCGTTTATATTATTTTCTAATTTGTTTGTCCGCGTGACATCTTGCAAATGATTTTTTTAACCAACTTTCCATGTAGCTAATAGATTCTTGAATCATCAAAGCAAAAGACTCGGTAGATCTATGGGGTATCTCAACAAGACTATTAAAGTGTATCATAGATGGGCTTGCTTCTGATATTGCAGATATCTAATCTATTAAAACTAGCTAGGGTCATACCCATACACAAAAATGGTGATAAAAAAGATCCAGGTAACTTTAGGCCAATCTCGATACTTCCTGTACTTGGTAAACTGCTTGAGAGGATTGTTGCCAACCAGGTTCTCCACTATTCATCCACAACAGTTTGGCTTCCAAAGGAACAAAAAGCACAATGGAATAGCTTGTTTAATTCACAGTATATTGGAATCTTGACACTTATGCAAAAGCATGACACTTATGGTATTTTTTGTTACTTATCGAAAGCTTTTGATTGCGTTGACCATGGAATCCTTATCAGTAAGTTAGAATATTATGGAATCACAAATATTTAAAAAAATAATTTTTGGCGTCGTATCTTAATGAAAGAAAACAACGTAACAGAATTGGACAATGTGAAGTCTTATTTTAGTTTATTCACCAGATTACCTTTATTCACCAGAAAAACAAAAAAATACTGTTAGGTTATATAAAAAGTTATTTTTAAGTATCTCGTGATAGATGGAAGAATTATTGTCAGGTCCCAAATCAGGCTTTGCCTAGTGGGGTTGTCCATTGTCATTATTACGATATTATACATATTCATTATTTACATATTATTATATTCGTTTAGAGAAGTTTAACGATGCTTGTTATTGCTTCTTATTTTGACTGTTGTATTTTTGTGTAAATAAATTATAATTACCTTTTATTATTCAAAAGACGATAATTAATTGTCAAAGCAATGCTTGATTAGAATACATTTTTGAAGGTGGAAACACATAAGCTTAGAAAAAATAGGTAAAAACTTGTCAGAGCGCTAGAAAATAAGATCACTATGGTTTTATTAAATAGGTAGGTACCTAACGTCTCCTATGGAAACTAGGCATTAAAAAATTCAATGTGAAGACAGATTAATGGATCTATTTGAAAATTTGATTAAGAAAATTATTATGTTATTTGTTTCTAACTTAACGAAACGCCCTTATTCTTCCTCTTGAATGTGTGAAGTATGCTTTGA
Organism: Mystacides longicornis; assembly: GCA_963576905.1. NCBI lineage: Eukaryota > Metazoa > Arthropoda > Insecta > Trichoptera > Leptoceridae > Mystacides > Mystacides longicornis. Next base: position 15,163,566 of record OY756438.1, read on the forward strand.
AAATTTTCTCATTAACGAACTCTATTGTGACAATTTATATAGGGAACAAGGGTTGAATGGAAGCATAATATTTAAATTTGAAAGAATAGGGGGACGGTGAGTGCAACCGTTTTTCACCCTTTGAAATTACATACCTACATGATATATGGCGCGATGGAGGGCATACATTGGCCAACGCTGTCATCTTAACAGAAATAGGGCTAATAAAGGTTGAAAAAAAAGAGGTACTTAAGGTATGAAGAAGAAGAAACGGTTTATCATATCGTAACGGTGTGTCAAATTTAAATCATTCAATTAATATTTATATGAAATTGGTGTCATATATTTTAATGATGTATACAAAAACTTTCTACATTCATTTAATGGTAGGTACAGTAACTAAATCCAATGCATGTAAAATTATTGTAAACAACACTGCATCTATTCTATTTTAAAATATTTATTTTTACTTCCCGTATATTTTGCAAACACAACTTAATAATATAATGCAAGGTCGACCGGGTATTTTAGCAGAGATAAATAATTTAATTAAATATGATTTGAATGGAATAATAATAATAATTATTATTAGCTATGGTTGTAATTACATTCTCTTTTCTATGTGGGTAGAAAGAGATAGAGGAACTGTTAATAAAATTCTTGCGAAAAAAAATTAACGTGACCCTCACCTGACTGACAGTTCATTCATTTTAGTGTATGTAAGTACCTCCGAAAATACGACCAGTTTTTTCGAGGATAGTAAATGGATTTATGTGCGATGTATTAAGGAGTGGGTATACTTTCTATTCAAAAATTTTTTAACCTACATAGTTATTTATGAGTATAGAATTTATAAGGAAAAAGAATTAAAAAAATATATAATCAATTTCTACAGTTCTTTACTTACTAATAACTGAAACTCAAATGAATTTGATTCGTGTTGTTTTTGTTTAGAGTTAGTAGTTTATTAGGCTGTGTATGTGTAAGCTCATTTATAGGATATAAGACCTGTTTGATTTTCATGTTACATCACAATATTATTTTCTATTATTGAATCAAAAAAAAGTTTTTAAAATAATTTAAAAAATAAACAAACTTGTAACACTAAAATAGAGTGTGAAAGTAAGAATCTATCGAGTTTTATATTCAAGACACTTTCTACAGCATCCATATTCTAATACGTGGATTCGTGAAGATTTTGAGGTTATGATTTTAACATAATAGATAAACGATTCCGCACAAAAATAAAAACGATGCTGTGATTGTGTTTATTCAATATACATCAATAAATGATTAGGATTTCTATAATGTTATGTCACCAAAATAAATTGAGTCAAAAATATCTTAGTTTGCATCGCTTAGGAGAGGGTGAATTGGATGTTTAAGATGATAAAGTATTGAAAAATGAATCTTACCAGCTAACGTGAATCTGTCCATATAATTTATTAAGTTTATAAAGCACAATATTCCGACTGTAACATATTTCTTCCATGGCGATAGAGTTGTGACAGTTTCCCTAGAACCAGAAGGTATGAGTGCAGTATCTGAATCGTTATCACTGCCGTTTGACTGTCGATTTACACTTTGCGCGGGTTTGACACTTTCCATTTTTAATATTTATAAGGTAAAGTTCAACATTTACAAAAAATTAATTAATAAAACACTGTTAATTCGTTATAGATGTAAGAACTCATAGGACACACGACCCACTCCGATCAAATCAGAAATTGCACTGAGTGGCGCTCCGCCCATTGATATACGGCATTGACAAAAAGAATTTCCGTTCGCGCTGACTAACTAAAATTATGCATAGTCTCGTATTCTAGACTGCTGTGAAGTTCGAACGAAATCTTCAGACGTTGCGATGAGTTGGAACCCTGATAAAAATTGAGTACGTACTTTTACTATTTTATGAGTTACCAACAAAAGTGGCGTGATGTTTGACTTTTAACGATCTTTTCAAATACTAGGAGCGACATCAAACGGTAATAATTTGAACTACGCAGGGGTTTAGTGTTGATCTAAACCAGTCACTTTTTCGAGTCCGACAATAATTTATTATAAACAATGTTTCAATAATTTTTCAATAGGTGGCAATCAAAATGTTGTAGGATAAAAATAAAATACGTAAGTATTGTGTAAAGCCACGTAAAACAGTGCGTAAAACCCAATTCTTGAGCACTATCTAAAAGAATGAAATATTTTTATCATCATAAAAATTATGATTTATGAAAGTTCATAAATTTTTATATTGGCTCTACCTAAAAAATATTCCTTATTATTCACGACCTTTTAAAATAAAATATAAGACAGAAGCTCAGGAACAACCATTATTGAAAATAATTATGCATGGAGAGTAGTGAAATGCAATGTCTTGCCTTCAATGGGGGTAGTAGAGAAATTAACAGACCTTTAGAACTTTTATCATTTCATTTCTATAAGCTCTCGCCAATTTTGATCTAAAAAAATTGTAAAATATATTTCCAAAGTGTAGGTACCTATGTGAATTTAAATAAGAAATAATTGGATCGTCCTAATGTATAAAAAAATATTCTTTAAATCTAAATCTGTATAGTATGCAAGGGCGGATCCAGCTTTATTTGCGCCAGAGGGGGTCACATGGTAAAAAAAGTATTTTCTATAATTTGGTATACATAAACTAAACTTTTCCTAAAAAAGGTTTTTCCAAAATCTGTAATCTGGAAACTTAACCTTTCAACCAGGAGGGATCATGGCCCACAACAAATTATAATTTTATTATGATCGTAACAGAAAAGTAGTAATTTTATTAATAAATGTAAGTACTGTACTTAAAAATAGACAAAAATATAGGGCCTGGGGCCCTGGATCCGCCCTTGATAGTATAAATAATATTGTATTGGTAATTTAATAATTAAACCATGCGTTATTAAACTTGTGGAATAACAAATAAATTGTTTTATTTAAATAATTCCACCAAGAATGCATGTTCAATTCGTTAATTTTAATATTGTATTTTTTTTTAGTTATAAAATATGTATTTTTTTTTTAACTTTTTAAACTGAATAAAATAAATCGCTTACAGTATACCTACAGTTGTCTAATTGAGAGATGGCCGGTTTCAAGGGTTAATTATTGAATGCTATCTCGAGAATTATAAATATATTGATTCACTAAAAAATTAATAAATAATGTATTTTAATAAATAAAAATTAGTTTTTAATTATTTTAGGCCGCCACTATTTCCACTGCCATAGAAAAAAGAATTTTTATTTTTTTTATTTTATGGTGTTGCAATATGAAAAAAATAATAGAAATGAAATTGTCGTTTTATTTTTCAAATATTGCAACTTAAAAAGCAGAATACACAAGAATTTAGAGGAAAAATAAATAATACCCAAAAAAATATGATCATACGTTTAAATTCTAGACTATAACACATTTTATATTTCCTTTTTCTATGCCAATGACTTTTAAATTGACATCGACGCCACCTGGTGGAGAACTGAGACTTTGGAATAATGATTGTCATTTACAGAAGTTAACTATTTCCACCGCCATAGACAAAAAATGAGTTTTCTATTCTTTTCGCGCAAGTTATTATACAGTACTATTATATTGTCTATGGTTATTATATCTGTCAGATTATTTGAAAGTTTTGTTTTCATTCGTTGAAAGTGAGGTTAGTAGTTAGCTGCGAAGAATATTTTGATGAACATTAACTAACTTACATTATTTTCGGTAATTTTCAGTCAAAATGCGTTTGTATCAAGAATTTATCAATTGGAACACTTTTGCAGAGTACTATGAGACGTTTCTGGTCTCATCCTTCAATCCCATATTTAGCATAAAAAAAATCAATTACAATAGATGCGCATAACCAAAGAACAAAAAATCCAATCGTAGAGAACATAAAAATATGCCATTATTCTATTACATTCAGCTGCATACATGGGAGGCCTTCTAAAACATCTAAGAAAGGCGTGCGTCTATTCCAAAAAACTTATAAATAAAAGTGTCTGGCAGAAGTTAAAGTGAAATTTAATAAGGATCCTAATAATTTGGTCACTGAAGCATGCACTTTAGATCATGTTGATGCATTTGGCCAAACAGTGCACGAAATAGACCAGGAAACATTTAATATGCATTCAAGACGCAGGGGCCTGAATAGCCAAAACTTCCTGATAACCACGTTACAGCATATCGAATGACACGATGTTCAAGTCGTAAAGAATTCTCATGTATATTTAGGGTTTCCGCTGTAGTCCACACAAAAATTCTTGATCAAAATAAATAATAATAACCCTACACGACTGACATCATTTCCAATTCACTTGTCAACGATCTGTCATTATTTTTGTGTCTATGGTCGTAAGAGCTTCCATAAACAAAACATATTAATTCTTTTTTTTTTTAATCTATGGCGGTGGAAATAGCAGCTGCGATTATTTTAATATTATAAAATTTTTATAGTGTTATTGTCTGTGATTGATTTTATAAACCATAGATATCAACTAAATGACATACACGTCATTCGTGTGTCAATTTTCTGATACAGAATCTTGTTTGCTCATTACACAGTTTTTTAAGATTGCCTATTTTGAATTAAAAATATCATTTTAACAGAAATATAGATTGATAACTTACTTTGATCATTCCATATTTTTAATTGTATTTTATTTACATTTCTCACGATGTTTAGATATTTGTTTTATCTAGCAATAATATTTAGTTGCATTTTTGTAAATTTGGAGTGTAAAAAGTTTAAACCGGATGAAAAACCCGATTGGGCAAAAAAAGACATAAGGGATTATAATGAAGCTGACTTGGAGAGGTTATTTTTACTTTTATAATACTTCAAATTCGTTTATTAAATTTTGCTTTATGGGAAAATTAAAATTGTAGGTTGTTGGATCAATGGGATGAAGATGATGAACCATTACCAGAGGATGAACTTCCTGAACATCTTCGACCAGCTCCAGCTTTAGATATGGGCAAATTGGATCCCAACAATCCTGAAGATTTTCTCAAAGAGTCTAAAAAAGGGAAAACGTTGATGGCGTTTGTTTCTGTTGCTAACAATCCAGAACGTCCATATACTGAAAAAATCACTAAACTCTGGCAGACCAGTTTATGGAATAATCATATTCAAGCAGAGAGGTAAATTTTTAATACAAAATATTTCTTGTTAGATTATTATAGTTTAACAGATATACAGTAGGCACTGATTATTGTCATCATGCTGTCCAGTGTTTTGATTCTAATAAGCGGTTGTTCTAATAACCATTGTATAAGGTACATACCATACCAGTAGCAAAAGGTCTATAGATGCTGTAGAAGGGCTGCACCCCTAGAAGTTTACGACGAATATTTTTTTTTTATAAAATGTTGAAATTTTTTTCTAAGCATATTTTTTCACGTCTTTACAGGTATTTGATTGACGACGACAGAGCAATATTTATGTTTAAGGATGGCTCTCAAGCATGGACGGCCAAAGATTATCTGATAGACCAAGAAGAGTGCGCTCAAGTTTCTATAGAGAACAAAGTATATCCGGGAAAATATCCTGATAAATTAAATCAGGCTTTAAGAGATGAGTTATAAATGAAATGGTTAAGCAACTATTAGACTGATTATTTTTTTATTCATGGAGGCCGCGTAATCTAAAACAGAACTATGAGATGTATTGGTAAACTTACACGAACAAAGATTATAATGTTGTTAAGAATGTGTGTTGTGTCTTTATAAATTTTCATTTTTTTTCTTTCATCCTATATCTTGAAGTACGAGTATAAACAATATGACCAAACAATACAATACAATCTTATACAATAAGGTTTTCAACTTGCTTCGAGAAATCATTTGAAATTATTCTTTTAACCACTGTCATTATACAGCATTCCTGAAAACCTGCTGTACTTTTAAATATCTAAAAGTACATTTGACATCACAAGTAAGGCATTTTCTTTCTTTCATCCTATAGGTATCCATCTTGAAGTATAAACAATATGACCAAACAATACAATACAATCTTATACAATAGGGTTTTCAAACTGGCTTCAAGAAATCATTTGAAATTATTCTTACAACCATTATACAGCATTCCTGAAAACCTGCTGTACTTTTAAATATCTAAAAGTACATTTGACATCACAAGTGAGACATTTTCTTTGCGTCTCTTCTGCGCTTTCTAAACTTTTTGTTCATGCATAAACTGCTGCATCCCAATTCGCTAACAAGTGGTGAGGTGTATCTGCTCTTCTACAGAATCTTCCATTAATCTAAAATCCCAGCTTCTTTAAGAGTTCCCCCCTAAGTACTGTTCTGTTCCAGTGATCAGTAAGGAATAACGGATGGAGATAGACAAATGCGAATGTTCCGCAGTAATATGATGAATATACATCAGACAAGATATTTACATCTTTCTGACCTATTGATATTATATTATAAAGACAAATGCGAATGTTCCGCAGTAATATGATGAATATACATCAGACAAGATACTTACATCTTTCTGACCTATTGATATTATATTATAAAGACAAATGCGAATGTTCCGCAGTAATATGATGAATATACATCAGACAAGATATTTACATCTTTCTGACCTATTGATATTATATTATAAAGACAAATGCGAATGTTCCGCAGTAATATGATGAATATACATCAGACAAGATACTTACATCTTTCTGACCTATTGATATTATATTATAAAGACAAATGCGAATGTTCCGCAGTAATATGATGAATATACATCAGACAAGATATTTACATCTTTCTGACCTATTGATATTATATTATAAAGACAAATGCGAATGTTCCGCAGTAATATGGTGAATATACATCAGACAAGATACTTACATCTTTCTGACCTATTGATATTATATTATGAACGTTGTGCATGAAACCGGTCCAGGTTTATTCATTACCCTAGGTTATTCAAAGGGAAATAGAACTTTCTTTAAATCTTAGTCAGACATTCAATAAGAAGTGTGTCTAAAAATGTTATGTGGTTTGAATTTCTTCACCATTGTACTCTTTATATTTTGTACCTTTGTTTAAGTCGAATTAAATCGAATTATTTTTGTAAATTGTAATAATTTTGTAAAGAACCTGTTGACAAGGCTTGTAAAAGCCTTAATAGGACTTGTATTGTTATTATTTTGGTGAATAATAAGAATTTAAATAAAAAAAAAAAAAAAAAAAGTATTGTGAATACATGTATATTTTTCAAAAAACGCATTTTGGGACGTTCAAGTATTACGTAACGCAATAGGGGGGGTATGCTTGTAAAACGTTACTATTGTATTATGGGCGCTGCAACAAAGGTATTTAGTGACTTTCCAGTAATAATTGTGATTTGAGGCATACATAGTTGTAATATGTGCGTTAGTTAATTTCATGTTATTTTTTTTTAAATTTCAATTTAGAATTTTGTCATGGAATCAAAAGATTCATTGAAGAACTACTGAGTTCATATGGTGTTCAATTATTTGAAAAGAATCAAATTAGTTACAAAAATAACGTGGATGGAATAGTAGTTTATACATTTTGGAAAATCACCTAGAAATCAAATGAGAAAATATGCGAGACATGTTATTTTGATACTGCATCACTAAAGACAAACCATTCGCACTCTTTTATAGCTAAGAAAATGAACATATATATAATATAGTACTTGTACTGCACATTATGGTGAATGAATACCGACCTCGGTAGCCTAGTTGTACTGGCGTGGACTTCAGGTCACGAGGTCCCGGGTTCGATTCCCGGTCGGGTCAGAGTGTAAGCAGTTTCACTTGTCTTCTTACTAGGGTGCTTCTTATATGGTCGAAAAAACATTTCTTTCTATTTTTTTAGGGGTCATCCCTGTATTTTATTCTATGCTATAATTTATTGCTACAGATTTTTTAACAACTTTTAGGGGTCGCTACCTCTCGAAGAAAATGTCATAAGTCGATATAAAAAAATATATATTTTTATTTTTTTTATTAAAGAATTAAATCCTACAGAAATATTAAAATAAAAAAATATTGATATAATAGATACATAGCTATTATAACAATAACTGTAAGGAAATTTTCGCAATGGAAAACAAACTTCCCAACGTTGGCATCACTGAAAAAAACATTTCTACGTTGGCAGCACTGAATTTGACAATAGACCTGATTAGAAGTTCTGCCACCTAGTGTGTATTGTCGGAAGCTCCCCAGAAAACTTCCCATTAGTGTTCCATTTTTTACATAGTAGAACTGAATGACAGGGTGACATTTTAAAATTTAAATTTTAAGAAGCACACTACTTCTTACATAAGTCCAGCTTCATAACAGAGTCTTTCGCTGTACAAACTGCTCCAAAGTGCTAAGAGTCAACCGGAATTGAATCCCCCATATTTTGCGCACCACCTACGCATGCATGTTTCGTGTGATGTGCCAAACGCCAACGAAATTTCCGTCTATCTTTTCATCTGTATATAATGAACACATATGAATAAGGAGAATGAATAAGGATTGCAAAATGAACACATTAGTTTACTAGTATCGATAGAGGAAAATCATTTATTCTTATATAATATTTACATCAAATACAAGGGATTGCACACAAAGACACATTAAATAATTACATTATTTTTGGTAACGCTGATAAACAAATTTATTAATCTCTGTTCTAAAACTGATCTTATTTCCTTATCTAAACTGTTTTAATCCATAGGAATGTGAAAGCATCTAAATTCATACTGAAACATATTATTGGATTATCATACAGTATAATTAATAATCTATAATATAAAAGATAATATAAAAGAAAGTCGGGTTAGTGCGAACACTTATAACTTGAGATCGGCTGAACAGATTTTTCTGATGTTTGGTTTATTGGATTCTTCTCTGCTCCGGATAACAGAATAACTATTAAAGAGTTGAAAAATGCATAATAAATAATATAAAATATGATATTAAAATTAGTATGGAACGGATTTCCTGCGACGCCAACGCCATCTATGAAAAATTCTATAACATCAAAATTATTGTTAACCTGACAACCATTGACATAGAAATGTTGGTACGCAGATTTTTGATGGATTATTTTCGAGCTTACAGAAATGGTTTTTTAACTTACCCACAAACATAATATTTAAAATGTATTTTTGTGTAAATTACAAATTTGAAATCAATATTCATACTACAGGACAACGTCTGTCGGGAAAGCTAGTATAAGATAAAAAAACTTTTTATAAAGGTGAGTATCCTCTTGCCTCTTGTGTAAGACCTCTGATTCAAACTTAATTGCGAATGTATGTACACTTATACGGCCTTTTTTCACGGCTTTTTTACGGCATAAATGTGGGCCCAAGAATTGTGATATAAAATGTAAAAAGAAATTTTCAGAGAGTTTTGTATTTAATAATATATAGCATAATATTAGTGCTGTCATTCTTTAATTTTCCATATAAAACTTAATTTACAGCAAATGATCTCAATTCTACTTAAAGATGACTAAAACCATTAAAAAAATGCATTTTTATATTGTTGTGAGCTGTTCTGAATGTTTTATTCTATTGTGGAAATGGTTAAAAATCAATTGCAAGACTCCACCCAGAAAAAGAGACGACCAAATAATCAAACAAACAAGAATATGACCTAATAAAATATCAAGAGGAATTGTTTTAATTATGCACATTGATATTTACATTAAAGAAAGTCGTATCTGCTCATAAGCCACGTAATAGTACAGAACTTTCAAACAATTTAAATGAAAAGTTTTCTATGATTAACTTTGGAAAAAGAAATTAGAGGACCGACAGAATATTCTACATTGTTAACCTCTTGCTGCTCAAGAGAGAAGTCGATATTATGTTATAATATTATTTTTAATTTGCTAGTTACAGGGTCTAAAAATATTATTGAATCAGAACAAAATAGAGATTATAAATTTCTTGAGTATTAATTACTTAGAATTATTATTTAGTGGCCTATCTACAAAATCATAGAAACATTGGTACCGTGACTAGAAGATACATTTTTTAAAACCATCGTACACATTTATATTCATGGTCAGTTTTAACCATTAAAAACTAATTGATGAAAACTCCTTATGCCCTAACATTTAATATTATGATTCGAAACACAAAAATATATAGAGAAAATACATCCTTAAGCCAACTAAACATTTTACTAATAGGTTTTGTAAAAATACTTAAATCTAATTTCAAAATAGCTTTATTACATTATTGTATTGCTAAGCTTTTTTAAATATGAAATCAATATTTGGTTTAGATAAGACTTATAATATAATATTGATGAAGAAGAAGATATGATTTGGAAGCTCAGTGACATGTTGATTTGTGTGAAGTTGAAATGAAACTACGATCGAATCTCTGTATTTGTCATTTTCCTTACACAATGTTTGCAAAAATATTGATGAAGTCATCTTTGAGAGTCATAGATCTTCATCAATATTTTTGCAAACTAGAAATCTATGACTCTTTAAGATGTTATGGTTGTACGCAAAGGAGAGTAGGAAATTCATCTCTTATGCTCAAATAAAAAAAAAGTATGGTTAAAAGAGAGTCGAGTTGAATATTGCGAGTTTTAATAATAAAATGTGGACTCTTTTTAGCAGCGACAGACTGAATATAAAACTTCCATAAAGAATGGTGAAATGTAATGTGTGGTCTGTAATGCTGTATGGCACTTGTAGATTAAGGTAGCAATGGTATTGAAAGGCCAAAGCTGTGAAGGATGAATGATGTTGTTGAAGACTGCAAGGAACTGGAAGGTGGCAGCCGGCAATAGGGAGGTTTGGAGACGTTTCTTGGAGGCAGCTAAGACGCACCAAGGGCTGTGACGCTGAGGATGTTTGTATGTAGGTATGGTAGTGAAAGTAGCTGTGGTGCTGTGAGGATTGGTCAGGTTATGTCATAATCAATTTTTTGTACTTCTAAAGGGTTGGGAAAGGTTAATTGTATATCAATTCATTCTTACTGAAAACATTTTTTTTCCTTAAATACGGACTGATGACAAATACAGAGTTTCCACTGTGTTTATAATAATATCATTGAAACTACTCTTTAAATTACTTTACTATTAGATAAATTAAATACTATATTAACCCATTCCGCCACCATTTAATTTTAACAGGGCTTTTATTTAAGAGAATCACTTCAATCAAAATTCACAAAAATTTAAACATTTTATAATAAAGAATTTCAATTCATTTTTTATTTTATTTATCAAAATGCATTAGTATTAGTCATTTACAAAACATAATAAACTTATTTAAATTTGTTGGCAAATTTTTTAGTATCATGTGAAATCTTTATGATCTCAAACCACATTCATGATACCCAGATATTGACGGTTATTCTGAAATGAAAAACAGACGATTAAGTTGCGTTGTATCCAATTTTTATTGAGACTTTTGACATTTCGCTATTCTAAAAATGTTTTATCCAATACATTAGATGCATAACTACTGGCAACCGATTAAATTCTAAGCAAGAGCTTCTTGCGTTGAGTTGGAACGTGAATTTGAGAATACCAGTCATTGAATGAATTTTTAAAATATTCTTTGGGTATTTTTGATTCTATTTTTAAAAATCTTGACTTAAATACTCTTTCCATGTTCAGCCAAAAATAAGGATACCTCTAAAGTCAGAGTAATGACTTCCTTTTTTAAATTTATTTTGATTTTGAGTGTCCTACATTCTTAGAAAACAATGCATTGTTAACATTTGAAAATAAATTAAAATGATTTTTAGTACTGAATTAATATTGTTAATGTATTTATTTACTTATATGAAAATAATCATAATCTATAAATTTTTTGATATAAAATGTTCACTCATATACCTACAGATGGGTGTTTTACCGGATTTGTGTCAGAATGGGTTAATGACTCAAATAGATCCATAATAAATATTACATAATAACAATAAAAGATATTATTAGCTTTATTTTTGATCTAAGATAATCAATAAAATAAAATATTTTAAACTACGTCAACAATAAAAGTATGAATATCAAATTGGAATGTTTAGTATGGTTGAAAAATTGTTTACTTAAAATATATGATTACTTTCTACATTGTTACAATTTTTTTCTAAATAAAATAATTATGTAGTTTGGTCTGTCGGTAACTTCAGTCTCTTTGTTTCATCACTGTTCATGTCACAATAATATCATACAAAACACCACACTACAAAAGACCTCTTCTTCAGTTTTAAAAACACTTTACAATAAGAGAAAATTGTTTTGAAAGACTTCTTTATATTATTATAACACTTATAACCCACTCTTGCCCACACACTCAAGTGTACGCCATATTATTAAGTTTTTTTTTTAATTCAAATACTTATTTGCTAGATTACCAGTGCCATTTATTATAAGACTTAATAATAAAAAAAAAATTGATATGGTGTATTAGTGGACAGTTGGTAGGAGTGGGTTAAATCCAAACATAAAAGAAACAACATTATTAAAATTTTATTGATTTCATGCTTAACCTTTTCGAGTGTCTGTTACTCACTTTCCATAGCTTACTACGCTACTTTCATTAAAACGCAGAACAATTTGGTTTTTGTAATTTGATTGAATGTTACGATCATGCATTCTACAACGTTTCTCACGGTACACTAGTGTTCTTTTATATATTTTATCCAGAAACATTTTTTCATTTCACATAACAATATTATAATGTATTGCAACACTGTACATGTAAATATGAATAGATAATCGCAACAGCAACACTGATTTCAAAAGTAACGGTAAATAGTTTGGTTTAGCGAAAAATTGTTCATTTTAAACGCTTTTAATTCACGAATGTAATGTGGTAATTTTAGATTGGTAAAGTGGCTGCTGCTTCAATATCACTGATGCTTTTGACTCGTCTATGTTTCTTTTGCTTGAGAGCACTGTTCACTTCTTCGTGTGTTGGTAGAGGAGAACTTACACGATGGTTACTGGAATTCCCTTTACCATTTTGTCGGTGAGAAACATCATCAAATTCAGCAATATCGAAACAGTGTGAACCGTTGCTGTAAATATTGCTGTTGATACTTTGCTGTGAGTTGACTCTGTAAGATAGAGGAGGTGCGTTGCAATTCAATGGAGATTCGTATATGGAATGCGGAGATTCATAAGTAGAATCATATTCAAAGGAAGAATATGGTGGATGACTTCCTCCAGAGGAGTTGTTTCCGATGCTCAAATATGATCGAGTGCGCGGTGGTGACGGACGACTCCAGCGACTGATGATGCTGGAACTCTCGCTGGAGCTAGATGGTGATGTTTTGTCTTTGGATTTCAATCCTAAAGCACGACTGATGGAGCCCTAAAAATAAAAATAATTATTAAAATTTGCATTTGTATGGTGTTATAGTTTGGGCATGTGGAAAGAATGGATGAAAACAGAATGACAAAGAAAATTTACAAGGCTGAAAGGAAAGGTGTAAGAAAGCTTGGCCGATAGAACACATCGATTCCGTCCTCAAGGAAGGCCAGGTAAGAAGTATGAGGAATAGGAGAGGTTGTATGAGAAATGAGAGTTGTAGGAAGAAGCGAAAGAAGTGTGTTTGGATAGAAAAGAGTGGAGGTCAATTCTCTCTGCCTACCCCTTACGGGACATCGCGTGATGGGTAAAAAAATACTATGAACCATTACGATTACATTCTATCATCAGCCAGAGAAATTATTTTTCCAATTCTTTTATATCAATGGGACCTGGCATTTTCTACTAGACAAGATACCAACCTGGAGTAGAAATTTCAAGTGAAAAAACACAAAAAAATTTCAGACCTGGCTGGGAATCGAATCTGGGACCTCTCGAACAGAAGTCAGCCAGGCTACCGAGGTTGATGAGTATTTGAGCAAGAGCTATATTGAATGTAGAAAAATATAATCAGTTGGTACACCAACCGACCTCGGTAGCCTAGTGGTATAGGCGTGGACTCTGGGTCCAGGGTCCCGGGTTCGATTCCCGGTCGAGTCAGAGTTTTTCTATGTGTTTTTGTTATCCTGTGAAAATGGAGAGTGATAGTTTCAGACTTGAGATCAACAGATTAAAGACCAAGGCTATGATAATACACCATGGAATCATGTTTGGAGATGCTGATAAGCTATTTACTGGAAATGGACACTAATAAATTTGGCATGTGCTATCAACAAGTAGTGGTTTGATGATCCGAATAGCAAAGATCGCAATAAGTGGCCTAGAAAAATATAGAAAAGCCGGAATATTGTGAGGGCTTCAAAAATGACACTGATCAAATCATTGGTGCTCAGTGTCCTCCCTCAACCCTAAGAAATCTGGATTTGGAGGGTGCAAGAAAGGAGGATTGGCGCTGGAGAAACCAGCTCGGTGTTTTACTGGTCTAAACACAGGAATAAGTTGTGTTGAAAAGAAGATGGTCGATCATGGCGTTTGAAATGACATTTCCAGTATGCAGTACCATGGTATTCTATCAATTTAGCTCAGGGGAATAAAATTAGGAGGCAGTAATCTGTACCTTTATATTCTTGGCTGCCATATCGGCTGCTTCTAAGCCTGCTAGTGACTTCCAGTGATGTTTAGTTGGTGGTGCTGAAGTAGGAATCGGGGGTGGAGGTCCAGTCGGTGGGGGAGGTCGTACTCTTCGGGCTGGAACGGCTCCTAATGTCATCCTACATACAAACAATTCATTTTAATGTACTTGTTTATAGTTTCTCATATACTCAACTGACTAGATGTTCATTGATATGTGTTTTGAACATAGCAATTATTCACAGAGTTGTAGATAGAAAATTCTTTTTTTATTTTGTTAAGCTAAAAAGGAATAATTTCTTGTTCCTATAAATAGGTATCCTAGCTATTCTATAGTTTCTGTATTTCTACCAGACAGTTTAGGTTGAAAAGATGAATTGTTATAAAGGGGTCTCAGTTAGAGTGAACTTTTTAAATTTAGTGTAGTTTTTCTCTGCAAGTGGCTACACTGAAATGTGACAGGTGTCACTATTCCAATTAATTTATTTATATCAACCACTTTGTGAATTTTTACTATATTGATTAAATTGGCAACATTTGTTCATTTTTAAAAATCAATTGGGCTTAAAAACTCAATAAGAATTTAGATTTAATAAAACTCTTTTATAAGTTTTAATAATAAAGTTTATATAGAGATTTATCTGCAACTCTATATTTAGTTGAATAAATCTAAAAATATTCAATTTTATTTTTCAAGTACAACAGAAATTCAATGAACAAAATTTATGTTACAGATTACAACAGAAGTTTTCTCTTTCTTTGATTAAATTCTTTCTAGAAAACAAAACAAACAACAAACTTCTATTTCGTGGTATTTCCTGATATAAATAAGTGTATTGAATAAAATTTGAGGTTAGAAAAAATATCGCCATTTTTGTTTGAATAAAGCTTTCGTCTACACATTTTAAACCCTATAAATAGTGATGAAAGACAATATATTATTTATGAAAGATTTCGTAACAATATATCTAAAGTTTATGTTACCAAAATATACAATATAGAAAATTAATTAAAATGAAACAAATTGTTTTGACAGTTATAACAAATAATAAATTGTTTTTCCCGCCATTTGGCATTAATCTATAAATAGAGTCAAAAGTTTAGACGTTTGAAAATTTCAAAAAAATTTCTTCGTTGATGTGAAAATATTATATCGAGACACTTTCATTAATGAAGAATTATAGAAAAATAATTATTAATCGATCACTACAAAAGTATGAATAATTAAACATAATTTTTATTATACGAAATTTAGTGTTGTAGAGTTTGCAGCTTAAAGGAGAAAGGAAAATAAATTTATTTTTTCAACTTTTCAGAAGCGTTGAACATACAATAACTTACATAATGCAATGCACAAAATTATGAAACATTGTGTGGAAAAGAACGCTAATTATTATGAGACACGTTTATTTCTAAGAAAAATATGTGCTACTAAAAGAAAGACATTTGAGTACCTAAAGAAGAAATATAAAAGTAGCATTTTGTTTATCTTGAATATTATCTAATACAGAAAATATATTTAAAAAAAAATACTACTTTTTCCAGATATCATATTATGTTAAATAGGATTGAAATAATTTGACAAGGGCTTTCGCGCCACAAATCGAGTTATCTCTGTTTTTTCCGATGTGTTTATTTTAGTGTTGAACCTAACATTTTTCGGTGATTCATTTTAAAACTAATTATAAGGATAGTTTTGGTGTCGACTGCACAAAATACATTTTAAATGGGTAAAGTCAGTAATTAGTATTTTGATACTAAATTATTCAAATTTGTGTACGAATGAAGAAATGTTGTTATTGGATAGGTATTGATTTTGTGACTGTTGATTTTTTTATGTTCGTGCATGCTTTTAAAAAATGATTGATATTTTTTGCCAATGGCAACTATGTTTTTCGATGGATATAATATGTATATTATTAATATTATTATGTGCGGATGGGTTTTCAATACAAAAAAGGATTATAAGTATGATATTATCTACTTTCTACATTATATTTTGGGTACGCCTACATGATATTATATCTGGGTGTTTTTTACGAAAATTATTGCTTGTGACTTAGAGCAACAGAATACTAAAGGCTTGTGACTTTTTTACACAAATCGTTGAATATTGTTAATAAAATGGATGAAAGTAAGTAGGTACTTACCTACATATTTTTCATAGATTTCCTACATGATAAAATCGTTGAGATATAAATTTACTGAAGTGTTGTTGAATATGGAAAATCATTGATTCGAGACGAGAAACGGGGTTCCTATACCCTTCTCTGCATAGCTGTCAATATAAAATACCTTGAAACTGGTGTAAACATGGCGATAGGCCATCCGTTAAATTTAGTCGGGTATAACTTACAATATAATATCGTGAAAAGCTTTCTACAAAATGAAATAACAATTTCAATATAAACCTACTAGTGCGGCGTATGGCGTAAATTAATAAAAAGAAAAGTCTATTTTGGTACAGGATGACTTGAATGAGTTACAATATAATTTCTGCTGTGGTAACACTGCACTATTGGCGCGAACAATGTGATTTTTGACAGTAGCATATTGTTCACAAACTCAACGCGATGAAAAACAAGTTAAAAAAAGAGCTAAGATAAGTCAAACAAAAATGAATTGCAGGTAAGTCAGTAAGTATTAAAAAAAAACCAGAGACTAACAGGCCAACCGCTGGTCACCGCCATTACAAGATTACGCCGACTGACTTGGTTGGGTCACATACTGAAGAAGCCTACGGAGGACAAACCCCACAAAAAATTCAAAGGATCTACGAAGAACCTCCAGAGCGTTGCAGTTGGTGTGACAGGGCCGCATGCCGAGTAAAACTATGTAACGTGTCGTGAAAGAAAATATATAAAAATAACTAATTAGCTTTTTGTGTCTCTGAAAGTATTTGAATGTATGTAAGTAATTCGAATATGTTTTTTAAAATTCAAATGTAGATTTTTTTCTAAAATAACATACTGAATTTTATTTTGTGCAGTTGACCAACGTTTTTTCAATGGACTTTCGTAATAAAAATCATGCTATGGATAAGATATTTTTCGTCGAATATTATAAAATGAAACATCGGCTATTTTAGTAGAGAAAAAACACAACAGAACATGCATTTATCTAACATGTAGATTTTGAAAAAAGAATCAACATTTATTATTTAAAAAAACATCAACAACGAGAGACAAAAAAAAAGAAAAGGAAATTCTACACATTTATGAAACACAGAAAATCGTTCGATGGTTAAAATGAATGAATGGATGAATGAATAAATGCCACAACTGTCTAAATGAAACCAACCAATGAATCATGAGATTATAAACATGATACAAAAATGATTTGTCACGTAAGATGATTGAAAATTTAAGTAGCGTTTATAATAAAATTTATTTCAGCCATCTAATAGTGTAGATTGTGCAGTCCAACTTATAAGTACAGAACACGTAAATACGACAATTCATAATTTGTTTATTACAAAGTATTGTGCAAAAATAAGGATTGGATATTTTTTTTTACATAAAATATAATAAAAAATAATAACAATACATTCTGTACATGTATAATAAATTTAAATAAAAACATATAATATTATAATGAAATTACCATTGTTGACACATGTGAGAATTCTGAAGACTAACTAGTTCCCTTTCTCATTGGATTCCAAATTCAAATTTTTAAAGCGTAGGTAGGTAGTTTTAAGTTAAATAATGTCTTTGGTTTTATCATTTATGACACTGCGGAGAATTCTGAAGACGAATTAGTTTTTTTCTCATTCGGTTCCAAACTCAAATAATATTTATTTGAATGCGCATCAAGAATAATTAGTGAATGTTAAAATTGTCTATGGTTTGATCCCAATAATATTTGAATGATACTGCAGAGAATTCTGATGACGTACCTACTTCTTTGATACCTACCCATTTGATTCCAAATTCAAAATGTTTCAACGATATAATTTTTAGTGTTAACCTACTCTTTGCTGACACTGCAGATAATTCTGAGGAGGATTTTTTTTTGATTTGATTCATTTCGATATGACGTTATCTTTTTTATTAATTGGAATTGTAAGAATATAATACAATTTCATTATAATAAATAAATCCACCATCATTTTCGATATATGGAGAATTATGTAAACGAATCAGTCTTTTTTTTTTATTCGATTCCAAATTTAAATGATAAGCGTGTTTTATAGTAAAAATGTTAAATTATGGTTTTTCGCTAGTAATAAAATGTAATTCATTAAAAAAAGATTTTTTTTATTTAAAACCTTTCAAAACAAAATGAACATGTTTTAAAATATACATCGATAAAATAAACATACATTACATACATAGTACATAGAGATTAATATTATATAGATTACAAATAAATAATATTATGTATAAATACTGTTTTTTCATACATAATATAATGAATTTACATAGATGTACATACATAATAATAATATTTATGATTACATAATGATAATAATAATATAATATTTCAAATATCTACTCAAATACTATGAATAAATAATTATAATGAAATTGACTAATAATATGTTAATTAAAATGAACTCGTTTTAATTCCATTAAGTGGGTTTTATTTGCTGATATATTTAATTTTTTAAAAGCTTCAATATAATAATTAATAATACATTTTCGTGAAATGTGATTATTCTAAAAAATACTGATGACATGAAATTCGATATGTCAGTTTTGTTTTAAATATTATAAATATTTTTTTATCTATAGAATTCGACGAGCGCAAAGTTTAAAAACAACAGGAAACTACTCTGTAACTAGAAGACATTGTATATTTTTATATCCAAAGGATTCAGAGTTGGTCGAAAATTGGTTTAGAAATTATTTATTGAAGTTTTATATTAATACGAAAAAAATTCGCTGATGACAGGCATGGGAAAATTTCACTTAACAATCAAAGAATTTTTCCAAAGACATTTAACATTACAAAGCAATAGAGAAGCAACAATGATGTTATCAGTTTACACACGAGATATTATCAAATAATTAATTCATTGAAGATAGGTACGCTCAATAATATCAATAATATGGCAATCTCCTTTTAGTATTATCATAGAAACCAAAATCAATGCATAGACGAAATTAAATAATTATTTTCATTAAGACTGTGATTTGTATTTGGTATTTGAATTATCCGCTAAATGAATTTCTTATGTAAACATTTCATAAAATGACTCAAAATAAAAAAAAAAATGGAAATAAACTAATCGCTTCACCTAAATTTATTATTTATACACCAATTGAAACAAGTTTTTGGATTTACATACATAAAAAATGTTTTAAGTATTACATTTACCATAGAATAGTTATATTAAACACACTTTTGGAATACAAACAGTCATTCACTCACCAAAGAAACAATCATTCACAGAACAGAGCACCATTCAACTGATACAAAGAGACAATATACCAATAAAAAGATCATTATTTTCATCATAGAAATATAGAACAGTTAATGAACATTTTTTTTTAAATTCAAAATCTATTTTCGAATCATTTGGAGACCAAAAAAATATGAAATTTAGACTACAATACATAATTACATACTTTAAATGAAGGTAATTTTTTTAAATTTTGAAATTAAATTTGTGTTTGACGTAAACTGTAATTTGTGTGATGGTTTGATTGACAGAATTTAAAAGGGTAATTAATTTATATGAATTCAATATTTATTTATTTATTTTATACTTTATGCATATTAAAAATAGTGTACAAAAAATAGTGTATAGACAAGTGGCAATGGCGGGATATAGCCGTAGCAATCTCTAACATCCAACCACATTCGTAGTTATAGGATCACGGGTCAACGTCTGTCGGGAAATCTAGTATTAGATCAAACTTTAATAAAGTAAAGTAATAAAATGTTATAATTTCAGTTAAAAATCCTATCATTTAATGGCTGGTAAAAATAATGCTCTTTATTTCTAGCAGGTCGTTGTCAAAAAAGAATTTGGAAAACGTTACATTTGAAATTTTTTCGTAATTATATCCAACCCTGATTAACCCCGACTTGTCAAAGGTAGGTTCACGCGAGGATAAAGTAAATAAATAATAGGGAAGATCGGGCGAAGTAGAAACGTGGAGTGAAAAAGCTATGCAACGTGGGGAGTCAAATGAACACGTATGAGAATCTCATTTAAGTTTGAAGAAGAGGAGAAAAGCCTTATACGGGCGCGGCTAATAATGTGCGAGTGTCTCATTGCGAAGGAAAGGACTGGCAAATAAAACAGACAATATAGCTTGGTTATTTGGAAGCAGACTATTTGTCCATCTGGGGAAGTGAGCAAACGAAAACCAAGTGAATCGCTTTTGCAGGATCCACTTTCATCAATATGAGGAATAATATAATAATACGAAGTAATAACTAGAGATGAAAGGGATAGTAGTTTAGCCGGATACCGGATGCCGGATATTCGGCCAATTAATCAGCTGAATACCGGATAACCGGCCGCCGGATATCCGGCGTATGTTTCTGGTCGGTTGGTTCATCCATATGGGATCATTGGGAATATTGTCGAAAAAAACATCCACCGCATTAGTTAGTCTGGATTAGTATGGTGTGGTATTTTTTTCCCTACGATTAGAGCGTTTAGATCTTTAACTTTTACCCTCGGAACCAAGGTAGTAGCCAGAATATCAAAAGTGCAGAGGTTTCCAATCTGTTTAGATTTATGGCTCCCTTAATATCCAATCCAATCCAAACTCCCTTTACGCTCCACTTAGAGGAATAGGGAGGCAAGAAGTCCTCTCCATTGCGCTAGATCTTGCACAATGTTTATGATCTCCTCACACCTTGTGCAGATTCCTCAAGTCTGCTTCGAAGGAGCGAAACACATGCAAAAGAAGTCTTTAGCAGAGCCCGGGCAGTGCGTGAATTACCGCGGGTACAACGCATGAATTACGCTTACGTAGGCGGCGCGGCGTATACCAATTGGACTGACTCCGTTGCTAGAACGTTATTGTTACAAAAATCTCGGAATCTATCTGCATCTTTCAGCACGATGATATTATGACAAAACGTATTGTTACTAAGCTTTCCTTATTTACGGAGACAAGCGAAGCCGCTTGCTACCTCTACATAAAGAAATAAGTATTTATTCTCCATAATTTACCCTTATTGCAGTATGTTTGCTAATCAATTTTATAAGTTGTAGAATTTTTCTTGAGATTACAAGGTGTATTTCTTAAGTGAAACTTACTAAATAAATCAAATAGTTATCCAAACATATCTTTTTTTACTATCCGGTATCCGGCAGGATAGGTGCTAGTTATCCGGTATTCGGCCGGATAGCATTTACGACGCCGGATAGGCCGGATACCGGATAGTCGCCGGATATCCGTTTCATCTCTAGAATAACCACTTAACTTCTAATTAAAAACCATAATATGTCGTC
This sequence comes from Mystacides longicornis, assembly GCA_963576905.1. Lineage (NCBI taxonomy): Eukaryota > Metazoa > Arthropoda > Insecta > Trichoptera > Leptoceridae > Mystacides > Mystacides longicornis. Next base: position 15,185,464 of record OY756438.1, read on the forward strand.
TATTTCATGGTTGTTTAATTACCAGTTATGTCGAATGGGGATGAGTCACAGAATTTAACAAAGACAAACTTTAAAGCATTGAAAAAAAAATTCTAGGACGAATCCTGGAAATACCATTGTTCGATTTTATTTCCAGCAATAACGAATGTTGTAGCCTCCCGTGACAACGATAATTCCGAATTGTCTGACGTGGCTCGGGTGGCACAAGAAGACGACGTGCCTAGCTACTAAGTGACTAATCAAGCACTTAGCTGTCAGTGTGGCCAGCTGATAAAATATGTTTGATAGAATCAGAAATTAAGCGAATCTCTTTGCTTTGAGCAGTAAACGAGGCTCTTTGCAGTGTGACTTTAGCTTTATGCCTCTTCATATTATGAAATAACTCAACATAATAACTGTTATTGTGGTTGCATAAAACAAGGCGTTGATATCAAGCCTTCTCTATAGAGATAGGTTACACGGTACGTCTAAACAATTTATTAAAAGTTTGTTTTTTCGTGTACTTAATTATTTACCAAAAAGTTGATTTATCTATAGTATAAAAGAAAGTTGGGTTAGTGCAAACACTTATAACTCGAGATCGGCTGAACAGATTTTTCCTATGTCTGATTTATTGAATCCTTCTTCGCTCCAGATAACAGAATTACTATTAAAAATTTGAAAAATGCATAAGAAATAATATAAAATTAAAGTTAGATTGGAACGGATTTATGTGACGCCAACGCCATCTATGAAAAGTTCTATAACAGCAAAATTATTGTAAGCCTGACAACCATTGACATTAAAAATATTGGTACGAAGATTGTTGATGGAAGTTTTTTTCGAGCTTTCAGAAATATATATTTTAACATTCAAACATATTTTAAACGTATTTTTGTATAAATTACAAATTTGAAATCAATATTCATAGTAAGGACTACAGGACACGTCTGTCGGGAAAGCTAGCTAGTAGTATATGTATACAGAAGACATTCTATATACTCTGATGTTTTGTTGTTTATTCTACATAAATTTTGAGAAGGTTTTGTTCCAAAATGTATATAAAAACGCGTTGAAAAATTTAATACAAATGTGCACAAATTCTTCAATTTTCTCACTGAGTCAGTCCTCGCCTGCGCCTACCCGGAGGAAGTATGTACTAGTAGTATACTGTAAGGGTAGGTTTATGCGTCGGGCAACATCTTCTCTGTGTCGCTTTGCTAATGGAAGTTATCTGTACAAGTTTCTGGCTGGTTTCATAATAAATCTCTGCACTGACATTTTACAAATATGAAGCCTTACTAGCGTGAGAACGAAATCACGAAAAATAAATAATATCGTTATATCTCCCTTATTTTACACAAAGGTTTCGCGACAGATTAAGGGAGGCAGTTGTTTTTATTATCCCTTAATCGCACGTGCCCTGGTTTCTTCTGAGAGCAAAAGTGCGAATATCTTAGCGGTGTTTTGAATACGAGTATATTCAAAAGATATTTTTACAACAGTTTTATTTTCTACAAGCTGATTCTGGCAAACGTTATTCTGCCTTATAAATTATTTCATTTAATTTTTTATTTATTCCGTTGCTTGTATGAGCTTGCCAACGCTTGCCTCGATCTGGGCAAGTGTCGGTTTTTCGACACAGATCAAAGGAATTTGCGGCAAATGTATTAAAATACCGACGCGCACGCCAACGTGTAAATGGCGTCCAAGCGTTTGTGAAGGCTTGGAGTTTGTGGTGGGTTGCCAAGCCGTGGCAAGCCATGCCAAGACGTACATGGCTCGACATTTTTGGCCCCTTTCTACTCGTCAATGGATCGAATTATATTAGCTTTCCTGACAGACGTGGTCCTGTTAAAACTATGAATATTGAATTCGAATTTGTTACCTATTGTAATTACCAGTTAAATCAAGTTAATTCCAACGACGCTTCTTTATGAAACGATGTTTACAGATCACATTCTGACAATCGCGTTAAATATTTATTTATTTAGCTAAAAAACACACACGACCATTGACCATTAAAATATACACATTTAAAAAACATCAATATGTCATGTTAAATGTCAATATAACGCAAAGAAACACAACGAAGCACCACCACAACATTCACACATACAACTGCCCAAGCCCAAGAACCTATGTAAAAAAACTAATAAAACTTTGAAAAATTTATTTATTTATTTTCAATAATATACGGCCGAGGCCTTTTACAATTACAATATAGTCACAAACAGAATACATAGTTGGCAAAACACAATCGATATACATTATAAAGTTAACCAGTAGTAAGTAGTGTACCAAAAAGATTACAATATAGGACACTGAGACTTTAAACTTTAATTGAACAGGTTATACAGTAAAAAGCACTAAGAAGGTGTCTCAACTGTCTTACGTTAAGTTTCGTAAATTTTCTAAAGTTGTTCATTCATAAGAACCTTCCTCTGACAAAAACAAACACAAGAAAAAAATTATGGGCGAAATTGGTTCAGCCGTTCACGCGTGATACGATGATGGAAATAAGGCTCCATTTTAATGTATAGAGAAAAACACTTTTCTATACAAAGATGTCAGAAAAAAAGATATCAAATCAGAAAGAATTTCTTTATATTGCGGATAGTTACACTGTGATTATAGTAATGGATGATTATATCTTCATTACTCACCCAAATTTCCGATTTTTTTCTAATATTTAAAACAGTCACAAATGGTATGGTCTCCAAATGACGCAAAAAATAAAATATTAAAACATATATTATGTAACACATACTATATTATTCACATACATACATAGTAGACTATGATACTAATTATTGTTCTGGAGATAAGCTGATAGGATTTCACTACATAAAAATATAGATATAATAATAAATAAAAAATAATAATAATATAAATACGATTTTGAATAAAAAAATAATACGTATACACAATTCACAAAACAGCTCGATAGAGTAGTTATCCTTTTTTATACAAAGATACCTGTATATTATTAAATATTTTTAATAAAACAGGAGAAGTTGGGTTAAATGATTTAGAATGGACAAAAATAAGGATTATCAAACATTATTCGAGTGATTTTGATAAATTACAAAATAACCTATTTTAAGTGACTTAAAAATGGATACTGTAGTAAATATATCGAGTTTGGTAGGTACGATAATAATTATTTAAATATATCAAACATTTTTAAAAACATATTAACTATTTGACAGCATAAGTACCTACTCGCATTGAAAATAATGAATACCTACGTCGAATGAGAATTAAAATGATATTTTATTTATTAACGAACAATAAAAATAAAGTTTAAAACTAAATAATTGTGCATTTTTTAGTTTTAATTTATGTATAATTGACTAAAGTCAGTGAATATTTTAACAATGGCGAAATACAACAATAAAACATTTTATTTTGATTAAAAAAACAGATGCAGTTAAAAACTTCATTATAATGAAAATAAAATTTTATATACTTTTTTTTTATTGTCGATAGTTTGATATGCGAGAAATATTTATAATACAGTATAATTTTTTTAAATGAACGTCCAAAAGGTTTTCATTTTGTTTAGTTGATACACAAAATTAATAGAAAATACAAGGTGGGGCAGAATGGACTCCCTAGTTTCAAACACTCTACTGTGAGTGTTTGAAACAAGGGGGTCCATTCTGCCCCACCCTGTATAATAGTTATAAAATAGTAGAATTTATCTTGTTGATTTCAAAAGGGTTTGCAGAAAAGTATGATCAAAATAATATGAAAATTCGATTGAGAAAAAACATGGACTGCCTAATTTTCTAAAAAAAATTGACATATTTTTCAATGCACAAAAGCTTTGCTTCTAAAATTAATTTTTCATGAATGACAACATGGGATTTTCAATACATTTAAAACCATATTAGTTAACGCAGAATTGTATGGTCCAATGCTGTGAAACATACGTTTTACAATTATTTCCATATGGTATAAACATTTTTTTATATTATTTAAATGATCTATCGATGTTTTGAAGCGAGTACCGAAGCTCTTGCGGCTTCAGCTTGGAGTTCTTCCATTTGGCAGAAAATAACATACCTGTAGGGTTGACAATAATTTCACAATCACATTACCACTAACAAAGTTATTTAAAAACATTAATATAAAACCTATTTACATCCTTATTATAAATAATGCATACTGAATTATCGGAAAACCATTTTAAATCTGAAATTTCAATAAACTGTTTATTTTTATAAAACTGAATCCAGATTATATGAATTATTATATTCATATGTAAACTATCTGTTGGATAATTTGAATAAAAAAAATATTGAAATGAATGAAACGCGAGTGGATCAATTATTATTCATAAAAACATTACTATTAATTTCAAATTTTATCTGTATTGAAACAGTGTTGATAATTATATGGTTGAAAAATACTAAAATACACATTATGTATGAATGAAGGATGAAACAGATTTTTATTAATATTTTTAGAGCTGAAGATTAAATACAATGTATAATAGGTACTGAAAATTTATGAGACCATTTTGAACAATCGATTTATTTTTTAAGTATAGTTTTATTTAGAAACAAAATGTTTGGCGAATGATTGATACGTAGTTGTACAATAGTTTTTTTTAAATAAATGGATTCAGTTATTTTGTTTGATTTTTTGGATTTTTCTTCCAAGTTCGTTCGATGAACTTATGCCTAAAATTTCATGACGGATTTTGTCTTGTCTTTACTATTAAAATTGAATCGGAATTGTTTTTTGTTAAATCGACTGTATAATGTACACTAAGAAGTCATATATTAATTATTTTATCGATGAGTGGTTGGTAGCACGATGCCGACTTTCGTACTGCTCCGTGGGGAGAACGAGGGTTCGATCCCAGGTGCCGACCATCTTCCTCTCCTCACGACACAAGCTTACTGTGAGTGAGTCAAAGAGTGTATTTTCGTTCACTTTGAGTGAGCACAGATTCATTTTTTATTTCAAAAACATGCTGTAGAAATGAGATCTTTACGTAGAATATGCGGAAAGAGACTTTATATTTATAAGGTGAAGTATGATAATATAAGAAAGTAATAGGTATGTAATCGTATGGTCATCACATCTTAGAATTAAAAATTACAATCACTATCCATTTAACATAATATTTTGATGAGCAAGCTCTATTGTCAGTCAAGATTTAAAATGTATTCAGTTGCCAATTCATTAAAAAAAAGTGAAAGTTAATAAATTGAGGTGGCTCGGGTATGTTGGCAGAATGAATGAAGAAAGAACGACAAAAAGGATATATACCTAAATCTGAAAGTCCAATAATAGGTTCATGGAGAGGTGGTAAACCTAGATTGACGTCGACCGAACATGTCGGTACCCTCTAAAGGAGGGCGGCAAGTCAGGAGTAAAAGGAATAGGAGATAATAATAGATATACTGGATAGATATACCTACCCCTTCCGGGAAACGGCGTGATGGATAAAAAAATGTTTACTGTGTGATGCCGTGACCAAGATAAATAGGGATTCATTTTTAAATATATAGATACAAATATATTGGTACAAATAAAACATGGTAGGTATATAAGATGAAATGACACAAGAGTTCGAAATCATAAACTTGAGAGTGTATAAAGTCTTAAATACTTGTTCATGGAGTAGAATGTTACGACCAGAAGGGTAGGTACTAGGGATTGCAATCCCGCACCATTTTCAATCCCGCGGGAATTTTGCGGGATTGACACCAATCCCGCAGGATCCCGCGGGATCCCGCACGGTTAGATAGAATTGAAAAAAAACCTTTTCAATGGTATGTAATAAGCGAATATTTATTGAAAATTGGAAAAATTGAATAAATTTAAAACACCTCAATGTACATAATTGAATAAATATTATAAAACTTGACTTCTCGTCTACTTATTTAATAAAAAAATCCAAAAACAATAGCAATATGAATATATTTGGTAGTAGGTTCTTTGATAAATATTTGATAGTGAGTTCTTTGAAATAAATTGTATATACAAAGGTGTCAGTATTATAGCCGGTAGAGTAGGTAGGTATATTGCCCGAGGAAATTTTTTTAGTCAACTGGTTCCGTCCAATCTGAAACAGGCCAGCCTTGGTTTTTTTTCACGTGAAAAACGATTAAAAACACACAAAGATTTTAAATATTTGATAGAACAAACACCCAACCAGAAATTAAACCCGTGACCTCTTGGTTAGAAGTCAGCGCATATAACACCAATTTTTATCACCTAGTTAATTAACTAAAAATATTATTTGTAATCTTTATTTTAGGTAGTTATAACCAGATCAGTATTCTTTATCATATTACCTACTATGCAAATAGTCTTTTTTTCTTACCAATTAATCAATCAAGCTCTAATCATTTTTATTATATTGACAATTTATCAAGAAAAACAAAAATGTGCTTATTAATTGAATTATATAAACTGTGATGAAATGGTCATACTCTAAATAAATAAATAATCAAACAAGTATAAAGTATCAAATTTTAAAAGAACAAATAAAAATTCACTTCTCCTTCTGAAAATATGATCGTAAAAAACAAATAGCATCATCGGTGTTATTTCCCAACCTACTTCCTATGGAACTAATATGTAGCCAACGACCGAAAAGGCACTCTCTGACTCCATATTTGTTGATTTGATAGTTAATAAATTGTTTTCTGCATTAACATTGTCTGGAACTACAAGTTGTACATTTTGAGAGTCTTCTTTATGACTCGATGTTAATTTTTTTTCATTTCTTTTAATGAATTTACGCAATTGGATGCTTGCGGATCCGCACTTGCGCTGTTGCGGGATCCCGCAGGCCTTAAAAATGCGCGGATCCCGCGGGATTGCGGATCCCGCATTGCGGGATTGCAATCCCTAGTAGGTACATCACCCCATTCAAGAGAGAGAAGACGGCCTAAGAAGAGGGCCGTTTCAGAAGATATCAGACAAAGCCCAGGGTGTTATAAGAAGACCACAAGATGGTAAACACTCGTAAAGTAAACCTTCAGAAGTAAGCTGGTAACTTATATTGTTGTAATAACTATTATGAATTAAGTTAAGTCTTTATACAATGACAAAACTACCCCCGCAAATTAAACGCGGTGAATTCAGACGTTGGTAAATCTTCAAGGCGGAATTTCTGATTAATTTTGATAATAGTAACACATTTTTTGTAGTATTTTTAAGGAAATAATTGAATTCGTATGTTTTGTTGGATTTCTGTGGTTCCAATTCTGTATTGCTTCCGCTAAAATTAGGCATTAACTGAAATTTTGAATTTACGCGGGTATTGTCGAGTGATTTCAACCAACTCGAGCGATATTGCATAAGAAATCGATTGAAGTGAATATAGCTACAAGTGATTTCTAAACGTTGAAATTCTCGTAATGGCCGCCAAATTTGCTCATAAAAATTCGTCTTGATCAAGGAAAGTAGCTACTTTCATAAGGATTACGTAGCCTGCACCCTTAATGAAAGTGGAAATTGTTTATGGATGAACTTAGAAAGTAATAGCTTAGGAATAAAGAAAGTAATAACTTAGGTAGACTATATTAAAGTACGAAGAAAAACCACACGAATCGCAACGCCATAGTTGTCATCATTATTATAAAGATAATGTCAAGAGATGTGCCTCTTAATGTTGCCTTATTTCTTCACGCGCACGAATAAAGAAAAAAAAATTAAATGATTTATATGGCAAAACATAAACTTGTTTCAGCTAGTTTAAAATAATAAAAAAGTACTAAATGTTGAGAACAGATTCTGAAACATCAAAAAACGTAAGAATTGTAAGAAGCTTCTCAGAATTAAAAGGAAAATCATCATTTAGGTAGACTTGGGTACAGAGTTAATTTGGCAAATTATTTTCCCGAATGTTTGCGCAATGGTTCGGAGTTGTGAACGTATAGGTATATTATTATTCGCGTTGTTTATTTTTTAACATTCGTTTTTCTTCGCTGTGAAATGGGAAGAAAAACAGAAACATTCAAAACAACTTGAAACCATTATTTTTACGTTTATCAAAATGTTTATGATACACAAACAACACAGAGTAATGCCAATCATAAACAAAATGTCATGAACGAGTGAAAAATAAATAAATATCAACAAAATAGCGAAACGGAAAAAGCGATTTGTTTTTTGCTGTCGACATTTTTTTAAAGTAATAGACGAAGAGATAAATGGGGAGCAAAATGAAAGAGTAAAGATCAATCAATCAATCAATCTCCCTTAATAACTCGCTAAGAGGAATAGGTATGCAACAAGAGCTCGCCATTGCGCTCTATCTTGCGCAATGCTTATGAACTTCTCCAACTTCATGTCCGACTCCCCCAACTCTGCCTCGAACACAGTGTGAGAGGGTCTTCGGCATCCTTAACACATGTCCTAGTTATGTCCATATTCACTCCATAATGGTAAAAGTGATGGGACCCCGCTGAGTGTGCCGGCGTATAGCGTCGTTCATGATGAACTTTTTAGGCACTTTCGTTTCAAAGGCGGAGAATTTTGTGTTTGGGCTTTGGTCAAGTGCCAGGACTCACATCGCTGTTCTTCCTCTCATAATAGATATGGTTTAGGAGGAGGTAATCGAAGCTGCGCAAAATCGAACGCAGTGGAGAGCTTTTGCTGCCTCCTTATGCCCCCTAGTGGGGTTAAAATAGGGATAACTGATTGATTGCGCTTATGGAAAAACGATATTTATTTGATTTTACATTCAAAATTTGTCTTTAATTTTTGAATACCTAATTCTTATAAATAACTAAAAAAAAAGTCTTTTTTTTCATCCATAAGGAATCCGCAATGATGATAGAACAAAAAGTTCTTCAGATTATGCGTGGTTAGACTGTTTCTAAACAGCTCAAATGATTGATACAATATTTCATTAGAATTGTGTGATTTGTGATTAACGTTCGATTTCAGTCAAAGACAGTATCAAAACAAAGTAGCACTCCTGAAACATCTCTCTCGTTTAAAAGCACTTCAAAAGCGTCATTATTCATTTAC